>OY741976.1:1895000-2259081 GCA_963555595.1 Tethea ocularis | reverse complement strand
CAAATAACTTTATGGTCACTAGAGCTCATTTGGGGGAATGATCACTAATGACGTGATTGAGGCTCGGGTCTCGCAAGCTTCCATAGGCTGAGGTAACTGCTTACCATCACGTGAGCTATATACCCGCCTCTTATTTTATTATTGTTTCCATATATCTTTTTGTATTTTGTAGACTTTTGAACCCGTAGCAATTTGGGCGTAGCAAAGTTAAAAATTGGCATACAGAAACACCACCCGAGAATTTACACTAAAAGAGGCTTTAACTTTGATAGATTTCATATAAATAGCAATGTGATACTAACTCGATTTGAATACAATGTGACAAATAGTAGGGCCGTCTTCACCTTTACATTCGCTCCGAGCTAGACTTGTCTCTCGAGAATATTTAGAGAATAAACTTTATAATATATATCTCGCACTAGTTTATGTTACACGGAACCCGTTTCAGTTTGAACAAGTTCCGTTTATTTTGGATCGTGTGAATATCAAGCAAATCTGACAGAATATGAGTCATAGTTGTCTCGAGTGTAAGTGGTAAGGGCTTATTAAATGAGCTAATGGCCCCGATTCTGTTTTTTGCAATCACAAACTAAACTTATATTAGGTATCTCTTTCTAAAAAATAACGTAAAAAGTCCATCAAGTTAGTTCAATTGCATATTAAAAGTGAATCTAAATATATAAAAGGGAAAGGTGACTGACCGACTGATTGACTGATCTATCAACGCACAGCTGAAAACACTATGGGTATACTAAACAAAATGGGTGTCACGGATGAAGCCGCGGGCGGAAATCTAGTTTAATTAGGTATATAAAATAAAATAATATTTTGATAAATTCACAGCTAAAAAGCTTATGAGATAGATCCAAAATTGTTCATGAATCGAAATAGATCCCTCTTAAATGTAAAGTCGACTTATCACAAAGTTTGCTTAATTACTGGAACTTAATTACTGTTGTATTGGGATTACAGGGGATTTAGACAGAACCCGGATCCGATTTCGACTAATTGACGCTCCGGTGATTTGCATGTTTTGCTTATTTAGAGATAGCGAGTTATATACTTTACTATGAATTTAATGGAGACTTATGAAGCAGAACATTTTTTAAGCCTATTTTCAGGGCTACCGTCTATCTTTGAACATCATTAATGAAAATCATACAATGAGAGCCCTCATCGTGCCCACAAAATGTTATTCATCGTGGCGCGTCATTGGATAAAATAATTAATTGAACGGAACTGTAATTACATAAATTTAAAAAGAAAGATCCACAAAATAAAATGTAGCCTTGCTGAGTTTCTTGCCGGAGTCTTCTCAGTTCAAGTGTATTCCGAACCGGTGGTAGAGTCTATTGTAATGTTTGTAACTATCGACGTTCATAAGTGCCTTACCAGGGCCTAAATTGAATAAATGAGTTTTTTGATTTTGATTTTGAATGTTACCACCAAAAGATACGCGATAGCCCGGCAGACTATGTTATTTAGATGATTTAATGAACAAGCATTTTTAAGACTGATTACCTGACTTTGACATTAGCGTCACATTCGTCATTTTCCAGTGGCCGTAAAAAATATGCTCTTACCAATACAAACTACATTAAACTTTATGTACCTAAGTATTCCTACGCAATCAATGTAACTAAGGTTATAAAATCAGGAACCCATCGGTATAGTCTCGCTGCTCATACTGAGAGTTATTTCTTAGGTTAGAATATTGACATTGACACAATACTTACCGAGAAAACACTTGATCCGTAGGGAAATAACTGTGAGGCTAAATCTAGGACCACAATAAACCTTACATTCATCTATCTATATATATAAAAGAAAGTCGTTTTAGTTACTCCACTAAAACTCAAGAACGGCTGAACCGATTTAGCTGAAAATTGGCAGGGAGGTAGTTTAGAGCCAGGAGAAGGACATAGGATAGGTAGGGGTAGGTAGGGTAGGTAGGTAGGGTAGGTAGGTAGGGTAGGTAGGGTAGGTAGGTAGGGTAGGTAGGGTAGGTAGGGTAGGTAGGGTAGGTAGGGTAGGTAGGGTAGGTAGGGTAGGTAGGGTAGGTAGGGTAGGTAGGGTAGGTAGGGTAGGTAGGGTAGGTAGGGTAGGTAGGGTAGGTAGGGTAGGTAGGGTAGGTAGGGTAGGTAGGGTAGGTAGGGTAGGTAGGGTAGGTAGGGTAGGTAGGGTAGGTAGGGTAGGTAGGGTAGGTAGGGTAGGTAGGGTAGGTAGGGTAGGTAGGGTAGGTAGGGTAGGTAGGGTAGGTAGGGTAGGTAGGGTAGGTAGGGTAGGTAGGGTAGGTAGGGTAGGTAGGGTAGGTAGGGTAGGTAGGGTAGGTAGGGTAGGTAGGGTAGGTAGGGTAGGTAGGGTAGGTAGGGTAGGTAGGGTAGGTAGGGTAGGTAGGGTAGGTAGGGTAGGTAGGGTAGGTAGGGTAGGTAGGGTAGGTAGGGTAGGTAGGGTAGGTAGGGTAGGTAGGGTAGGTAGGGTAGGTAGGGTAGGTAGGGTAGGTAGGGTAGGTAGGGTAGGTAGGGTAGGTAGGGTAGGTAGGGTAGGTAGGGTAGGTAGGGTAGGTAGGGTAGGTAGGGTAGGTAGGGTAGGTAGGGTAGGTAGGGTAGGTAGGGTAGGTAGGGTAGGTAGGGTAGGTAGGGTAGGTAGGGTAGGTAGGGTAGGTAGGGTAGGTAGGGTAGGTAGGGTAGGTAGGGTAGGTAGGGTAGGTAGGGTAGGTAGGGTAGGTAGGGTAGGTAGGGTAGGTAGGGTAGGTAGGGTAGGTAGGGTAGGTAGGGTAGGTAGGGTAGGTAGGGTAGGTAGGGTAGGTAGGGTAGGTAGGGTAGGTAGGGTAGGTAGGGTAGGTAGGGTAGGTAGGGTAGGTAGGGTAGGTAGGGTAGGTAGGGTAGGTAGGGTAGGTAGGGTAGGTAGGGTAGGTAGGGTAGGTAGGGTAGGTAGGGTAGGTAGGGTAGGTAGGGTAGGTAGGGTAGGTAGGGTAGGTAGGGTAGGTAGGGTAGGTAGGGTAGGTAGGGTAGGTAGGGTAGGTAGGGTAGGTAGGGTAGGTAGGGTAGGTAGGGTAGGTAGGGTAGGTAGGGTAGGTAGGGTAGGTAGGGTAGGTAGGGTAGGTAGGGTAGGTAGGGTAGGTAGGGTAGGTAGGGTAGGTAGGGTAGGTAGGGTAGGTAGGGTAGGTAGGGTAGGTAGGGTAGGTAGGGTAGGTAGGGTAGGTAGGGTAGGTAGGGTAGGTAGGGTAGGTAGGGTAGGTAGGGTAGGTAGGGTAGGTAGGGTAGGTAGGGTAGGTAGGGTAGGTAGGGTAGGTAGGGTAGGTAGGGTAGGTAGGGTAGGTAGGGTAGGTAGGGTAGGTAGGGTAGGTAGGGTAGGTAGGGTAGGTAGGGTAGGTAGGGTAGGTAGGGTAGGTAGGGTAGGTAGGGTAGGTAGGGTAGGTAGGGTAGGTAGGGTAGGTAGGGTAGGTAGGGTAGGTAGGGTAGGTAGGGTAGGTAGGGTAGGTAGGGTAGGTAGGGTAGGTAGGGTAGGTAGGGTAGGTAGGGTAGGTAGGGTAGGTAGGGTAGGTAGGGTAGGTAGGGTAGGTAGGGTAGGTAGGGTAGGTAGGGTAGGTAGGGTAGGTAGGGTAGGTAGGGTAGGTAGGGTAGGTAGGGTAGGTAGGGTAGGTAGGGTAGGTAGGGTAGGTAGGGTAGGTAGGGTAGGTAGGGTAGGTAGGGTAGGTAGGGTAGGTAGGGTAGGTAGGGTAGGTAGGGTAGGTAGGGTAGGTAGGGTAGGTAGGGTAGGTAGGGTAGGTAGGGTAGGTAGGGTAGGTAGGGTAGGTAGGGTAGGTAGGGTAGGTAGGGTAGGTAGGGTAGGTAGGGTAGGTAGGGTAGGTAGGGTAGGTAGGGTAGGTAGGGTAGGTAGGGTAGGTAGGGTAGGTAGGGTAGGTAGGGTAGGTAGGGTAGGTAGGGTAGGTAGGGTAGGTAGGGTAGGTAGGGTAGGTAGGGTAGGTAGGGTAGGTAGGGTAGGTAGGGTAGGTAGGGTAGGTAGGGTAGGTAGGGTAGGTAGGGTAGGTAGGGTAGGTAGGGTAGGTAGGGTAGGTAGGGTAGGTAGGGTAGGTAGGGTAGGTAGGGTAGGTAGGGTAGGTAGGGTAGGTAGGGTAGGTAGGGTAGGTAGGGTAGGTAGGTAGGGGTAGGTAGTGGCAGGTAGAGGTAGATAGGAGTAGGTAGGGATAGGTTTGTAGGTCCCAGTTTTATTTTTGTTCTCAGGGCAGGACAACGTCTGCCGGGTCAGCTAGTCTCTATTTATAAATGAAGGTGATACAAAATAGAGAATCTTATTAAAATATCTTTCAAATCATTAATAACTATGGAAGTTCCAATAACCCTTTGCTAATTAAAACAGCGTGTACAGTCCACCATAACTCCACATGGGAGCAAATCCCTATCAAAATAATTATTCGAACAAGACGGGCGGAGATTACTACCCCTTTTGTTATATGCCAGTTAATTGGAGACTTATTTAGTTTTGTTCATTAGCTGTTAGAATAGATGCTACAATCTTACACAAGAAAAATAATTGCTTTACAAAATCATAAAAAGCATTAAGTGTACAACATATTTGATGTTTCTACGTTTGTTTTTAGATGTTTTATGCATTGGTTAATGTTTGGTCATTTATTTTTGTCACCGTCAACTCTAGCCTATTGTTGTTTTCTTGTACTTTTTGTGTTCGTCAGAAACAAAATATATTCCTTAGAAAATCACATAATAATTTAAGGGATCATGGATCATCATTCAAAATGCACGTATTACTTTCGTGGTTTCATTCGCGTATCTAGTGTAAAAATTAGCCATAACACTTTGGGATACTTAATGTAGATTCCTATTAGTGAAAGCATTTAAAAAAAATAGACCAGTTTTTTCGGAAGTTACCGGTAATGAGTATTGCAATAATACCCATTTTGTAATTCCCACAAGCCTAGCTGCTGCATTGAAGCTGTCACTAATGACTTAGCGAAGTGTTTTGGTAGCTGCATCTGAAGGCCAGTTCCAAATTCACCTTTATCCACATACCAGAAATAGTCGTTTGAAATGTCAGCTTGAGAAACGTCAAGATACAAAACTGCAAATTAACTTTAGACCTAAATACTGCCAATATCACAGTGACCAAACCTTTGACCAAAATGACCAACCGCACTCGTGTGACGTAAAAGGCCAAATCAAACTCAAAAGGGCCACAAGTGCTCAAAAGTGAGATTGGTTTTGACGCACCAACACCCCACAACGCCCTGATGCTTGATAATATTGGTTTGAATGTACAAAAGGACGTGTGAAAGGGATTGCTTGGGTCATAGATTAAGAAAGAAATAATCAAAATCAATTTATTGTTAGTTCTATGCTTTGTTGATAAAATAATTATATAAAATAATTAGGACTTTTTTCATAATCTATAATACTAATATATATATACCTACATTTATAGTAAACACACCAAATAGTACAAACTTTATTAAAGCACCAGTCTTTTATTATTGTCTCCAAAAATCGTGCTGCTCCATTTTAATGGGAAACTCTAGAAGTAAGTAGCATACGATGAATGAAGTACAAAATGGTAAAACAGCAGCCCCTAGAAACACCGCATAAGACAACGATACTGCAGACAACGGATTTCCCACGTGATTGAACAAATTTGTCGACAAATTTGTGCACCATCTATAAAAGCATAATCTTTGACCAAACTCGTGTATTGAAATTGAAAAGCTCGAGATTCAGTAGGTCTGACATGGGTGGTGCTTTGTGAATCAGTAATGTATGCACAAGTAGGATGAATTGTTTTGGTGGCTATCAGAAATGACGTGTTTAAGCCAAGTTTCTATAGACAGATAAAGATAATAATGATGTATGAAAAGGAAGGTATTGAGCAATTAAACAATTAGAAAGGGCTGTAGATGGTATTGTGCGTTGATGTGAAGATAAGTAAATAATAATAAAATAGAATAATTGTATGGATCAATATGAATGAATATTTATTTGTAGATAAACTATACTGAACGTTAAAGTAAAATTATAGTAAGATGTGTTTAAATAAGAAGTAAAATACGAATAAGAATTGTTTCTTTTTACTTATTGGATAATTTTGTTACTTTCAAAAATCTAAATAATTTATTAAACGTATTGAACTGGGAACATTTTAATGCACATATTTATCAAATAAACCATGTATGAATTGTCTGACATGTCTAATGCACGGTTTGGAAGGTTACTTTGCTGCTATTATTACAGGAATATCAGAATTTTAATATTTTCTTCTTATAATCATAAAATAGTCAGAAATAAACTGTTAAGTGTGTAGCCTTGTTATTTTTAATACGATAATTTTAAATGACGAAAGAAAAATACAAGTTTTTTAATATTGTTTCATTTTAAACGTATAATTAAATTTTTGTAAGCGCGCTTTAGAGGCCCATAATTTTGATCAATAATCTCAAGTGTTAAATCAATGGCAAATTCAATATACCTTCATACCGATGTCACCATCTACTTGAACTATCCCCCATGCATCTTCGTCTACGTTTGATTCATGGTGCCCCATCGAAATTGTATGCAAATTCAAAGTGTCATTCCCATGCCACTTGTTGTCAAGTGTCTGTTTGATTTAGGTCGGTGGTTTGTTTGATAGTTGTTTCTCTTTCAGTTTATAATGGAGTACCCAAGATACTAAAAGCATGATCATCCTTTTATAATTATTGTAGAATATAATATTGTTTCTTACTTTTTGATCGATCCATCAATGTTCTGAATCTATAGGTATAGTCACCAGCATAAATATTACCATCGACAGTTTGGGAATAAGTCTGCTTTCATGATTAATTTATGTTCTAAATTAGACAATAATACGTTTTATGATTGTGACTGTACGTACACTTATAATACTTTTGATAAACGTCTGATAGTGAAGTGAAGACAGTGAAGGCAAAATTGGACGTTGTTTATGGAGATGCAGAAAGCAGCAAACAACAGGGAGGAATGGAAGAAGCTACACCGACAAGAGCTAAGCTCTAGCAAGGAGTGCTCTATATAAGCTCTAGGAGAGCCTTTTGTCCAGCAGCAGACTGAAAATGGCGTGGCTGATGATGATGATAAATCATGAATATCCTGGGATACTCGTAACATACGATCCCAAATGAGTTAAGGAGAAGTAGAGCTTTCAATATAGGAACCAGATAACTGATATATTTACTACATATTTATAATACTCATAAAGACGACTCAGAACAATTATACATGTTCATGCAAACAAATGATTTGAACCAAGACCTCTAACCAGCCCGTCCCGTCCAAAAGAGAAAAACATATATAAACATCCTACAGAGTTATCTCTAAACTTAACCTAAATATCGACCATGCATAATATCCCAAACAATATAATATGCAAATTTTTGTTACCAACAAAGAAGTCACTTGAGTACAGATCACCCGCATACTCAGAAATACTTGAAAACCACTTGAATCTCAAGTTTTAACGTGGAAGACTAGAAGAGTTTAATGCTATATCTTAGACTATGCAAATTGAATTTATTGAGAGTCTCTTAATTCTTTTCTCCCCTATATAGAACTTACCTAACCTATTGTATGTACTCGAGATGAAGTCGAAAACTTACTCAAATGTGAAGGTCTGTTTGTTATTGAAAAGCACGTAGAATGGGAAAGGATATAAAAGTAAACAAGTATAAATATCCTGGGACATTATTCACACATTGTTATCTGATCCCAAACTAAACAGAGCTTGTACTATGGAAACCAGATATACTACATCAACTACTTCTTTTTTTGTAAATACATACTTATATAAATAATTACATCCAGACTCAGGATAAACAGACATGTTCATGCACACAAATGTTAGTCCTGGATGGGAATCGAACCCACGACCTGATCTGCACCAACCTTCCCGTCAATTTTAACGATGTTGCTAATGAGTCATGAGCTGTAATTACCTGTACTAAATTGCATGCGCTCTTTATTTGAGTCTTAAAATACATCTTTTTCTTTTTTCTTCTTTTTATGAATATCAATTTATAGGCATGCTTTATTCTCTTAATAAGAATAAAAATAGTTATATTCTGATAAGAACTTCTTTTTTAAATTTATCTGTTTTTTTCTTATGAATATCGCTTTATAGGCGTGCTTTATTCTCCTAATAAGAATAAAAAGAGTTATATTTTGAGAAGAACGTCTTCCGATATTTATTTTTCTTATTAGACATCGCAACGTGTCTATTATCTTTTCATTTTCCGTGTTTGTTTGTGATATGATGTCGAATAATCTTGAAGAAGATATCATTGCTTAGTATTTTTGTAGCAAATTGGTTTTGTTGGAGTTATTGTTGTTAATTTTATGAGTTGTATGTATTTAATTTTGCTGATGCTCAAATGGTGATTATGAGCTATTATAATAAGATTTGGGTGAGTGTTCTACTCGGATCAGAAATGATGAGATCCGCAGGCGAATCAAAGTAACCGACATAGCCCGACAAATTGCCAAACATAACTGGCAGTGGGCGGGGCATATCGCTCGAAGTACCGACGGCCGATGGGGCTGAAAGGTTCTCGAGTGGCAACCACGAACCCGAAGACGCAGCGTGGGCAGGCCCCCCTACAAGGAGGAGCTGGAAGGTGGCCACAGGTACTCTGTAATAAAATGGGCGTCTTGCTAGCATTGGTCTGCAATCTGTCCAGGGTAAGAAAAACTCCAAAATAAAAGCCAGGTTGACAAAAACAACATATTGAAAAACAAAATCACATCAATAATTTGGTGTCAAATAAATTTAAAAATCAGCGCACACAACATAGATTTGATAACGTATGGACTTTAACATAAAGGGGTAGAATCGCATTGTGCTGATACAATTTGTACAGTTAAAAGTCCTAGCATGAAATTTATAAAGGGTTGTACACACCAACATGGTTTTCTTACCCCATCGATTCATCGTCAATATGACGCACAAAAGAGTAGACATTAATTTGACATACCATTAAAAATTATTGCTTTTAAAAATCGGCGACGAAGGAATTCATGTGGAAGATATTGTTGCAAATGTTGAACTGTCAGATTGAGTTAGGGTTGGCTGCGAAATATTAAAAGAATCATTTTACTCAATCGGTCAAAATGTTTTTCTGCCAAAAAGTAAGATTATTTTGCAACCATGCTATCGCATCCCAATTTAAGTATATCTAATCTTAAAGTTACTGTGTTAATTAAATCATTCCTGTATAGGTACATCCTTTCAGTAGGTAGTTCTCTCTTTCTTGATATTTAAACTAAATATATTTGGTTTTTTAAATACTTCACTTCACTTCTCTTATAAATGGCCCAGATGTGTTTATTTTACACAATTCTGCCAATGTCAGGAAATACTTTTACATTAATTGTAACAACCCTGAAATTAGAATATGTCATCATAATGACGTCATAAAATAACAATTTATGATTGAGCATTTTTAACAAATAGTTTTTCGCAACCCTAATGAATTAATTAGAATAAATATATACCTTATTTACATAATCACTGATTTCAGTTATTGATTGATAGATGTCGTAAAAAATATTTTTTCATAAAATTTAATGACGCATATAATGTTGGCAAAATTTTATGCAAAAAAAAATATGATAATAAAAAGATGACACGCGTTTTTATTGTAAAATATGTTAATTATTGTAAACATTAATTTGTAACGGTTGATTTGTTAATATACGATGATTATTTGCATAATCATGGAAGCACAAAGAACGCGCCGGGCCGTTAATGACGAAAGGGATGACGTTTACTAGTTCGATGATGTATCGATCGTAAAAAACTAAACCATTAAAGTCTACAACTATATACAGTTTTAAAACTTGCGGCTTAACATTCAAATTAGGTGCGATTAAGTTTAAAAGATAAAGTTATAAAATTTAAACGCGACCATTAAAAAATTTGCACTTCAATATCGCAAGTAGAAATTGCGGTTCAAAATCTGAATAAAAAAATCAATGATTTATTTTATGGCTTAAGATTTAAAAATCTCTAAAATAAATGACAGCAATTAAACCTCAAACTATAAAATTAAAACTTTTTTATTATAAAAAAAATCTATTCCCACGCTTGGTAGTGATTTGGCCAAGTTCTCAAAGGGTTAATTTAAAATGACAGTTTTAAAATCCCGTCAAAATTCGCTACGGTAGGTATTGCGGAAAGGACATACTTTGAAATTGCATCAGTTTTGACTGACAATTGAAGTGTGTAGATAATTGAAACTCGTGCAAATGTTGGGTTATTACTAGTGAGTAGTGAAGTGACACAAGCGAACAAAAGATTATAAGCATGGAATTTGTTTTTGGAATAAGGAATAATAATGCTTTACATTACTCTAAAGAGTATTTATCAGAAAGCTTAAGAGCTTATAGTTAGTCTTATAAAAGAGACCCAACAATATTTTAAGCTGAAAATACTGTTTAGTACCTAAATCAAATTACAAAATACTTTAAACCTGCTAAGACTTGGAGGTTTTGAAATTCATATAAGCAGTTTTGTTTTAAATAACATAAAATAAAGTATCAATTCTATTGACAATAGCATAAAAAATAATATAGAATATTTAAATAATCCAAACTAACAACATATTGAATAAAATTCCAAATTATACAGGAAATTCAAACTTAATTCACTTAATCCCCTCAGCCGCATGCCATTAAAAATTCATAATCTCTTCGTAGAAACATAATTATCTCTAAGCAATTAGATGACGTTGACATTACCGACGTATTGCTCGTAAAAAGGCAGCCAAGTCTTTTGTTTTAGTGCCCCAAGGGAGATGTTAACTAAGAAAGGGTTTATAGCTGTTTTGTAACAGCAAAGATGGTTTATGAAATAATTTGATTACAGGTTGTTGACTTGTTTTTGTTGATTAATTTGTTTTTTATTTTTTTTTATTTTGGCCCCCATGTTTAAAATTCTTATCACCTTTAAACGTTCTTATTTGGGTCATCAACATAGGTACATATGTGTACCAATATTCAACTCCATCGGTCCAGTAGTTTTGGAGCAAATGGGCTGTGACAGACAAACGGACGGACTGACACACGAGTAATCCTATAAGGGTACAAACCTTAAAAATTGAAATACCTGAATAGTACAAGCTTAAAATCTAAATAACACGACGTGGGTCTGAAACAAGTATTTTAGAATGTCCTTAGGTATTTATTTATTTGTAAATTTTAATTGTTGGTACCTACATCAACAGCTCAGGTATAACATGAATCGAACGATAAGAATCCCATCTCATTTTGACTCCACAACTGCTTTCTTACTACCTGAAGCTTTCCTCATTATTACATTACAATTAATCACTGTCCTGGTATATCGTCTCAGTAGTCCCGGGACAATTTCATTAGCCGAGCTTTTACGTAAATACCAGTTAACAGATGCCTGCGAGGGTCGTAATTCCTTTTTATTTTGTTTCAGTGCGGACAACTGGATGTTTAAGGTTACTAAGTTGGATCTGTGGTATTTTTGTAATTAAACCTTTTCTGTTATTTGTTGATTTAGGATGAGCTGTCATTATTCGTCTATTAAATTGTGAATTATTATTTTTAAATAGCATTTTTTGACTCAAATTAAGCCTTCGGTGAAGGAAAACGTCCTGAAGAAACCAAAGTATACGGTTCATTTACAATATACATAGATACAAACTACATATGAAAAAAGTCCTCGAGGCGGCTGCTGCTGCCAATCAACGGGAAAGTTCCATATTATAATGTTAATAAATTTTATCGCTCAAGAAATTAAGAGATTCCTACGGCCACATCCTATATACCAATGACGTAAGCATGAGAATGTGACGTAAGCATTTTTACGAGAACAGTATTTTTCCTACGTCACTGATTGATACTTGACGTTTTTCGGTGAAGCGCCTTGGGAATCAAGAATTTGGTAAAGGAAATTGCTTATTTGGCTCAAAGTAGTTATTTATTAAAACGTCTTTAAATATAATTATGTTAACAAAATAAAGTCATTTAAATAGAGTAGTTCTAACGTACTTTAAAATAAGTTACCGTTTCTTAAGCATAGATAGGTATGAATTTTAAAAAAATATGTAAAAATAGCTTGAAGTTAGAAAATACGATGATTAATTGTAAATAAATAGGTATCCAATAATAAAATAGTAAAGCAAAAATAAGAGAATAATATAATCAGAAAATACGAAAAAAATAAAAAACCAAAAAGATAAAAGCTATAACAATAAAATTAATTAACTGTTTGTCACAAAGTGACACATTGACACAACATTTGATTGGAGAGATACGGGACTTGGCCGGGACCCTAAAATTGCGTGAAATCATTATCTGTACCCAATCGTGTTGGAAAGGAAATTGTAATTATAGCAATTTGTCGCCCTCCATGTTGAAGATTGGAGGATTTGTTTATTAATTTAGTTTCATTCCGAAATATAAAATATTATAAATGCAAAAATAACTCTGTTTGTATTTACCTTTTCACACACACAAGGTAGGTACACAAATCAATTGCAGTTTTTTAAGTCAGCCATCTTTTAGGGATATTAATTTTGGGATCAATATAAGAAAAAATACAAAAAAAAAAACCTTCTGACCTCAATTTGTAATAGTTTCCGCCAATTCTTTTTTTACGAAAATATCGGTAATTTTTCTGTTAAATCCTTAACTCTACTACCCTATAATTAGGAATAATTTAGTGACAACCTGTGACTTTTACTGAGTAATAGCTAATTTACGTGCGTTTTCCGATAATATTACGACCATATGGCACGTTTTGGAGCTAACTTTGTTTTCAAAATTTAGTTTTATTATTTGTTTTAATCTTTTTTCTTGGACAATAAAACTATTTTAGACCTGTGGGTAGTTTTTAAGAACTTATTAACTTGATTTTTTAGCCACAAATATAATTAGAAAATTTATTCCGTAAGTAGAGATATCGATAGATATCGATTTTGTAGTGAAATCGATAAAAAATCTTTACTAATATCGCATAGCCAAAGAATGTCTACTTTGATGAAAATATTATACCTAGGTAGTATAAACTGAAACAATCGATTATTACGTAATTTTGAACATAGCACTATTTAAAATGTTGCTTAGAATACTTTGTCACAGTTGTTATAAGTTAGCTCTACTTAAAAAACTGAATATGGACGTAAACTTTTTGAAATGACAGTTGGCAGCACTGTCCAAAAAATATTTTCCAGAGGCTGTCAACACAAAAGTCTGAGACTGTTTATTATTCTGTGCGCAATCTTTAAAAAATACATCTTGGTTTACTTACATTACAGGTATCGAACTAATTACCTGTGTGTAGAACTAAAACAATATAGTAAAGATCAGTGATTTATCTGGAGACATTCCGTTAGTTCTAATATACTTTATTTCAGTTTTCGTTTCGAAGTCTTACACCCAGTAATGCCACTAATGTATCATTACATAATACATTATAATATCCTAAATAAGCTCTCCCATTTCACTAACCACGCGTTTCACGGCAGAATTGTCTCATAATCAAATTACCTACGCCATCATTTGCCCACCATACATAAGCTTAACCCATTAGATAGTGCATGGGGTTTCAATTTGCGACACAGCTCACCAAATTGGATTAGGAGTGGTCTTTGACGGGTTATTCACTTTCATGGTGATGGCTTCTGGGTTTTGTGAGAAGAAAATAAAGTGGAATTGTATTCTAGTTTGTGAATTTAAGACTTCTGACTAGTCTTACTAGTCTTCCTCAATAAAATTCAATCTAATCCCTTTCATACATACGCCTCGTATCTACGAGTATCTCTATATAGTCTAGCTGTTCCTCATGGCTTCATTCGCGTTCCCAGGCCTATAACCTTCGGGTATAATGTAGCTTCCTATTAGTAAAATATTTTTTCTAATCAGACCAGTAATTCCGGAGATTACCGAGTTTAAACAAACAAACTCTTCAGCTTAATTATTAGTATACATATAGATAGATAGATAGAGATTACTATAGATACAGATAATAATAATGACTACACTCGAGTTTATTTTCCTTCATTAGACCGTAACGAATCAACCGATTGTAAACATTCACACCGTGCCGAACAAAAGAGAAATAAAATTCGTATATTCATTACAAACACACTTCTGAATTAATTCCGCGAGTGAATGAAAGAGAAAGCGATATTATTTATTAGTAATAAACAATAAGTGCGCGTTTACAACATCATAGGAGATCGGCAATCGTCACTTTGGTTATAGTGTGGGGCCTGAAGCAATAATCGATATTGATGGGTCGATATTTAATGTATCGTTGCTTATAGGTAATCCGCGACTTACCTCAAGCCTATCTAATTTAAGAGTCCATGGCTAATTCTAATTTGTTTTCACTATAAACAGTATTCAGTCATGATATGGCCAAAGGTGCAACTGCTGAAACATACCAGTAAGTGTTGTGCGACAGATTTTCAACTTAACATAGTCAAACAGAAGATCATGACGATATGGATCGCTTAAAGATTAATAAATCAGTAAAGATAAACCTAACGCAACAGCAAAATGACTAGTGACCGTCCCCCTGGAATTGCAAGACCGTACATTGAAAGAAGTACTCGGTAACTACTTACTAGATGGCCCGGTTAATCAAATATAAAATAATAATTTAAATAAGTACCAGTAAACAATTTTTCACGAATTTTCTCGTAACTACGAATAAAAGATCCACTGGCAAAATAATCTCGACGATTCATCGACATCGCTCACCACTCAAAAGGGCAAGGGCAATAAATAGGCCGACATCGTAAATATGATGTCCCATCACTGTCACCGTGCAGTGACATTACACGTGCGTAAAACGTTATCGTAAAATTTTACGACGATGCAAGTTCACTGCGGCGGGCAGTGGTCGGCGGGCAGAGCTTTTGCTTCCGGTTTTGGGAAAAGGGATTTGTGCTTATGATTATTTTATTGTGTTTTTATTTTTTTGGGAGTTATGGTTTCTTTTTGTATTGATGAACTATAAGTCTTGATACTCGTCGAACGTTGAAAAAATGTATTCAATAAATACCTATATATACATTAAATTAAAATTAATAATTTTATTTTGATTTAAGTGTGTATTTTTTTTTCAGATTTAGCAACTGGAAAAATCGGCGTTTGTCTACGTAAAAGAAAACGGAGATTTAATAATCAATATTACCGAAAAAATATATAGAATTTTTTTTATGTCTTAAAGGAAAACTAAATTGAAATAAAATGAACACTCAAACACATAATTCAACCATCAAAAGAAAACCACAAAAGAAATACAAAAAACGAAGCCGGAAAATAATCCACGACAATAAATTAGAGCCCAAACAGACGTTATCACGCAAAAGTACTTCACAGTTATTTGTCCAATAACTTGAAAAGGTTTCCCAAAAAAGTGTGTTAACAAACAAAAAGATTTATACTCCAAGTGGCAGATAAGTTCCTTACAGTTACCGCTGCAAGCCTGAAATAGGGAAAGGAAGGGAAGTTAAATAAATATAGTGGAAAATCCAATAAAAGTATATGGCCTAATCTCTACCCAATATTTTCTTAGAGTTTCGATGAAGATTTTCCTTTTAGGAGAACTGCGATAGTATAATGTGGATATGACGTTTGCTTGAATGTAACAACTCCAAAATTTCCTCTGACATCATTTCATAAAAGAGATAAATTGTATATAGTTTATTTTTAATATAGAGAAAGTGAATAATTATCTGTCAACTATGCGTAGGTACGCTACGTAGAAAATTTGACTTATTGTTTATTTTGTTGAAAACCGCTTTGTTGTTTGAAAAAAACCTACGAAAACAACTAACAAAAAACTTGTCGTTGCAATCTCCAATCAAGTCTAGCTTAGCTTTCAAAACAAATCTGTCCATCATAATTTTACTTACAAGTTCCTACCTGTACTCTATAACTTATTGTCTTTATATATGTTACCGGAAATGTAGGAAATATAGGAATTGTATACAATTCCTGTGTATTTCCCTTAGGAAATTATAACAATAATGATACTTGGAAATAGGTTGGGGTTATTTTTTTTATTTTGCATAGAATAGCAAGTATTCGCACAAAAGTACCTTTCACTTACAACCCCCCAAATACCGCTATCCTTACAAATATACCGAATGTAGTACTCCGATAGATATTTAGGAAATGTATGGATTTCCTAGGAAATGTATCGATTTCCTAGGAAATCTATACAATGACGGATTAGATACTTTTCCGTTAACATATAAACTAAATAATTTTAAGTTAATCATCTCTTATGATAGACCGAATTCCGAATGGAAGTCTAAAATCGGTATGTTTACCGAATCGAGGCCGCTACCGGAATAATTCTTAAAATAATAAGTCCATACAATTCTCACTTATGATCACCCATACTGTTTCCACCTCGTGCTTTTATCGCTTGCAACGTTATTGTAAGCGAGCGATACCACTATGCTGTTATCCTACAATTATTTAGGAGACATTCTGTTCACAATGAAATAAACACTCGCTATCTCGAAGGATGTAGGAGGTTATTGTCAGATATCCTTTTCTATTTTATGAAGTTTGAAAATTGCATTCTAGAATAAGATATAAGAATCTTTTTAACACCAACGGGTATGTTTCAGCAGTTGCATTCGAGAGCTTTTTAGTATTTTGGCAACCTAAAGCCAATCGTATTGTTAATGTTCATTGGGATGGTGGCTTTTTACCATCAAGTGAACCTTTTGCCTTGTCAACCTTCTGACTTAAAATGTCGCTAAAAGTTTGTAAGAGAATATAATATCTTGACGACAGAATATCAACTGTGGTTTTTATGATGATAAATGATATTTTCTATAAACCAAAAATATTGGTCCAATAGATATTTAAAATTCGCCTTTTCTCTATTATTTAGTCTATTTATCAAATAAAATAGGGCTTGGTTTGCATTGATTCCCACGTTACAAACAGTATTAGCGACAAATTTGCCAAATCAAAGGGATTTAGGTAATGCTTTGACGTGGAAACTGACCAGTTGAGTGACCATTCACATAGTTCAGCTATTTGGTTGATCAATTTAATATGTTGTTGTTTAGTAGCGTGAGGAACTTTATCGAAAAATATTAATTTAATAATAGTTTTTAAAGTAATATTGCATACAGTATTTTATCCTTTAGTGAGATAGTTATAATATGAATGCTACAAGATTGCTACAAAATTTCGTAGTAATAACCTATCAGTGGCATTCGCAACTGTGCCACACTTTTCTATATGGCTATTCAGATTTTGTTAAATCTTCATTTAATGCTGACATCCAATAAATTTGACATCAATAAGTCTCGTATCTAGGATAAACGCTTGCTCGAGTTACTTTTTTACAACATAAGGGCTTGTATATGACCAAAATCTTGCGGGTAAAATCGCAGGGAATATTTAATTTGTTATATAACATTGAATATCACTCTCGAAACCTCTTCTAAATCTAAGGCTGCTCACATCAGAATTTTTCTAGGACTGATAATCAAGCCGATTTTTATTTCCGACCGATTTTTTGTGAACCTTTTTGCAATCAGTAACGTAAGATTTTTTCACGGTCACCGATTTATCGAACGTGGGCGGACGGGCAGACTTAAAGTCTTTTGAATCGCTTCAAAGCTATTATCATTTTGAAAACCGTATACAACTGACCGACACTGATAAATCCCATTCAGTTAGCGTTGACAAGTGACCGGTGGTCAATAATCGGATTCCATACCGGCCACCGTGCCCTATCTGTTTAGTATAACAGTATTAGTGAGAATTTTGTGAGAATACAGATTTTGGGAATTTCTCATAGAGTGTTGTACCTAAATTGTATTCGAAGACTAAGGGCCGGTTGCTCGTACATTTTAGTTAATGTTATAGTCAACGTTAACTATTACCATGCTTTGACCGTAGAGTCACTTTGACGATGACCGATCTCCTTCGGTCGGTTATGGTTACGGTTAAAATTTTAGTTAAAGTGACACGAGCAACCCAGTTTGCTTTCTTTCGGCGGTTAAAGTTCTATAACCTAACCTAACTATAACCTTACTATGACCGCACTTACGAGCAACCGACCCTAATAAACGAATTATCAAAATTATGAGGGAGATCTCACTTACCATACGATTGATAAATAATATGAATGAATTAATATGAATAATAATTAATTTCTGTAAGTTTACAAACCTACATAGTAGAGTCACTTTGACGATGACCGATCTCCTTCGGTCGGTTATGGTTACGGTTAAAATTTTAGTTAAAGTGACACGTGAAACACAGTTTGCTTTCTTTCGGCGGTTAAAGTTAACTATAACCTAACCTAACTATAACCTTACTATGACCGCACTTACGAGCAAGCGACCCTAATAAACGAATTATCAAAATTATGAGGGAGATCTCACTTACCATACGATTGATAAATAATATGAATGAATTAATATGAATAATAATTAATTTCTGTAAGTTTACAAACCTACATAATTAAAAAAAAAATAACTTACCCACAATTGAATGTTAACCAAACTTACAAAATTCTGACGTAGGTACTTAAACTTAACAGTCCCCGTGACAAACCAATAGATAGGAAGTTTTTTTTTTAATAAAAGCTTGGCACTAAACATACCGTATTTAATCCCTCGCGAGTCGTAAATGTTTACGACTCCGACTGGCTGCGGTGCGAACGCGTCCTTATGACGCCTGCGATGGTGTCAACTAGCCTTTAGGTATTAGACACATTTGGTACAACGCAAAAATAATTCTAACTAGTTTTGTAAATAGAAATGTGAGGTTATATCAATTACTAGCTGTTCCACGCGGATCCACTCGCGTTCCCGGGATAAAAATTAGCCTATAACCTTCGGGAATAACGTAGCTTTCTATTCATGACAGAATTTTTCGAATCGGACCAGTAACTCCAGAGATTAGCGCGTTCAAACAAACAAACAAACTCTTCAGCTTTATTATTAGTATAGATATAGTATACCTATATGATTTATCTATCAATTTATAATTATATTCTATATTCTACACTTATAAATAAAGCTGAAGAGTTTGTTTGTTTGAACGCGCTAATCTCCGGAGTTACTCCGATTTCAAATGTTTTATCATTAATAGGAAGCTATATTATCCCCTTAGGTCTACTTTTTTTATCCCGGGAACGTTGGTGAATCCGCGAGGGTTAGCTCATTTAAAATAAAATGTAGGTACTATGTGTCTAGAATATTGCTGGATTTTCAATATCTTCACTGATTTTTTTTTCTCACACATATAATGTGCTGATATAAAGTCCATTGTGCCCCAAACTTTAAGTATTTCGCGGATAGTCCTCTCCAATATTGCCACTTATTGTATTTTGTATTATTTACCAACTTTTACGATCTGTATCCTTCATATTTTTGAGTGAGTCCAAACTACTTAAAATTTTATGCGCCAGTTTTCCACTTTAATAATTCTTAGAGGTTTTTATTGATGGCTATAAAATAGCTTGCGTTTGTTTTGTTTAATTAAATTATGTAAAAATATAATGTTATATTTCGCTGAGGTAGGGACCTCTGAGATTGTTTTTCTTCTTAAGTTTTCATGCATTAATAATCATATTTTTTAAGATGTTATTTACGAAGTTCCACTTATCACTCTGAAATCCCTTATTAAAAAAAACATTCCTACCATAGAGAAAAGATATTACATTTAAATTATCTGTGGTCCAACTTCATAGCCTGAGAAACTTCATTCGAATTTCATCACACTATTTATCAAATACAGTCAGCAACAATAAACCCATGTGAGACATCATTAACAGATTATATGTTTTGACAAACCATTAAGTTTTGACATTAAAGAGACGTTTGACAGCACACAATCGATCGATTGACTGCTATTGACAGTTACATTTTACAGTTGATGTCATTTTTACAATGTCAAATCGTGTTTAATAGCATTTGCTTGAGTTCAATGATGGTCTAAGTATCGTATTTCAATGTATTGCTGTAAAGTATTTATAATTTGTTTTTTTTTTTGTCACAACTGTGAACTCAAAAATTATTTATGTTTTTTGTTACTGTTGTTCAGATGTTTTTAGTTACTTAGGTACTTATTTAGAATCATAACTAATGATATAATAGAGACAGTTATTTTTATATTAATCTGGATTCTAGTCTCTAGTGTAGCGCTACACCAGCCGAAGATACGGCGCCGAAAGTTCGGCTAAACACGCTTGCAGTGTTTAATTAGCCTATGGTACATCAGCGGTGCGTAACGCGAGCGTTTATTGTGTCATGCCAACCGAATATTACGACCAATAAATAGTTCAGTCGCCGAAGTGTCGGCGCCGAACTTTCGGCAGGTGTGACGCTACACTAAGGTTGAGATCTATAGAGCGTGCTTAGGCTTTGCTCAGACTTTAATTAGGCTATAAACCTACGTAATAAAGTAAATATTTGTGTGTTTTAGTTTGTAGCCCAGTTTTTGGTAAGTCGTCGATTAGGTGCACTTAGGCTTTGCTTAGCACACAGAGAGATTCGTAGATTGCATTTTAAATACAGACTTTGAACGGTAAAGTCTAAGTACGCTCTACAGATCTCAGCCTAAGAGTCTAGAATACAGATTAATATAAAAAGTCTCTACATGAGACGGTTTAAATCAAGTCTAGTAAAGGTAGGTTATAAATTTTTTCGTCATTTTCTTACGTTATTTAACAGAAAGAGCCAGGGTTTTTTAAGACTTGTTGACGGAATAAGAGACTTGAAATTTGAACGGTGTATTCCTTGTGCAGTGTAAGCATTTACTTAGAAACGGTTTTTCGAAGATCTACCCCTGATAATTTGATCTAAAATAAAATAATAAAAAATATAGTACCTATACTAAAGATTAAATTATAGAGCCAATTAAAAAATGATGAAATGTAAAAGTTTGGATTCGAACCCACATCATGTCAAACATGTCATGTAACTGTCACTTAAATAGGGAAGATAAGAGGAAGATTACACTGCAAATTAATTAATTACCTACTCTTAATTACGGCAACCCTTTCGCTGCTATTGGAATATAGTGGGGCATAATAGACCACACGCACTTTACTATGAATTAACATTAATTAATAGTTGAATAATTGGTTATTTTAAACTGCGCGTAGGTAGATGTATTTTTTAATTAATTAGGTACTTATCTGTTAATAAAATACAAAATCCTCTTTCTTTCAAAGATTTTTAGCTAATATAAACTAGGTATATTTTTTGTTCTTTAAAATAGCACTACATTAATATTATTATTTTATTTTTTTAAATTTGAAAATAGAATAAAAAGAAACAAGTACATGAATATGAGATTACAACTGACCATTTTAATTAAAATAAAATGGATTCCATATTCAAATATAACAAATCAGTAACCCTCCAATAAACACGTCAATCTTAATCCATAATATTATCCGTGTCGGTCGCAGTGACCGCACGTGGTCTGGTCATTGCGTTGCAACAATGTCTCAATAATACCGTGACGACGTCTATTTAGCAAATGGACAGTTAAATTTTAATACGGACGCTGAGTAGCTTACTATAAAGTTGTGGACATTATTTGGCTTTTGAGTCAGAGGTTTGATGGTTCTAATTATAAAAACTCGTTAAAAGAGAGTGCTTTTAGATGGATGTTTAATGTAGATATTATAATTTTATATAATCAGTATCTTTATTTAGGTAGGTGGTAAACAATATTAGAGCGATTTATTAAAACTGCTTTTTTTCATAAAAATGCGAATGTTTGTGAGGATGTATGGGTGCATGTATGTATGTTTCTTACTCTTTCACGTAAAAACTAAAAAAACGGATTTCGATAAAACTAGCACATAGGTGGATCATACCCTGGAATACTATATAAGCTACTTTTTATCCCGGAAAAACATAGGATCCCTCGGGAACACGGGTGAAACCGCGGGGTGGGAGCTAGTAGGTATAAAATAATATAGGTACGTTATTCAAAAATAGGAAATGAATTATCGTTATTATTTTGACCGTACAGTAAGTTGATATTTTATAAGTTTAAAAAAAAATAGGAATGCCATTATTAACACTAAAATTAGGTGTGACCGGGTACAAATGACCCCAGAATTCACGGACGATGTATTTTAAAGGACATTTTGTCGGGTTCAAGTGTAAATGTGATAAAATTCGTTCCAGGACTTCTAACAAGGGGTCAATTTTAGAAAATATCCACCATTTTATTTTGGCTACTTGAAATTTGACATATTTATGTGCTTTCTCTAATAACCGTTAAGATGTGGGTGTATAGTTTTGTAAGTCGTAAATTATTTTTTATTGATTTGTTTGATGTTCTTTTGTTAAATGAGCTAATACTTATTATGTGATATTTATCTATCTGTTACTATAAGAGAGCTACAATACTACATTATATAACAACGCCATTATTACAATTTTTATTTGGTAACATTGTCAAATATTATTTCATCAATATTATTTAAAAATCGAAGGGGTGTGGCATAGCTAAATTGATTAATGTCACCTTTTCAAAGATTTAAAACTAACCCAATCATAATCGTCTTACCACAAACAATCGATATAATAGTAAGCAATCGATTAATCATGAAGCTAAACATTTTTTTATCTATTGCCAAAAATCAGTCAAATATGAATTCAATGCAACAAACAGAAAGGGGTTAAAATAGTGTCTATGACGCTAATGCTTTTACGCTTCAACGATTACGGAAGGGGAGAAAAAAAAAACATTTTTTACGTAAATCGAATTTTGACGCAAGGATATTACCAAAATTGGAGTGACCGAACGGAAAAACAAAATTATTGAGTGCGGAACCGTTAAAAGTGTTTATTGGATTATATTGGATGAATGGGTAAAGTAAAGTGTATTAGAAATTCGTTGGGATATTTTTTGGACGTGTGTTGTTGAAGGGTTGATTTGAAATAATGTTGTTTTTGTTTTTGTCAACTAATACCTACCTTTGTTTATGTGTTATGTGATTCATCCTTTTTTATATATTTTTTTTTCTTACTATGAAGATTTTCTAATACATAAATTACCAATATAAAGAGAAAGCTAAAGCCTTTTTTTAAAGAAATTATACAATAAAAAAAGTCAGGGGTTACCATTTCAAATCAAATAGGCAACAATTCACCGAATTTAAACCTCGTAATGTTAAATGGAGTGCATCAGGGACTTTGAACATGTGTAGCCTGTACTAATGGATTTAGAATTTATTGTATCGCCACCCACTTTACACTAAAAACCACCACTTACATTCAAATTTCTGTAGCCCTTATTGTTATGAACATAAGCCTGAAAATTGTTTTAGTTTTGTGTTTGCTCTCTCATTTTGAAATGGAATATGCATGCTAATATCCTTACCATAGGAATACGAGATATTGTTTTCGAGTTTATAAGTGATAAAAATTTATGTTATTTGTACAATATAAATTATTTGCTTTATGTAATAAAATATGATTTTATATATTTTTTTAACTTAATCTTTTTTTCAATAATTCTAGTTATTATAAATAGCAAAACATATACTGTTATTATGTTTATTCTGATTTTAATGCCATCGTCAGAATATTAAGTCAACCAGCAATTTGATAATTGTAATTGTATTCTTGTATCTAGTTTAAGGTGATTCCTTCGGTTGGAGCTCGAAATTCAAATTTATTACTTTTTTTGCTAATTGCAGCTCAGTTATAGGTCGTAAGTTATCAGCATGTATTTTGCGACAAGAATGGTAGGTAGTATATTTACTGATTAATAACAAAAGGAATCATCACCTTAAACCCATTGATCGAGTCACCATGGTAAGAACAAGTGTGTTAGTAGACGAGATCTATTTATATGCTCCCCAATTTTTCAATTCTTGGCGCAATTATTTATTTGATTGTAGACACGTGCTATTTCGATTCAGTTTTTTGTAGAGAATAAACTATTTGTTAAGAATATTTTTGTAATTAATAAATATACCTATTATTTATTTTCCTTTTTATTTGGTAACATTGTTAGGAATTCATTCCTCATACTCTTTTGATGCTACTATTTCATAAATAATTTTAATAAAACAATATTATTGATAGTCATGTAAACTCTCATAATTATTATCAAATATTTTTTGTTCCTAGACAATCGAACTCCTCGGGGTAAACACGTAGTCATTATGTACTAGAATTACCTTAAACCGTAACGGAATCCGCGTTCCGCCAAGCGCGGTGCCGCCTAAGCCCATTAGCTCGCGAATCTGACCCGCATCTCCGAACTAATTTCTATGCCAAGAACTGCAAATCACATTTTTGCCTAAGTAAAGTCTAAAATATGTAGGTATTATTTTCCAAACGTTCCTGATAGGTAGAGTATGACACAACTTAGATGTAGCATCGGCAAATCGTATATCTACACTTCCCTTCCGATTTACACAACTAATAAAAATCATTAATTATCGCGCCATTCAACGTTAAACAAGATTATTTTCGCCTAAAGTACTAATAAACATGGGTAACGTTGTATGTAACTCTTTTCGGAAATTATCGATTTTACGAATTTTGCCGATGCTTCATCTAAGTTGTCTCATACTGTACCGTAATCCTTGCAGATACTCAAAAATAAGAATATAGATCCCTATACCATTGCATTCTATAAAACGCAAGTCAGTCCAATAAATCTGTGCACTTCATGGCAATATGTCCGTAAGTCAGCGCGACGTTAATCTGAAGGAAGTCACTCGTAAAGTTTTACGATTACTTCGATTGACTTCCGAAAAGCGTATATCGAAAGGGTTCCGTAGTCGGTGAGTTACTTCTTCATTTATTTGGCAGAGGGTTTATTACATATATTTTACCTAATATAGGTTGAGATATCTCAATTTTGTTATGATAAAAAAAAACAAGAATAAGCTTTAGTGTTTGGTAAAGAAAATAATAGCATGTAGGTAATTTGTAGTATCCTCAGTTCCTTTCCAAGTATTTTTGTGTGCTTTACCTTTAGCCACACCATTCCTTTACCTTATTTCGATTGTGGTCAAAGAAATCTAACTAAAGTAAAAAAATATAAATAACAATTTAAAATCATTTAATTTCTATTGTTAGCAGTTAACAGTGGCACCAAACATACTTAAATATCTATATTTAAGTATGTTTGGTGCCACTGTTTCACCCACGTTTCAAGGATTAAAGATGCCTAAATGACTCACCAATCCAAAACCTATATCTAAGCAAAGAGAAGCACAGACCACCAAACACTTTTTTTATAATATTCAGTAGGGATCTATAGCGCCTATAAATCCTAAATCAGTTGAAAAAAAATTGTAATGGATCTTATAACAATATACGAAGCTCACAAAAGCTTCGGCTCTTCCATTCACTACGTCGTATGGAAATTGCAACCTCTTAAATGGATTGGTCCATTTCAATCCATTGAGAAATCATGCTGGGGTTTTTTGCTCCAAGAAAACGGTTCGAGTATTCATTTACTATTAAATTGATTTTAGTTACCCGATTTAGTCAAAATTATCTAAAAGTTTACCCATTTATTTGTTATTATATTTTAAATAATAATAGTATTGGAGTAAAAAACAACGAGTTTACCCATATTATCGAAGGAACCTTTTTATATATCGAAATACATAAAAATAATACCTAATTAATTTGCTATTTACTTGATCTTGTAATAAACATTCAAATAAAAACAACAAATCTATTTAAAGGTAAAATGTATACATGAATATTGTTTATAAGAATTAAAAAATAGTGACGATATAATGTTTAACCCTTTAAAACAGATCGGTGCATTTTATACCCCCAGGAGAAAAACTATAAATGTTGGTTCGAGGTTCGTTAAAAACCGCATTAGTCGCATTTATCGATGTCGTTAACGTGAGCTTAAACTGTTTAAACTTCGAACGTTGTGGCTCTCAAAGTTTTCAATAACTTAAAACTAAACTACACAGTCGTTGTTTTATAAGTATAATATTTTTTTAATCGTTCTACCTAATTGTTTTTTTTAGAGTTAGTTTAGAAGATGAAAACATTAATAAAAGGTGCAACAATATGTTTTATTCACAGTCCTACATAAACTTAGCATGTTTGTATAGTTCTAATATAAATTTGGATTTACAGTAGTTTAAGTTTTATAAAATAAATGTAAGAGACACGTTGACAATCAGTCCATATATTGAGATTAACATCATAATTAATTTGTAAAAACGCAAAGTTTGTTAACTCATAATATTTGCAAGGTTTAAACAGTAGGTATCTTTTTCTATGGTTAAAAAATATTATTAAAATAAATATGGACAAATAAGTTATTAAATAATATAATGCATTACTATAACCTAATTAGTTGACACGTGATTGGTTTGTGTCCGCGTTGCAACTTTCCGTTGAAACTACGTCTTTTTTTTATATATCAGATATTTTCATCAAAAATTACCTATATTTTAAAAGTTTCAGAACCACCCTTAAATTTGTCAGAATTGAACGGCGTCACATCTACATCACAATAACACTAGACGTTATGTTTGCGGAAGCAAAAGTTGTAAATTTTTACAACACGCCGTCGCTCGCAATTACTGCTGCCGAGAAGGGTTGAAAAGAATTTATAGGAGAAAAATGTGTGTGCATTTCTTATACAATGATCTTGAGAGATAAAGGATGAATATTTACCTATAAATCTGTATGATACATTACATTATTCGACTTCATTCTAATAATATATTTTTTTAGTGATTTTACTTGTCTATGATCACTCTCTCATGGTAAGTAAGATGTGGTGGAGAAAGTAAGTAATTAAACAAAACTTCAGAAGAATTTAGTCTACTGTGTTCATTTCATATGAAATTAAATTATCTCCAAAGGTTATGGGCTACTTTTTATCCCGGAAACACGAGTAAAGCCACGGGGAACAACTAGTAGTAGATAAAATAACACTATATTTATTATTTATTTATTATTGAAAAAACTAGCTGTCCATAGGGATTTTCAAAAACGTCATAATGTCCGCCCGATCCGTTCAGTGGTTGCGGTGTGCGTTGATAGATAAGTCGGTCAATCAGTCACGCTTTCTTTTTATATTTTAGATAATAAAGAATGTAGGTGGGAAATCCTATATTAGATTTGATAAAAAATTTAACAATAGAAAACTTTGATTTACAAGTTGCAATTAATAGAAATAAAGAAATAAAATGCCATTATTTATCAGATGTGGACGCACACAAGAGAACTACAAATTCACTAAATAATTATTGAGAAAGAATATACACGAATGCCTTTAAACGGAATAAACTAAACTAACATGCATATATCATGAACCCTGAAAACATAAAGTACACTCAATTCAATTCTAAAAACCATCATGACTTTTCTTGTTTACACAAAGCAAAATGTTAGTCAACCAAAAGATCGAACCTCACCTCTATCTAAACTAACATACCTTCGATGAGACATGAATTATAACTAGAACATCAAAGTGTACCTATATATACCAACAAACTTATTAGCCCAAGCACACATTCATGCAAACGGAAGCCAGGGATGTGCCTCGGAGCTGTGACGTTGATCTGCAAGATACTAATCCAACCCTGACGTATATATGCAAATATTCAACTTACTTAGAGATAATGGAAATGGCTTGGACGTAGTTAGTAATTTGAAGTACTGATGTCCTATGGATATGCATC
The DNA here is from genome assembly GCA_963555595.1 of Tethea ocularis. Lineage (NCBI taxonomy): Eukaryota > Metazoa > Arthropoda > Insecta > Lepidoptera > Drepanidae > Tethea > Tethea ocularis. The sequence continues at coordinate 2,231,388 of OY741976.1, read as the reverse complement.
ATGGTCTTCTATGGACTACCATAACATCATGTCATCACTCCCAAAGATTATCAAGATATACTTGATTTCAAACTTGATCCTTTTCATGATGATGCCGATATAGCTTTCAGAGATCGGGGCGGGTTTTTACTATATGTATGAGTATTTATTCGTCGATATCCTTGGGAGAGGCCTTTATCCAGCAGTGGACGTTTTTCGGCTTAGTACAAGTTCTGTTTACATTAAGATCACTAACAGGACTAATGGCTTTGGCTAATGACTAACAGGAGTACAAGAAGCTGACGGCATACTTCTGAAGAAGACTGAAGAGACAGTTGAAGAAGAGGAGAAATGATAAAGCATCTTTGAATAATGAATTCCTGTCTTTAGGTATGTATCTAGTTCTTTTTCTTTGCATCGTATCCAGCGAAGTAATACATCTTTGGATTACATCGGTACAGAAGCGCGGGTCAATTTCTGAGTGAAGTTATCTCTAATATCACCGGCTTATCCGTTCCGGTTGTTTGTCACTTTATACATATTGAACACAAGTTAGTTTCGGGATTAAGGCGTGTTTTGAATGCTAAAGCCTTACTTACCAGTTATCCTACAACTGTTTTGTGACAAGAGACATGAGAAAACAGAAACTAACTTAAAGTACTAAACAATACTTCTATTATAAATTAAAAGCTGAGTTATATAAAAAAACCTAATGAAGTGCCATTTTTTAAATGTAAAATGGGCTTACGTTTGGCCGTCGTCTGACCCCAAGGAGGAGTTATAACGAGGCCGAGGATGTAGCACGCTTGCCCAGAAAAAGCCTATTCACTCTGGCCTTGAAGAGATGAAGGTTGTAAGTGTCAAGAAACACAGATCCCGGGAGTAAGTTCCACTCCTTTGCAGTTCGTATAAGGAACGAAGAAGCAAATCGTTGAGTCCTTAAACGGGGGATGTCGACTACGAATGGATGGAACTTCTCCCGGCGTCTTGTGGTTCGATGGAGAAAAGGGGAAGGCGGGATGATGATGACAATGAAATCTATATGACCAAAATTCTAGTAAAATTACTTTGACATTCGAAATTGATTCAACGCATGGAAGGTGCGCTAACAAACCTTTGCCTTAAAATATATAGGTACTTGAACAACGTAATGCATGGAAATATATATACCTATTCTCAAGAAGCTGATGACAATATTATGCTTAATTTATCCACTTTTGATCCATTATAGGTCCAATAGACCGCACCTAAAAATCAAACAGAAATAACCTTTGACAGATTCACACGTCAACTTGAAGTGTTCACAAATTATCGTATTTCGAATGGCATTTCCCACGTATTAGACACGTGTTGTGTCCTTAACGGCCCTTTGAGAGGGAAGGGCTTGTCCTCAACAAATATTGTCTTTGAGGACGCTATTGAAGTGACTTGACTATTTAAGGGTTGAGTGTTTGGCGACAATGGATGTTCAATTGTGCGATTCGATTTTGTGCGGATGTCATTTGTATGAGGAAATTGATTTATTTTAATTACGATAAAAATAAAAAAATAAATATACTATTAAACATTTGTTTTTTTTAATATGGATGTAGGAAGTGATCTTCGGAACTACCGGTCTGACAGAATGGAAAGCTATCTATCCTTGGATGCAATGTTCATGATGCAAAAGTATTTATTACGAGAAAGCGCGTAAAACGTTGGTTTTTCTTATAAAAATAAGAATATAACAAGAAAAATGTCAATATGTGTAAAGAATGTCACACGTTATATATTTATTTATATACAAATATCCGTGTACAAAGAACTTTATCGAAATTCTAATTTAACAATAGGTTTATTCCCTATTGATCCCCCATTAATACCTAGGATAAAATACCAACAAATCCACCTAACAATCATAATCTCACGCACAATACATACTTATAAGATTCCCTTGTTATCGTCCACTAAATACAAAATCTGGACAATACGATACCAATAGCTCCCTATTAATTATAATTGACATATTTCGTACTTCGCCATCAATTTGTCGAATGTTTGGTGAATGGTCACGTGACTTGGCGTGTTTGTTTTGATGTCCAAGGGCCTGAGAGACCCGGTCATCATTAGAGGGTTTGATGTAATGCCACTTCAATAGAAATTATCGACAGATTTTTGGTTGGATTTTATTTCCATCAACTTATAGTCTAATAAATGGCCTAATATGAAGGTTATCAGGTAGCTTTCATACTGTAGTGTTACCCACGTTCCTAGAGATCCTATGATTTCCCGAAACAATAATAATAAATATCCTGGGTCATTTTTCAGACACGGTTATCTGATCCCAAACTAAGCAGAGCTTGTACTGTGGAAACCAGATAGCTGATTATACTACATATTATACTACTTATTTTATGTAAATACATACTTATATAGATAATTCTAGGATCAGACTCAGGACAAACAGACATGTTCAAGCACACTAATGTTTGTCCTGGATGGGAATCGAACCCAAGACCTGCGGCGCGATTCAGGACACACTTACGACATATTGTGCGTAATTTTTGACAAGGGGCGACTCGATCCAGTCTTATCCTAAATCCATGGTAGTAGGTATAGATTTCTGAATGGCGATTCTGATAGTTATGTACTAGTAGTAGTAGTATCTAGTAGATATCTATAAGGTGATTAAAACACGGCACCGCGCTTTGATTATTTCTACCCATTAATCTGTTCCACCCTAAGTAGCTAAGTGTCGGCTAAACGAAAATTTTACCAAACAAAAGCTATACAAAAATAGCTTGCTTTTTATAACAATTAATTTTGTAGTATCTCAATTGGAGTTAAAACGGGTATATAATTCCCACGTCCCAAATTCGTTTGTTGACCCTCAATTGCACTAATTTCTAAGCATCGACTCTGCTATTTTGTTAAACACATCGGCACGCGAGCGCTGCAGGCGTTTCCAAACAAAAAATGTATTAACAATAACGAATTTAGTAGCGTAATGAATAAAACATTACAAATTGTTTTGTTGGTACTTACGGGGCCAGTGATTTTGATTTTTTGGGGATCGGTGGAATAATAATTATGTTTATTTTAATTTACTTTATTTTGTTTTACCTATTCATTAGGTACACTAAAATTCTTACATATTTCAATGATTATAAAATTCTAATTTGAATATTCCTACTGCAAGGTTAATTTTGATTTTTGACGCATTAGCAACTTCATGTTTCGGATGGCTTTTGTAATATAGTCAAATTTTAGGCGAAACAGATATGTTGATGACATACTATGAAGTTGCAAATGTGACGAAATTAACCCTACTGGTCTTTCTCAGATAATTCTACAATTTATGCTAAACATTTCAAAAATATGTTTTGATTCACCGCATACAGCCATGTGAGCCACACTATTATTTACCGACTTCGCTATATAAAAAATATGTGCAACTTTTAAAATAAAATAAAAAAACTATTTAAATTGCAATAAAACCAACACTCTTTATTTTATGTCATCAATCTTTACCTATTATTTTGTTCTACGGAATCTCAAGTCCATAAAAGCGATCTGCGTTAACCAGAACGCTTTTTATTTGTGTATTTATATTGTAAATTGTTATTCTATTACTCATGGGAGAGCAGACCATGTGGGATGTAACCTGAGGCCATACGTGACAATATTGGTGGAAATAATTCTTGCAATAAGTTTCCGGGATGTAAACAATAAAAATGTTATTGTCAAAAAATAATGTTTTTGTTATATCTATGTATAAAAAGGGTTAAAAAATTACTTAAGTTTAAGTACGTAGGATGTTTTCAAATTATAGTTTTATTAAAAGTAGTTTTTTTTTGGCCTGTGTTTGACCACAATTTTATCATGTTCAGTGATGATTTGATCGAAGTTGTTAAGCACACAATTCCTATATAAAATACCTAGTGCAATTGTCGAAACACACCGGTAAGTGCTTACCTGGCTATTCAACTAAATGATTTCAATTTAATTATGTTTTATTTAATTAAAATAATTTCATGAAATTGCATGTAGGTATGTTTTATTTTTAACTAGCTGTTCCCCGCGGTTTAACTCGCGTTCCCGGGATAAAAAGTAGCTTATAACCTTCAGGGATAATGTAGCTTCCTATTAGTGAAATAATTTTTCAAATCGGACCTGTAACTCTGGAGATTAGCGCGTTCAAAGAAACAAACAAACTCTTCAGCTTTATAATTAGTAAAGATAGAAGATAGATGATCTTGAATTACTTAACTCAATGTTAGCCTAGATTATACTGTTCATTTGGCTAACGACGTTTAATTAAATTTAATTTAAAATTAATTAAACATAACAGAGACGAATTTAAATAAAGTAAAAAGGAAAAAAATTGTAGAGTTACCAAAAAAACTATACAAAAGAATCTTGATCCTGAACCCACCCACAGCTTAACAATGCAACCCAAACCTTGCATTACATTCACTTCAATACATTTTGTATGAAGAATAACATACCTACAAATAGCTTAGGGGCAACAAATAATAGAGATTATTATACCAATAGTATAGGATTTGATATCAAGTTGGGATTATTTGGGGCTTTTTTTTTTACATTTGACCCAGTGGAGAAACACGTAAAATTTAGTTTTTCTTTTATTTTAACATATCTAGATGCTATTCTGCTGAAAATTTTCTACAAAAAAAAATTAGGAAATCTGTCACTCATTCTATAAATGATAAAAATAATGGTTGGTTCTTCCTTGAGTAAAAGTACAACATTTTTTGAGATTTCAGAAGCTGCAGAAAGTTTTCAGTAAAAATTGTCTCACACTGAAAATTCACTTCTAGGCTTTGGATGTTTACTACCTTAGACCATACACACAAGCCTATTTACAGTAATACTGAAACTTACACATACATAATCATGCGCACAAATATTTATCTGAGATGGGAATCGAACCTACGACCTGCAGCGTGATAGGTATCTTAACCACCCCCATCAACTGTCTCAAATTCTATTCAACAGACACAGTTTCTCTATAAAAAAAAAATACAAATTATTTTCCAGTAACACCAAATACACATACAAAATCTTATACCACATCCAGACACCCCACTCGAAGAACAAAGGTCGTTAGGGTGCGCACACACACGCGGGAGGGGAAGGGGGGACGAGCGACAGGTCACGTGACCGACACGTGACCTGAGCGTGATGGGCACCGGAAAATTGATGGACTTGTGGACTGTGCCTGAGAGGAATGGAGAGGATTATTTTTAAATAAATTTGGAAGTCAGTAATTTTGCTCAAATCGTGTTTTATACTATATGGCATGGCAATTAAATGATAGGTAATCAAAAATTACTAGAATCATGTCAATGAATTTAGAATGCTTAACCCACCAAATAGTTGATCCATACTAATTCATTTAATAAATCAATAAAAAAAAATCTATGCGAAAGTAACTCTATTTGTATGTTTGTTTACCTTTTCACGCCAAAACCACTGAATTGATCGCGATGAAATTTGGCGTGCAGATAGTCTATAATATGGAGTAGGACAAAGGCTACTTTTTATCTTGAAAACGCGGGGAACAGCTAGTGTTACATACTACAGATAACTGATCAATTATTTTGTCGTAAGAGTTAAAAGTTATCACTTTTAAGAAGTGTTTTCTATTTTTTCAATAGTTATAAATGTATAGGTATATTAAACAATAAACAGTTAAATATTTTAATTGATTTATATTTTAGTTGATCACTTTTACTAGAGGAAGAAAAATTGTTCGGCTCTATAGCCATCCCTATTCGCACTTCTACATCTTCCATTTACGTACGTTTGATTCGATCCTGATTTTGTCAAAGCCATCGTAAAACAGTAGTCGGGCCGTGCGATTGTTTTTATACAATTTACTCAGCGCGCTTCACTCTTTATTCACTCATTTAGACATGGTGTGTATGCCCAGCTTTATTTGGTTTGATTTGCGAGTGACACTTTTTTGTTGTTATTTTTCTACTAGTAATGTTTTGTTATGATATTGTCATGTTATCTTCTCTATTTTCGTTGGTGTAGGAGCGTGTCGTAGTTTTGATTGTCTGTCAAATTTACATTATAATTATTTGACGGGATTTTCATGTCGTGAGAATGTTTGAGATTATAATAGAGTTGTAACGATGTGATAATTCAAAACAAACTTATTCATGCGTCAAAAAAATAGTTTGTTTATTTTTAGAAGCAATTTTTTTAAAAGAAAAAAAACCCAGAAATTCTGAAAGAGCCTCATTTATTTAGTACAACTCACACAAAACACAAATAACTCTGAGCAATTTTAATTGTGTAAACTATGTTGGTACTTAATAATGGTCGATTACCTTCAAAAATTGAAAAATACCGATGATATATAATCATATTTTTTTCCAATGTCTCTTAAATTTTTCCTTTCACTCGATCTCATCAGCGATTGAATTCGTCCATCCACCTAAATTCATTAAACCCACCACGCATGGTCTGTTTTAAAGTCACCCCCTTACACGATTCAATAATTACATACGTTTTAACCGATAGCCACCCTCTCCGTATTTGAATATGGGTTTATTTCAATTGACTTAACGGGAACAAATCTTTTTCTTTACACGTGCCATTCGATTTTGAATGTTATTTCCTGTTGCAAAGAATTGATTTATAAATGTACTTTTGAGATCATTAGGGTTGAATTTTATTAAAAATTAATAAAAGCATTTTGTACTATATCGTACGTAACTTTATTTGTAGTATTGTCATTGCCACTTAAAAGGCCACATGTCGCCTCAAGGGCCTTTGATATTATTGTTTTGTACTTAGCAATGTTGCAATTTTTTTTCAAATCGTCACATGAATTTTGAACAAGGAGTAGGTAGTTAGGTACTTGTATTTTGATCGAATTATTATAAAAGTTATACAAGGCAGAATCTAGATGTAAGCTATTCAGATGATGATGAAAAGTCAATATTAATATTAGTACATCTTAAAAGCTATTTTTCATTTCATAGTTCTACCCTATATTTTAGAACATAAATAGGATAGTCATATTTGAAAAAAATAATAATTAAGAGAGGTAGAGCATAGCGATATACAGAATACCGCAGCCAAATAACCTGGTTGTGTTCCTGCGCGTGAGTAAGGTCGCCAGAGCTCATCGGGGGGGAGGGGAAGGATCGGCAATGCGCTAGTGGTACCCGGGGCGCGGATTAGTATTATGGTCTCTGTCCCGAGTGTCACTAGCGTCCATAGGCTACGGTAACCGCTTACCATCAGGCGGGCCGTATGCTTGTTTGCCGACTTTGTTGTATAAAAAACAAAATCAATTAAAAAGTGCTTCTGCATCATTTATACCTATAAAATCATCGTAAATAAAACTTCGATCGTGTTTAATAGCTTTTAAAATTCCAAACGGGTGAAACGTTTGCAGTATTTGTTTAATGGACACCGGGCAAACCGCGAAATGTCCGGACACGGAACAAAACTTAAAATAATTGGTCGCAACTCGCAGTTTAGGTGGCCTAAGTCGTTTTGATATTTGTTCTATGTAAGAAAAGTATTTATTTAATTACTAGGTACTACACATACTTTATTTTCCTAAAAGCTTAATAATATTTTATTTTGTTCTAGTGTTGGATGACTTACATACCTACGCAAGATTCCATTTAATATTCGATTTCTACTTAATATAAACCTGTATTTGACCACAGTGTTCAGTGATGATATGGCCAAAGATATAACGCCTTAGAAGGTACTACAAAATGGTATACTATAAAAAACTAGCTGTCCCCCGCGGTTTCATCCGCGTTCGTAGACCATCTGTGTGCCAAATTCCATTGAGATCGGTTCAGTGGTTTAGGCGTGAAAAGGTAACAAACAAACAAACAGAGTTACTATCGCATTTATAATATTTATATATAGTATCGATACATGATCAAGACAAGAAGCCAAAACAGCAAGTATCAAGATACTTCCATCTACAAACTCTGTCCACGAAAGAGTTATACTACCAGTATTCGTGTACGTGGATAAGTCATTAACTAATACAAATAAATTAGATTTACGGCAAAAAATGGCCGATCGGGCCGCGGACAGTAATACATCCCGAGGGACGGTGATGAAGTGGATCGCTGAGCTTTTATACAGAGTGTAGTTTTGTATTAGGAAATTAAATCTATACTAATAATAAAGCTGAAGAGTTGGTTTGTTTGTTTGAACGCGCTAATCTCTGGAGTTACTGGTCCGATTTGAAAAATTCTTTCACTAACAAGAAGGTATTCCCGAAGGTTAGGTATAGGCTACTTTTTATTCCGGGAACTCGAGTGAAATCGCGGGGAACAGCTAGTAAAATCCTAGTCCTTACCATCAGCTGCTTGTCAACCTTCTGACATAAAAAAATAATAATTTCAAAATCATGACATACAAAAATACTGCAATTTCGATTGAGCTAAAAAAAATGTTTAATTTTAAGTTTAAAGCAAAATGTAAGCGAGATTTAAGGTTTATTTGATTAAAGTAGTAAACAGATACAGTCAGAAACTTTCTTAATTTTAAAACGTTCCGTTCCACTAAATAAATAAAACTGAAAACTGACAAATGAACAAAAAGCCTTTGTTTTCGTGAACATTATCCAATTATTCAACATGAAACGCATGTGGAAAATAAATAGGAATCCCTGCAACTCACTGGCATTTAATTAACTAGTTCTAGAAAATGTTTAGACATTTTCAACGCGTTCCGTTTTCATGTTTTCACGTTGTTATGTAATGAATAGGAGATTTAATATTGTTTGTTTAAATGTTGAGTTTAATCTCAGAACATATTACATATAGAGCTTATTTCTTGAATCCTATTTTTTCTATACGGTATATTTTATGCTAAATACTTTTTGTTGCAGTACTTTTTCTTTATTTTCCCTCTTTTTTGTATGAGTCATCTAAACTACCATAATTATGAAAAATCGATTGACTATTGGCTGAGTAATCGCGTCACAAACATACAAATAAAAAAAAATTGCTAATTTCCACTAGTTTTATACAGTTTACTTGTTAATTTAAGCGTCCCAGAAAACTCTAATTTTTTTATTTTTCAAATAAAACACGTTAACTTCAAATTGAAACATCCCATATACTGTCAATCCACAGTAGCACAGTCAACCTTTTCCGCAATCTAATTACTATAAGTGCTTTTCTCTCTTCGCATACTATACTTACATTAACACTGTGGTTTAATGTAAAAGAAATAGCGTTTCTTATGTTTATGACTCGTAGATCTTGCTACGGAGTGCTACGTACGTACGAATTCGTAGTCATCCGCTACGAATTCGTAGATCAGCTACGTGATTACTACGCTTAGTTTACGCGATTATTTTTAAAGGCCCCTTTATGTACCTATCTCGAAAATCTTTGAATACAGATTTGTTTCTTTTTTTTTAATGTTTCCACTGTGTAAAATTGTATATCTCCAGAAAAGAAAATCCATCCTGTATGTTATCCACGTACTTAATTATTGTTTTAAATTAAGGCCTGATTAAAAGCCTGAAGAAGTTTTGAAATGAGCTCCCCGCCGTGGTTTTCTAAAGAGACTACAGCATGGGGTTCTTCATGAAGGGTGTGAAGAGATTCGTGCAAGGTTGCAAGCGTGCATAGACTACGGTAACCACTTACCATCAGGTGGGCCGTATGCATGTTTACTGCCTTAGTAGTAGTATAAAAAAATATATAAAACAAGAATTAATTATGGTGATCGAAAAAAAAGTTAGATACCTATAGGTCTCGATATAGGTCTAGCTAGATAATGTAGAAGGTATATCGCTAACCCTTCTCTCTTGTACCACAATACTCTGGTCAGAATGAAGCAGTGATGCGTTAGAGGTGTAATTTGCACCGCGCCCAGACTGGACAGGGGTCATCAGTAAATGGACCAGTAATTATTTCAATTCATCACTTTCCAGTATCGTTTTCGTTATAATTAATAATAGAGACCGAACATACAAATATTATTTTATCATTGTGTATACTCTTTAAAGTGACACTTAAAATAAAAGTGACAAAGTATAGGGATGATGACTGGGTACAAAATAATTAATTCTGTTCAGTCCGTCAGTTAAGTTATCAAAAAATATTGGATACTTATTTTTTATTTTATCAAATCAATAAAAAAATTCATAAAAGATAAGTTGCATCAAAGTTCAGGAGTGGGGGCCTGTGATGTCATCTCTCAGTAAAAAGTGTACTAAGACTTGACGTCACGCGAAATTTTAACGCACTGTATCATTGTTATTTTTTGTTTTCGGAACTAAAGAAAAAATATGTCTAATATTTTTGTTAATCTAATTGACGGACTAATTAGGTTTTTTTAGTCATCACCCCTATTCTATATTAGTAGTATTTATTTCCTTACTAGTGTAGTCTAGTTCTCTCACTACCTTAGGCCACATTATCCTCACTTTACGCTCATCGCCATACACATTCTTTGTTGTCACGTCTGCACATGACAGCCAGTTCCCTTCTAGGCTTTGTGTGCCACCTTTGGCGACATCATCACCAGAAAGAAATGCAATAACTTTTAAAACATTTAAGCAATCCTTTTAAAATAAAATCTATATATCAATGTTTATATTTATGACTGATTTAAGCACTATAACGGTTTCTATAATACAGTATTTATTTATAAGGCTAGCTCCAATATTTTGGGAGTTATTGAGGTTTTTGTTACCGACCCGCTTTCATTGCGATCCAGTGTATTACCTATCAACTAACATTCTACACCGTCATGCTACAGATATATAATTAAATGAAGACCGAATATCGCGTGACTATGAAATAATGGTGCTTGCAATAATGTACAAAATTGCAATTTAATAAGCCGGTATGCCCATATTGATTTGTGTTATTGATATTTTTGAGCCACGCAGTAAACAGCCTTGTGTTTTAAGCGCAAAAGTATTTATGAATCAGTTATGTATGGAAATTATATTTAATATGAGAGTCAGTGGCAGAGACTTCGACGACATCGTGATCTATCTTACAATGAGTTTGAAAAAAAAACATAGTGAAACCCGTCAGACTAGCTACCACCCTCAAATTGAAAATCTGCTGTCAAGATCCTACTGTTGTGTTCCGGGACATGTGCTTGTGGCTAATATACCTAGCTACTACTACCCGTTTACTAATGACCTACATTCGAGTGATACATATTTTGAATTCTACTGTCACTGATTAATGAGTATTCTTGAACGTAATTAGTGCAATAACAGCGGGGTATTTTTCCATACAACAACATTCCAAAGCCAATAACAAAAAAATCCATATTCGCGGATGTTGTCGATAAGCTATTTTTTATCCCGGGAACGCGGGCAAAACCGCGAGGCATATGCTAGTACGTTATTTCTACAATATCATTAAAATAGTAGGTAGCTAATTTCAAAACAATCAACTAATAAATGAATGATACACTTATTTTCCCCTTAACTCCGGCCATCACTGGAACAAACTTATTTTACCGTTTCAATAACAGTATACATACTATTCTGTACTCTATTACAACTATCATTTAGGATCTATGTCCCATTTTCTAAATGTACATACATTTGTAACAGGCAATTCCATCATGCTGTACAGCATCTGTCACTTCGACATTTGTCATATGATCATATTTAATTAAGGGGGCTATTATGAAAATTTGTATGTCCAAGGTGCAATTATTAAATTAAAAATGTATTTGAGTAAAAAGGTTGGCAATGAATATTAAATTGTTTTGTTATTATTTTGATTGTTTTAGTGATGTTATCGTGGCGTTAATCTTTGTTTATAGCTTGTAAATTTAATTTAACATTCCTTGCATGTTATTTGGTGTTTATGTTAATTTTTATGTTTTAAATTGACTTGTTTTTTGGATGTGATTATACAACTTTAGGTAAGAATGGTCTTTATTTTTTATTTAAAATGATACATTTTTTTATAGATTTAAGGAGCAGGCAGACGATCTATTGAATACCTTACTTACTATTTTTTTTCCTAATTAATTATATATATAGAAAGCAACTGGTACTTATGTGTAACTGAACATGCAAGTAGTTCCTTAGATTTTCATACAGGTTAAAATTTAATTAGATTAGTTAGGACAGTCAGCTGTCATAAGTTTCTAGGTATTTTCCATCACTGAAAACTCAAGCTTATTGTAGAAAACCCAAGACCATGAATTTAAATGAAACTAACAAATCAAAACTTGATCTTGTTTATGTAGCTACCTAGTGGTGCCGATTCTGTTGTTTACGAACTAAATATATTTAATCTCACTATATCTCTTTCTAATAGTAAATATAAGAAAGAGATGCAAGATATTTTAGTTCTGTCAGTTTAATCCGATCACATATTTTAACGTGAATTTAAGCGCGATCTTTATTGGTCACGACTATTTACCCGTACATTACGACGGCATGCACTAAACTGACAGCATTAAAAATGTTCTATCTTTTTTCAATAATGTTAACATGAAAGAGAGGTGACTTGTCTAATTTTAGTTAAGTTCGTAAACAACAGAATCGGCACCAGTGTCTACCAAAAGTCTGTAAACTGTAATTAATTTGAAAAATAAACCCTATGACCAATATTTCACAATAAACCAATAATCGACACATACTTTGCAAACACTCATTTCATTTTCAGCTATTTTCAGACACGTAAAACAAACACAATTAGGGCATGTCGCCGTGGAGATCAAATAAGCCGACATTATCGGTTCTTTGTTCAATGTTTGTTGAACAAATAAACTTAGTGTGATCTCTGGCCGTAATAACGGGCTTGGGTTCACTGAAAAAATATTATTTCAGACGAGAGGCTGTGATACCTTATGGTTGGAACCTGATGGTGGATTTTATATACGATAGATTGTGTGTTTTGGTACAGAATGATGTAGAACTTGATAGAAATGAAATCTGACGCCAGGCACCTACCTACTGGCCTGTTTCGCTAAACTTTAAATATTTTTCCTATAACTATACTTTTACGATAGAAGCTTGACGATAAATTTTAGCAGACTATTAATTAAAGTTGGAAATGAGAGCTGACTAAAATCTATCGTCAAGTTTCTACCAAAAGTATAAAGCGATATATAAAGTTTTGCAAAACATTTCAGATGGCTGGCTTCAGATTTAAAACTTGAAAGTATGACATAACTGACAAATCATACTTAACCTAAAACTTGATATCCAATTAACAAAATGAATACTGATGTCAAAATACCAAAAAGAGACCCAGTTAAAATTAACACATTGTAAGTGAAAGAACACCCTAATTGAACAGATGTTCTGACGTTTCGCGAACGAAAATTAATCCGAAATACATTCGACGAAAGAACGACAAACCTAATCCCTCTTTTGAACAATCACTTGTCACTAGAAACCACTCAAGCGCATCGCATTCCAAAATTGAAATTTGTCATTTGATATATCAGCGCTTTTGTCGCTTTAAAGATCCATCATAACTTATCATCAGGTTTTTAGACTACTAATCAACCTATTTTGATAAATAATGGATTTTAGGTAAGCATAAAACTAAAATTATTTGTTTTGAGCCTTGGATTAGCACTTATCTGATAATGCTATAAACTTATGAAAATTACTGAAACATTGACGGACCTAATGGAAAAAAAAAATCAAGAAGAAATTGGTCATTGGGGTCGAGAAACATTATTAAAATCAATGAATATAAAAAGAAAAAAATATTAATAAATAGGATAGTTGACTGACATATCAAATCAGCTACTTTTTAATAAATGTCAAAACGATAGTTTATAAGGAATTTTGTATGAAATATTACATTATGACGTCATAGTTTCACAGCATCAAATCATCTACTCTTAGTGGTTCCACTGGTAATTAAAAAGCATTAAATGTACAACATATTTCATATTTCTACGTGTTTTTAGATGTTTTATGCATTGGTTAGTGTTTGGTCATTTATTTTTGACAGTGTCAACTACCCTATTTAATAAAAATATTCCTTCATCACTAAAAGCGCTTTAAGCAAAACCACTTGTCCATCTAGTTACAATTGAAAAGCATTGCAATAAACGATTTTTTCGCTTCAAAACATTTGGACAATGTTCATCATTTGATTGACACTTACTATGTGGCAAGTGTTAAGTTTACTGGTGAATTGAAATAGGGTATATTTTTTTAATCTGAACCATATTATTCTAAGAGAGATGAAGATAATTGACAGATTTTCAATGTTTTTTTTACGTAGCTTTAGCTTGCGTGTAGGTGATGTGGACACCTCATAGTTACTACGACCGAAGATGATGTATTTAACGGTGATTGTCTGCCTACATTGCTCGATAGTTTGTAATGTAATAAGCCAAAGGAAAAGCCATTTATACAAGAAGCAAAGAAAAATAATGATTTGCAAGAAAGTCAGGAAATCTGTGTTTAGTGGCCAATGTTTTGTGTGGTTTGTTTCAACAATTTCATGAAATAATCTCTACTTGATGTGGTGATAATTATAATGATGGAAATAAATGTTTTTTTTTTATAATTTTACCACAGAGTACTAATAATAATACTACGTCTTACCCCGCTGCCGACGGGATACTAGAATTAGGTTTTTTTTAAAACATTATGAGTTCATTTTATAAAAATATTGTAAAAAAATAATCATATGTTTATTTATAGGGTTAGTTTTGTTATAATATTTTTTATTTTTGATACTAATGTTGGAAAAAAAACTAATTTTAAGGAATAACATAAATAAAGAAAATACTACGTACAAGTACTATTAAACATTTTCTAAATATTTACAGTTTTTTTTATACTACTAAGGCAGCAAACAAGGATACGGTCCACCTGATGGTAAGTGGTCACCGTAGCCTATGGACGCTTGCACACCAGGGGTATCACTCCATATATTACTGTATTCAAATACTAAATAATTAAAAATGCGTAAAAAAAAAATAAGTACATCGATCTCTCACAACGAGGAGGTAATGTAATAAATTGTGATAATATTATTCATTTCATACATTTACGATCGTTTCTTATGAATCAATCGACGAATACATATCTCATGAGCAATTAATTTGGGAATTTGAGCTTTGGTACAAGTCATAACCTTTTTTAATCAAACTAAAAACTAACAATTATTTTCCTCTTGAAATCTTTACAATAGGCTATTTGAACACTAAAGCACTTTATAAAAAAAAATATCAAAAAATGCAAGATCATCAAAAAGGATTTTATTTACTTATGTACATAGACAATTAAAAATAAAATATATAGGTAACACTTACAAAATACAGAGGAACAGCTTAATTAAAATAGTTTTTTTTTCTAGGAACCTTGTAACTGGATATAGGTAATTATTTACTAATGAGACTGGCATAAGTCTAGAAATACATAAGTAAGAAAGTGGAGAGCTTTTATCAACAATAGATATGTTTGTTTATGACAAAATCGACACTTTCTTGTTTTCCGCTTGTCGTTTGTACCATGATAATAAACTTGAGTCAAAGACGACCGCATCGCAAAACTTAACTGGAAACGATCTCAGATCCTCAGGTTATGAGTCAACTGGGCGATATATACCGTAAAGCTTGTGAGGCAAAGATTATTTAAGGATACAGAATTTGATAATCTTTCAAAGAGTATTCCCAACAATCTCGCATAATATTATTATGCGAGATTGTTCTTTACATAATTTGTACTTAGTTTGCTGTTGAGATTAGTTACTTGTCTTATTACTTTCTAATAAGATTTGAGATATAATTTTTCTGAATAAAATTAGTCGGATAAGATGTAGAGTCTGATACTAATGTTTTTCGCAAATGTTATTAATCTTTTTTTATGTAAATTGAGCTTACGTTTGACCGCCATCTAACCCCAAGGAGTTATGACGTGCCCGAGGGTATAGCACGCTTGCCCAGAAAGTGCCTATTCACTCTGGCCTTGAACTTACTATCAACTAACCCCAGAATAACCTTGACAAATAAAACAGTGTAGGTAAGTATTTGAACAAAATAAATAAAATAGTCGACAATAAATCTTTTCAGCATCATTAATTAGAGCTACGTTTGCATAGAGCAAACGAAAAACATATCTGAAAAATGATCAAAGATTTATTCCTCCGTGAATAGTCCATTTAATAAATAAAAACACTTGATTATCTAATGTCACATCTACATTTCATGCATCTCGCTTCATCATTGTCTCAAAAGGAGTGAACTTATAATTGAATTTCCGTTAACTGCACCCCACTGACTGTTAAGACCAAGTCTTGGTCATAACTTGATCGCGTATGCAGTAATCCGAGACCTTTGTCCAGCAACATTGTATCAAGGCATTTCAATTACTTTAGACTAATAACTTTGCATTCTAGGATCTGTATGTTTAAGTATTACTTAAGTAAGTTCTATATTGTTGGTAATATTAAGTACCTACTTAATTTGAGTGTGTTTTGTGAGTCAAATGACATTTAAGTTATCTATACTAGCGTTTGTACGTAGTATATTATTTTACTCAGATGATACTCCTTAAAAGTAAAGGGAAAAGATAAAGGGGGCCTTAAAAGGCAACTCTAGCAATATTGTTACATGCAATTACTTATTTCTTGAATTTACAGCGGAACCTATATAGTTCTAATATTTTTTTTGTAATGTAACACATTTTAAAATTAGTTAGGTCAATTTTTTACGTCACATAATAAAACAAGGCTATCATAAAACCTTTTTAGACAGTGGAATAACTTAACTTCTTATGCCGTAATGGCCGTGCTGTTCCCCGCGGCTTCAGCTTCGGGGATAATGTAGCCTATATATGAAAGAATTGTTCGCATCGGACCAGTAACTCCAAAGATTGGCGCATTCAAACAAACAACTCTTCAGCTTTATAATTAGTGTAGGTAAGCATGTTTATAAACTCCCCAAAAACCCATTCATAAATCACCAGGCAACTAAACTCCGGAGGTATATCACGGCAAATCCCTCAGCAGAACGTCTCCAAATGGTCATATTCAAGGATTTACATGTTGATCAGTACCGCCAAATCTGACATCCATGATTAATGACCAATACAGTGCGACGGCTCGATAAGGTAGACCTTGTTATTGATGTGACATAGGTGTGGGTATTAGAAATAGAATGTTAAGTCTTACTTAGGTATGTAAATAGTGCCTATTCTGTTGTTTACAATTAAAATAATTTAATCTCAGCTATATTATCATTAGGTTATAAAATCAAAAAGATTTTTAGGGTTACATACCCAAAGGGTGCCAATGAAACTCTACTACTAAGCCTCCGCTGTCCGTCTGTCCATCCGTCAGTCATCTCACGAACTGTTATAGGCAAACAGTTGACTTTTTCGGAATATTAATACTGTTGTTGATGTTTTAATCGATGCATAGGTTACTTATTTATAATACATCAAACCATAAACCTATAAAACAATCTAGACAGAGTTTGCCTTAGAAAGTGAAGTCAGTGAAGCCCAAGTATGCCGTCTTGTATATCCTACTAACCTCAAGCACAATATAGTATTTCATTCAACATTGAGAAATCAACTGAACAGTGATAAATTGGCTTTATTCACTTTCAGATGAGGTGAGCATCCATCCAGATTTTTTTATGTCACTGGATCGAAACATAAAATGTTTCAGGAGTATTGATGATACATCGAAACCTAATCTTCAAACAAACTCATAGGTATATTAACTAAATATAAAACAAAGAATACACAAAATTATGGCCTCAAAGACCGAAGGGCAGTTCCCGATAAGAGCAGTTATTTGTTTTTTGTATTCCAAAAATGTTACCGCATTATTTTTATAGAGATAATCCGTTTGATTTATTTCCTTTAACTCTATGATTTATTTGAAAAGTTTGTGATTAGAATTTAGATGTGTTATCAATATAAATGGAATAGAACAATGGTATTGTGAAAGACAAACGGATAAAATTATTGATATACATATTTGATACAATACAATTTTTTGTAAAATGTATGCTCACAACAGGTATAAATAGTAAAATTAGAACATAAATATTTTTTTAAATATTATCTAAAAAAAATCTAAATTTTTTATAGAAAAAATACTGTATTGTTACCATTTTTTTTTATTAGTATCTTTAGTAGCCAATTGCATTGCTCGAAATAGAAAATAATAGCACATTAGTTACTAAAGATCTGAAATAGCATCCTTAGAAAACCAACATAAAATAAATCACCCGAAACGTATACAACCGGACGTATTGGAATCTCCCATGTGACGTCACAACGTGTATTAGACGGTGGTATTTCAATTAGAAGTATTTGTCTTCCCCATGGACACGACGCACCTTTAATTAAAATCGTAAATGTTGTAGGGTACAGAATAAAAGTAGCATGTTTTGATAATAAGTAAAGTTTAAGTAGTCTAAATCTACGCATATTTTATTAAAAAGAAAAGATGAAGGTAATTTATGTTTTTGTATATAAGAATAGACTCAAAAATAAATGGATCGATTTTAAAAATTCTTTCACCAGTAAATGTTATCATTATCATTGAGTAACGTAGCAAACGAAGCTGGTAAATAATATGGAAAAATAATGTGTAAGGAGTTATAAAATAATGTCTATGGATCGGGGTTTATCGGAATCACACTTAATTCAAATTTGATAATTTATCATACATCAGGCGATGATAGCTAAGTGGTAGTGACGTCGGATGCCGAGACAAAGGTCCCGGGTTCGAATCCTACAATGAGCTTGAGCTTTCGGTGAAGGAAAACATCGTGAGGAAACCATAGCACGGTGGTAGGGTACTTTGTAGTACCCGCCTGGTTGGCTACCACCCTCAAGTTGAAAATCTATCGCCAAGCACCTTTCGGTGTGTTCCGACAGCTGCACTTGAGAGCCAGTTCCCTAGGCTTTGTGTGCTTACCATCATCGGCCACATCATTACTGACCACGGTGAGATTGTGGTCAAACACAGGCCTATATATAGTAAAAAAAAAAAAAAAAAAAAAACAGACTTACTGATAATTTAATGTAAATTCTAAAAATTATTTCCGTAATAGGAAGCTACATTATCCCTTTGTGCTGTTGGCTAATTTTCTTTATATCCCAAGAACGCGAATGAAACAACAAATATTTATTTAAAATTGCATTTAAATCTTGAAATTAATTAGTCTATCAAAAAAATTACGTACGCAGGGAAAAATTTGAGTCAACGTAATAGAATCTAATAAGACTGCTTCACTATGTATATAATTCAAATGCCAAGAAATCCATAATTGAACAATTATTGAAACAAAGAATTACCAGAACCGCTATTTCTACTAAAAATAGTCTAAAGCTGAAAATTACGAGAACCAACACTAATAATAGAAAAAAACCTAATAAAGAACAACACATATGCATCGCGACCACAGCACGCCTGTGACTGTGACTCATCGCAATACTGTTAGTGATGCGACACGCTCGATTAATTATTCATAACGGTATTCTAAGGAGTTAATAATTGTTTTATTTTTCCTAAGAATTAAAAAAAGTTTCAGTAAAAACTTCAAGGTAATAAAATTAATCATAATGTAATTAATGACATGTGCTATAAATGCTTATCGTTTAATATACCTAAAAATTTATTCGTATACACTAAAAAATAATAAAATATACTGAAAAACAATTAGAGAAGTTGTTTTTTTGTTTACTATGTATAAGCCTGTGGCCGATGGTGGTTGGTAAGCACACAAAGCCTAGAAGAGAACTGGCTCTCAAGTAAAGATCACTCAAAGAACACACCGGAAGATGCTTGGCGACAGATTGTCAACTTGAGGGTGTTAGCCAGTCAGGCGGGTACTACAAAGTACCCTACCACCGTGCTATGGTTTCCTTACGATGTTTTCCTTCACCGAAAGCTCAAGCTCATTGTAGGATTCGAACCCGTGACCTTCGTCTCAGCATTCGACGTCACTTACCACTGAGCTATCATCGCCTTACTATTTAAGTAATTACCTACAAAGTTGCAACAACCTAGTCAATAAAAACGTAGGGGTTTAGGTGCTGAAATAATATGGTAGCACATAAAATTACATGTTTGTAAAATAAAGAAGGTTTGTTGTCTATAATTTTATTGTCTTAAATGCTAAGGAAATTGGCTAAAAATTATATGCAATTTCACATTGTTTACTTTTTTAACGATCTAACTCGTATGGCAACCCTTTCTTGTTACTTATAATTAATTAATATAGGTGTTTGATGTAAAGCTAGGTATGTACATAAATAAAATAAAATAAAGTACAATATTTTAATCTATACTAATAATAATAATATTATAAAGAGGAAAGATTTGATTGTTTGTTTGCATTGAATAGGCTCCGAAACTACTGACCCGATTTGAAAAATTCTTTCACGAATAGGAAGCTACATCATTCCCAAAGGTTATAGGCTACTTTTTATCCCGAGAACGCGAGTGAAACCACGCGGAACAGCTAGTACTAGATAAATCTAACACATATTACTCGTAGTGATAGTAATACCGTACAGTCAACAAATACCCACATATCAGTAGTTCTTGATAAATCCAAACACACTAAAAAATATAAAAAAATTGCGTTAATTATTTCTCGAAAATATTTTCATTCGTTAACAAAAAATAATGCTGAATTAGATTTACCGAAATCCGTCAAACGGACGAACAATGAAGTTAATAAATAATTCATAATTATTTATCGATATCGAATGTTGGAGCGGTGGTGCCCGGCGCTAACAGCCGGTAAAGGGTGACCGACGTCGTGTCGCCGCGGTAACAGGGGGCGTTGCTGGGATTTAGGGTTACCACGGCCTTGTAAATATAATAATCTTAAATATTACTTTATCCCCAGCACACGTAGGTATTTAATCAAGTAATATTCCTAACTAGATTATTGCGAGAGTCGGATGCCTGAGGTGAAGTAGGTAGGTAGGTACCTGAAATACCAGTCACCAGATACCACTGAAAAGGAAACTTAAAGAGACATGAGTATACTTTTTTAAGGTCAGTCAAAAATTATTTAATCAACAAAAGTCCATAAGTCTGGTGATAGCATAGCATATGACTTTTTAACATATTTCTTACAAACGGTGAAAAACACCATAAGATACTCCATATCCTATAATTACCTCTTCAAATAATTACGATTCGATTAATTTGCATTCATGGTTTATAATAAAAAAACTTAAAGTACTCGTAAGAAATAAAATAAAAAGCTACAATATTTCCTTCTAAAAAAACTAACAAAACAGCGTTTATTACAAAATAAATGACCGCTACCGTTTCCCCAATCTGGCAGCCCTAAACAACAGTGGGGTCGTAGGGGGAAACATGCGACTTGTGTACAGGGGGCGCTATTGTCCACGGTAAGAGACGATATATCAACGTTGAATATCAATGCAAAAGCATCTATCGTGTGTTGTGGGCCTTATTGAGCATAATTTAGAAATTGTTTGCTTCTACAGTTGATGGTGTGATTATTATGATGTATGAAAGCTTTAGATATTGGAATGGAGTTGATTGTTCTGGTCTTTTTTCATGTTAAAAGAAATTTCTAATATGAAGTCGACCTAGATACAGCCTACCTGGCTCTCAAGCAGCCAGAACATACCGATAGCAAAGAATAAATATTATACTACGTCCGATAGGTCCTTGGCACTTTTATTTTTCATGGTGGTAGCCAAGCAAGCCAGTAGGAACCAGTTACAAAGTCGTACCACCATACTATACATTAAAATTTTCTCAAAATATGTATTTTCTTTTACTGAAACCCATGGCTTTTGAACTTAATCTTGCTCCTTCTAATTGTATCATTTTACATTACATTTAGGAACTCAAGAACTGACGGATTTTAAAAGACATTTTTGGAATTATTAATTATGGAAGGTTATAGGCTTTTTAACATCACGCTAAGATCTT
This sequence comes from Tethea ocularis, assembly GCA_963555595.1. Classification (NCBI taxonomy): domain Eukaryota; kingdom Metazoa; phylum Arthropoda; class Insecta; order Lepidoptera; family Drepanidae; genus Tethea; species Tethea ocularis. The sequence continues at coordinate 2,209,501 of OY741976.1, read as the reverse complement.
TAGGAGCCAAGCAAAAAAAAAGAACGCTAAGCGGGAATAATGTAATAGCGCGGGCGAGCGATGCAATGCGATGCGGTTAGCTAAAAAGAGTCTACAGAAGTTTGATAAAAGTAAACTATATAAGCGGCTGGCTTCCGCTAAATCTTAGCATTGTAGTGAAAATCAGAAAATAAACTTATAATTTATCAAAAAATGAGATATAAACAAGTTTTTATTGTTCCCTGCGGTTTCACACGCGTTGCGAGATAAAAAGTAGCCTCTAACCTTCGGGCATAATGTAGCTTCCTATTAGTGGAAGAATTTTTGGAATTTGACCAGTAACTCTGGAGATTAGTGCGTTCAAATAAACTCTTAAGCTTAATTATGAGTATAGATTACACGGCATCACTACATTTAGAAAACAAGTTGATACAAAAAATATTAGACATTTTTTTTTCTTAAAAATGATTTATAATTTTCCGTTAAAAAATAAACAATGACGATCACAAAACAATCTGCGCACCTGTGTTTGATCTTCACATATAATTTATAAATAAAGTAGATTTTTGACACAAATTACAGATATTACGTAGGTTACTGGGGTTATCTGATAAATTTTATTCACGGGATGTCAAAGGTTGTACTGGGGTTCTATAAAAAGGGGTTGTCACTAACCATAGACAAAAACCTACTGTGGTTATCGATGAAAGATGTAATTAGGAAATTGTATGGATTTTAGTAGTCTTTGATAACCTTAATCACGAGTAATTAAGGTGTAAAATGGCTTGTTCAATTTCAACATCCTGATTTGATAGGTTGCGTGTATAAAATAATTATTATCTGATGTAATTAATGAGGTAGGTATGTAGGTACGATAATTTTTAATAAAAAATATTACGCACTGTGATGTACACACGGCCACAAATCAAGCTACACACTGCACCTTATACGGTTGTAATAGGCGCTATTTTGCAACAAAAAAGAGTAGCTTGATCTGTGGCCGTTTACTTACAAGGAATCATAAATACCTATCATACATCGTCTAGGTAAAAATATTAAATTAAAATAGGTAAGGTCTTGAAAAATCAGCTAGGTATTCGGCAAGTTGTATTTTTTTAATTTATTCATTTTTTTTATATTTGTAGTCATCATCAGATTTATATGCATCATTCATGTAGGTAGTAGGTCCTTTTGTTAAAATAAACACTTTTTTCTGCTACACCAATTTATTCAGGAACTAAATATTATGTTATTTATTTATTTATTAATAGGCACAGTTACAGACAACAGATTTAAAAACACTTAGGAAAACAAAAATCACAACAAATTACAAATATAAACCTGGAGTCCAATTATGACTGTACACAGCATCTAACAATAACACTAATAATGTTACTATAGATTGAACTCTTATTATAATGTACTTATTGACCTAGAAATGCGGTGGCGACAGGGGTAATCGCTTACAAAGCAGTAGGTAGGTATGTATTGCTTATTTATAACAAACGTACTTACTCAAATAGTTTCATAACCATATTGTGTTTACTAAGTCTATCTGTAATAGTTTCCGCTTGAACCAAATCTATAGGTACTAATATAGATATAGTATTTACCTATCAGCAAAATTTCAATTAGATCTAAGCGGATATTAACGGAAGCGTTATTACAACGTCATCATAGCCTCATTAGTTTGTATCTCAACAAAAGATAGAATTTCATAATGCAAAAATATTATTTATTGCGCTTTACCAAACGCATGTATTTGTTAACACGTTATTTGCAAAAATATCATTGTTACAAAAAAAATGTAATCTTCTATTCTTTGACCCCTTTTCTATTATACGACTAGAAATAAACATGTGTAATCTGTATTATTTATGGTCAATTATGTCCTGTAAACGGACCTTCTGAATTATAAAGGGTTATTTACGTTTTTTAAGGATGGTCATTTGGATTTAGATGTCTTTTCCTCAAATATTTTTTGTAGAGTCTCTATTTACTTGTTATTTTTTTGTCTTTACTAGATTTTTTAAAATAATAATTAAGCTGAAGATTTTTGTTTGTTTGTTTGAACGCGCTAATCTCCGGAGTTACTGGTCCGATTCGAAAAATTCTTTCACTAATAGGTGCTAATAGGAAGCTATATTATCCCCGAAGTTTATAGACTATTTTTATCCCAGGAACGCGAGTGAAGCCGCGAGGAACATCTAATATTATATAAATGTCGAAGTCTATATTTCTAGTCTTAACTTTAATTTACACTTTGGTCAAGTATATGTTATTTAACATTCATTAAAAATATACTTATATCATCTACCTCTAAAACTAAATTCAGTATGTATTTATATACCTAATTTCACCTTTGTGAATGATTCAAACATTTTATAATTTAAAAATAAATTATAATCAAAAGTTGAAAAAACACATACATTCAACTAAAATAAAAAAAACATCTTCTCAACACCATTCTCAAACCAACAGACTAAATAACACAACAAAATTTGTCCCCATAACTCAACAACAATGTCATGGTAAAGAAAGGTAACATCACACGCATTACCCATAAGAAACCATGTCGCATTTTATAGGACTTGCTTTAAGACCATAAATTCTATAGTTTATGATCTAGAATTAATGCTTTCAGCTCATTACTGGCTATTCTTGCACTTGCAGGGGTATTTGTTTATGGGTCAAGTAAGAGTTATTGTGTGAATGGAAATATTTGAAGGGTTGCAGAAGGGTTTGGATTTTTTGTAGGATTAAAAGTCTTGTTTCTGATTTATAAAGGATAAATAAGCGATAGCAAGATTGAATAAGAATTTGTAATTTGAGATTATTTTATTGATTAAAAAAAAAATGTATTCAAAATTTTAAATCTGATTATTGTATAATTCTTGGAAATAAAATTGATGTAAATGATAAAACTAAAGACTCCAAATATATCAACGAGAACGATGAAACGTCACAACATAATAAAAGATTTAAATCAAAAGATATCATTGTGACGAACAGGTTTGGCAAATACCAAACGCTATAGAAAAGATCACGCTTATTACCTTGTTTAATAAACATTGCAACATTGTCGAATAGAACCAGATCTTGAACGATTAAACGATCGCCTTACAGAGGGAACTAAACCCTTTACTAAAATGACAAATGCGCAAAAAATCAAAACTAACAAAGAAAGACAACCAGAAGTACATTTTAATAACCTTGCTATAATAGAAGTGCTTGAATCAGTTACATTTTTAATGGTCGATAAACATCTTTTCATTATGAAACCTTTCGATGAGAACGTTATTAATTTGGACAAATTTTAATTTGGAACAAGACAGTAAAATTTCACGTTCTATGAGTGTGATTTTATTGCTGTGAGAATTTTAGCAATAAGTTTCTCGAAAAGCCAGTTTAATTAAATAATAACCTGTAAATCTATGTATTGTAAATGAAGTATAATGTAGACTACAATAATTTTCTATTCAAGCTTTAAATCTTTATATTCATGATTTTAAATATATTTTTATTATCATTTTAAAAACCTAAACTGTATCGTGTGACTGAAAAAGTAACCAAAAAATAAAATGTAGGTACTAAAGATACGTAACATGTAATCACCATTAATATAAGTGACATATTCCGATTAGATACAGACAGAATATTAAAATGGGGTCATCGGTGAACAAACGGAACAAAGAAGATCCGTTACATGCATTAAGTATCTTATTTCACACCTCTCCAAACATTTAACGATATTTTAACATACAAGAACAATGATCGCACATCATTAGGTCCAAAATGGTCAAATAATGACCATGAATAAATGATATGCTTTAGATAAGGGTTTTTGAATTGTAACAATAGGACCCCTAAAGGTGTCGCGCAAGGAATGCATTTTGGACCATTATTATTAATTGTATATGACAGAACTGTATCATAATATGTCAGGAGATTGATGTGACACAGTTATTGTGTATAATGATAGTAATACAAGTATGAAAGGAACTTTTATTTGTGAAGATATTTTCAAGATTCATATCAAGTCAAGTTTTGACTATGTACCTATATTCATTCAAATTTGATAGTTTATTATCTACATAGGTGACTTTTTTTTACACTAAAATTATAAATTGGTAATGGTTGTAAGCTCGGATGTAGCAGGTAATCTTGAGCTACTGATCTGATTGTAAAAATATTTCACTATTAGGAAGCTAAATGATCCTACATAAAGGCTATTTTTCCAAGGAATGCGGGTAAAATCACGAGAAAAATTAGCATATTTTTTATTTAAGTTGAAATTACAAGTTTCTTCAATTGATATAAATATATTATTCAATTATTAGAGATGAATGGCATCCAAAAACAAATTGATAAACGAACTTACAATCTACAAATAATGTTTGAAAAACAAAAACAATAAGACAGAATAAACAATACATTAACGAAACATAGGTTTGACACACAATCAATTTCATATGAACTAACATCAAGATGACTCATAACATGTTATCTAAATATGAGAACAATCTTAATCCCCAAGGTCCATGACCTTTCAAAAGACCTCAAATAGAACCATGCACTGAATATTTTTTTGTGATCAAACAAAAGAACCGATGCCACTAGTTCACAGGTTATAATAATATATTCAAAATATGCATTGTGTGTGGTTCCTTTATATCGAGTGAAGGATTAGACAATGACATTTTGATGATGAAGATTCCTATCTCTTTGGAATTGACAAAAAATTATAAAGAGTTATTGGACCCATCTAAAGTTGATTGTGTGATGATGGACAGTAATTTTTAAACGGATCATTAAATTTGTGATAAGATCGGTGGTGTATTTAATTTTTTAATTATGTAGGGAGTATATTGGATAGTGGCATAGTTCACATGTATTTTTTAAGTATAATGTATGAAATGATTTGATTAAAATATAATTTGACGCATGGAAGTATTTTTCTCTGTATAACTAGTATGTTGAGTAGAAGTACCAAAAGTAAATAATAATTTATACCAAATACATTAACACTAGTTTTGTATATTTTTACATCAATAAAAATTGCACATGCTTTATAGATTATTTTTTAAATTACCGTGAATTTGAATTACCAAGAGTTTACTAAGAACCATCCAAGTAAATACTCTTTCATTTTCCTTTTCCAGCATTTCTTGCTAGTCCACTCCTAATTTTTGTGTCCAACAAAGCGCAACGGACAATGGTACCACTATAACGACAAATTCACGTACTTTACGTACGTTTTGTTCACGTATAAAGCTATTTGTTTCATCCCCACATACGAGTTGTGCAATAAGCTACCCTGAAAAGAATATTATTTACGAGCGACATAAGAACCGAGGTAATATTTAGCTGGGAGTAAAAATTTCTACGTGTTCTTGCCGAGATATTTCGTCGTAAATTTATCTGCTGTTACATTGGTAATGGTTGTGATTGTCCTCGTACGTTTTGTTGATATGATATGTTAGGTTCTATTTTAGTAATTTCTTCATTTCCTTCCGAACCATGCATTATAGTCTGACAATTCATAAGTGCCTGTGAAGGTTTATTTGAAGTTTTATCATGATCTATAGAAAAATTACTTACTGTATGATCGTTATAATTATAATCATTTTAATTTTACTGTTCATGTGGTCATTGCGTAAGAAGAATTTAACAAGAAAGAAGAAGAAATAAAATTAAACTTACTAGATGGTATGAATATCATACAAAGGAAAAGTAGCCTTATTTTTTACGTTTTATACCGAATAAAAAATTATAAAATATATAAATCAGAGTTTAATGTAAGTTTTAATGAAACTCGACTGTCGGTGGTAATAAAATCTGTCGAAGCCATAGTTAATATGTGATAGCGTACATTTCGGGACATATCCACAACAATGTCACGGTACAACGCCATCGAAAAATTAAATTAACCGACGCATATAGTCAGTTTATATGAACATCTAGATGTGACCATAAAATGACTAGCATAATAGACAAAAACTTGGGAGTTTTAGTCAACACGTTAGCTTCGGCTATCAGAACAAGAAACGCTTCAAGCTTCAAGAAATTAATGTACTAATTATCGGTTGTATTTTTGAAAATTTGGAATTTTGGAATAAACGCAACCCTTATAGGATCACTTTGTTGTCTGTCTGTATGTATGTCAAGACCCTTAGTTACACTCAATTACAAAGTTATAAGTTTCTACGGAAACCTCGGTGCACGAGTCAGACTCGCACTTGTCTGGTATTTTTTTGTAAAGGACATAGCCTATTCTCTAGAGGTTACTTAAAATACACGCTAGTATAATCTGCATGGCTCTTCCAATTTACACATGCTCTACGAATTTGTGTAATAAAGCGCACAGTAGACCATAAAGCAAGGTTAACAGGTTCGATGCTCTGGCCGTCTGTCCTGATAGCATTCACATGTGTGTATTCATTTTGTATGATTAGTTATATTCCCGTAACCGCCTGCTTTTACGACTGCCTATTTTGTCATAGGTAGGTAATTTGCTGGAAATTAATAACATGAAAAATTATTGAATACATGAAGAACCAATATGTATCATTCGAGTTTACGGTAAAGTGGCGAGTAGACGTAAATTTGTCACATCAGCTATGAATAGATAAAGATAACACTAACTCACAGTGTGACACAACTTAGATGTAGAATTGGCGAATCGTTTTCGAACACTTCACTTCCGATTTACACAACAAATAAAAATAATTCAGTATCGCGCCATTCAACGTTCAACAAGATCATTTTCGCCGATCATTTTTTAACACATGAGTAATGTTGTAGGCGCACTCTTTTCGAGAACGATCGATTTTACGAAGTTTGCCGATGCTTCATCTATGTTGTGTCATACTATACCTACTTCAGACACACATAACATTACCTATTACAAAATTATATTTTACTACTATTACAAAATACAAAAATACACTAAAATAAATACTTATGTACTGACTATCCGATTGAGAAAACAGTATGAATCATTTTAAAAAAATGGCATCAAGCATATTCCAATGTTCTATTGTAGGCTTTATGTTGTTACCATGGTGAGGAATCAAAGAAAAGTCTATACAAATAAAAAAAAAAATACTTTAATCAAATAGCCCTAATATAATAAATAATAGATAGCCCCAATATTCCCGACCTACTACAACTTACCATGCTACGCAATGCACGAGTGTGAGGTTAATTATGCTGGTTATATTTTATGAAGGACCTAAAGTTTTTTTTTATTGAAATTTTAACACTCGATAAAGGAATTCACAAGAACCTTGTTCAATAGAAATTATGGTAAACCAAGTTTAGCACTAACCTCTTTCAATTCCACCGCCGTCGAGACGTGAGTCACTGCAGATCATATTCTTGGAGAACTACAAGGGTTACAGTATACCCACTATTTCTCACGGTTAATAATAATCAAAGAATAAATGAGAGATTGTCCAAGAAACATTCTTGAAGAAAGCACTTTAACTGTCTGTATACGCACGAGTGTTTTCAATCAATTTTAACGGCTAACTACCTTCAAAAGAACTGGAACAAAACGAGGGTAGTTAGAAAAAAAGCTAGTTGCAACATAATTAGTCTACCTTAAATATTGTAATAATGGCCTTAACAGTGAGATACGTAATATACTTTATTTTTTATAGTCATAGCAATAAAATGTCGTAAGTTGACTTATGTCGTTAATCCATTGTGGAGTTTAGTGGGTGCAGCGCTGAAAAAGGCAGACAGACATTGTGACTACAATATTGTGATATCTTTAGAAAAACTTTTCCATTACTATTTGTTTGATAATTATAATATTTTAGGTGATTTTGAAATGAGTTTATTACCATATCTATGTATTGTATAGTAGGTAATAATATGGGATATTCATTTCTTCTTCCTTCTACATTTATGCGATTACTAGTTGTTTATCGCGGCTTCACTCGCGTTCCTGGGATAAAAAGTAGCCTATAACCTTTACGGATAATGTAGCTTCCTATTAGTGAAATAATTTTTCAAATCGTACCAGTATATCCGGAGATTAGCGCGTTCAACAAACTCTTCAGTTTTACGAGTATTATTAGTATAATATATATAATTTACAAAGCAAAAACTACTTTAAATAAGGGCGATTAACAAATGAAAATAAATAGTAAGTACACTACACGCCGTATATTTGCTGAACCTGGATTTAATATCCAAGGTAATAAAGGAGAGATGGAAAATATTTTCATTACCCTCACAGGACATGACAGCTTCAGTTAAAATAAGCTATTTTCTCAGCTAAACATTGTCGTAACAAAGTTTTTAATATTGAATATGGAACTTAATATCTTTGTTGCTGATGTGACAAAGGTAAAGAAAATTAATGTTTCGCAAAATTATATACAGTCTTATTTACAAAAAAGATACGAAACGTTGTTTAGTTAAAATTCCGAAGTCTTTATCTGACACGTGACATTATGGTGATCGAAAAAGTGAGACGGAGGACACTATAACACTGATTTACTTCATCATCATCATGTCAGCCAAAAGACGTCCACTGCTGGACAAAGGCCTCCCCCAAGGATCTCCACGATGGCCGGTCTTGCGTTACACGCATCCAGCGGCTTCCCGCGACCTTCACAAGATCGTCGGTCCACCTTGTAGGGGGCCTGCCCACGCTGCGTCTTCCGGTTCGTGGTCGCCACTCGAGAACCTTTCTGCCCCAGCGGCCGTCGGTTCTACGAGCGATGTGCCCCGCCCACTGCCACTTCAGTTTGGCAATTCTTCGAGTTATGTCGGTTATTTTGGTTTGCCTGCGGATCTCATCATTTCTGATTCGATCTCGCAGGGAAACTCCGAGCATAGCCCTCTCCATCGCTCTTTGGGTGACCCTGAGCCTTCTTCTGATTTAGTTAAACAGCGTTTATGAATAAGAGGGATAGTGTTTATTATGTACAATAACTATAAAATATATCACTATATCTCTACTTCTGCCTCCACATTTATTGAACCCTGATTTTTCCGACATAGATCTAATGACAAAGGTTTCTATCAAAGCATGCTAATATGAGAATAGCGTGGTTAATATTGGCTTAACTGTCTGCATCTATCGCTTATAGTGTGTTGGTAACGCCCACTAAAATTACCGTGTAAAAGCCTCATCAGTGTTTGGCCAATGTTTGATCAAGTCTTTGTTTTTTTCTGCAATGCAACTTTGACGGCAGACTGATGGTGAAATTATGGTTAAATCACAGATACTACATTGAATAATATTATTTTTTCTTGCAAAACAAAGTCGCTGTCTCACTTGAAACTATATCAGCATGAAAGAACCTAAATAAATTTTAGACTTGGTAGATAATCGAAAGACATCTTGTAAGATTATATTCTAGCTTACTTACCTTTTCTAATTGTTGTGTTAAATGTAAGCCAAAACATTGGTTACAAAACATGTTACCAACATTGGTGCTCACATTAAGTTAAGTGGCGTAGGAAATGCGTGCACTAAGCGCTTCTATCACGTTTTGATTGTCCGATATTAGATAAATTGGATTCATTCAACTTTATACATTATCTTTATATCGTATCACAGCTTTCAATCAATGCCATTAAATGGTAAAAAGCCATTTTTTTATATATCCGTTATTTGCAGGTATCAGAAATGATTATTTATGGCGCCCGCGTATTATTTTTTGGCTGCAATTGCAATCTTAGCTTGATTTGTGTTGGAATCAATGTATTCTGTGTTAGCAACACTTATTATAAATAAATAAAATATCCTGGGACACGGTTATCTGATCTCAAACTAAGCAGAGCTTGTACTATGGAAACCAGATAACTGATATACTACATATATTACTTTTTTTTTTATATATATATAATTATGAGTTTTTGTAAGAGCTAAGTTAGCAATACTGGAATCTTTCTCTTGGTTGCTAATCTAAGATGTCCGAATTATTCGGTGAGTGTAAGAAATAAACGAGATAAAATAATAAATTTTGTTTTATACTGCTGCGCCGTATCCGTAACAACAATTTGACTAAATTTAAAGTTTTCTACAACGTTGACTTAATCTTTTGCGGTAGGTCAAACCTACCGAGAATGACGAGACGAAAATATTGTGCAATTGTATTGGTTAATAATTTGACAACGATGATCGAACTATCGTGTATCGTTTTTTGGAGTAGGCTCTCTGATGCCAGAGCCTACTGCTTAAATATATTAGGAGTAAATTAAAATAAATTTAAAAAACATGATCCTTCGACATGATTCCGAATACTGATAAAATTTAATAAAATTATTTTACTTATTTCATCTCATCATACCTATTGAAAACTGCAATGATTATTAAGGTACCTACGTAAATACCTAATGCATTAACTCAAGACATGCTAAAGTTAAAACTGATAGCGTCACATTACAAAGATTTACAAAACCAATTATTGTTAAACAAAGAGCAATAAAGAGTCTTAATATTTTTATTTCAACCACTCGGTCGGTGCAGTGGCCTATTTTATGTCACGAACTGCAACTTTAACGACGCCCCTTGCAATAAAGAAAGAAATGGAGTCGTTAGTATAATTATAATGATTTAGTGACCAGAGAGTGATCGCTGAATTTCGGAGGCTGGTAAGTTTCTAATACCTGTTTGCAATATTCAATTTGGAATATGGATATAAGAGTCCGGCTATTCTGTGCCAGCCACCTTCGGCTTCATCATCACATAAAATGATGAGGTTGTAGTCAAACAACAAGCTATATTAATTATTATAAGAGCGTGGGTCATTTTGTTGCGTCATCGCCTGTTAAGAGTTACAACTTATTAAAGTAATTGTTTAGTAATTAAAAGTTTACACAAAAGGAGTTTCACTTCCTTCAAAGTCTTCAGCAATTGCCAATCATCAGCAGACAGATTCAAAACCCATCAGAGCGTCGAGTTGAAATTGAAGAAATTATCATCTTTTGCTCAGCATATCCAATGAGGAAACCGATCGTAGCTGTAGCATGTAACTTAACAAACATATTTTTAAACAAAAAAATATTGGTCTAACCGTCTCCGCGCCACGCCAGTAGGCTCTCACTTCAGCGATGATTCATCATCGGCCTGTGAGTCAGAACATTCCGGCTAGCGGCTAGCTGCGGAAGAGTGCACCTGATGAAATCATGTGACACATGGTCAATGAACTCAAGTGCAATGGCATATATGTTACGCTCTGGGTACTTCAGGTAGAAAATTGTAATAAGTCCCTAGCTTATATAATGTAAAATTAAGATTCTTTATAATCAGTAGAGGTCTGAGTCATAAACTGTCAAAACTGATGTACATTTTTAGATACCTAGCATAAATAATAATAGTATCCTGGTTACATGGATTTAGGAATAGACTGGATTGAGTTGTCCCGTGTCAAAAATGACGCACAATACCTATATCGTAATGCGTGCCCTGAGCTGAGTGCACCATATCAACCAAAATACTACGCGAATGTCAAAAATTGGCAACATTTTGGTGTGTATGTGTCCGTGAGGCTTATATTTACAAGAAAACTGGCACCATTGGGTATCGTCGTTCGAATGTTCGAAGTTAGTCTGTCCATGAGTTTTTTTTAAGTCCATGTCTGGTCATTACATTCTTCGCATTTCGCATAATTTGATCCCAAACTATGTAGAGTAGGTACTACTGACAAACAGATTTGTTACCATGGATTTCATATTAAAATATTAAAACAAGGAAACAGCATAATATAAAAATTAATTTATTTACCTTATCAAATTATTAAAAAAATTAACCGAAACATTATTTTTTTATAATTATAATTTTTATTATACCAATGTTACAAATGATGATATTTACTTATAGCTCGCTTCATGAAATTTTCCTGAAAACAAATAAAAGAAAATAAATGTATGGCATGTAGAAATTCTTCTATTAATGGGGTCACTACTCATAATCAAGGAGGCCAAAGTATTGGTGAGTGAAAAAGAATTTTTTTTTATATTTAATACTAGTTCGCTCCGTGGTTTTACCCACGTTTTCGAGGAATTTTACGTTTTTCCGGAAAATAATTCTTTATCCAGATTAAGATCTACCTGCGCGCCATTTAATCAGGATTGTTAGTATCGTTGTGGCGCCAAGAGGTAACAAACTCACTTTCTTAATAATTATAATTTTAGGTAGGACCAGCGCAGCAAAACAAAAATATTTCAGCACATTGTTCAAACTTCATTTTCTAAGCCATTGCAGGGATGGCACAAAATAATTCAATACGCAATTCAATTGAGTCCTCAATCAATTGTAACTGCATAGCCGCCAGCCATATTGTCTTCCAATCCAATCCAGACCATTCTAAATACAAACCCAATCCCCATGTAATTGACGTTTTAAATTAAAAAAAAAAGCCATAGAAACGTTTTCGGACAATCTCAAAGCCATGGTCGGTTTGTGAGTCACAAACGATTGAAACGTTGCACCAAATAAAAACGTTGGAAACAAAATAACAAGTGACGATTTACCTGCTGACAAAAATGTACTTGCTGCTACCCAACTCAATTTTAAGCTTTAACACGAAGGTACAGAACGTAATATACTATTGTGAGATGGTAGAGATAAAATTGTGTTATACTCTGTGGGTGGCAAAGACTATAGAGGCGGTACGTTTGCAAACAACGTAGCGATTTCACATTATAAAGGAAAAGAGGGCGTTGCCAAACACCATAGAAATGTAGAAGCAAAAAGTATAAAGGTTTGAATAGGTGAAGACGCAACAGTAACTGACCTTTATATTGGAGACAAAGAGCCGAATGGTCGGGAAGTGTCCCGCTGGTACTAAATAAAGAGCGAAGAATAACGTCTCCAGTGTTGACCGTTCTAGACATAGTATGCTTAAAATTTTTAATAGGGTTGTCACTTCGTTTATCAATAAATTTTATTCGATACAAGTAAATTGCAGTGATTTAAAATAAATATAAAATTTTCTCGCTATATTTTATGTATCTAATAAAAATATGCAAGGTGAATATGTGACGAGTATTATATTTAAGAGCTCTTTTAAATTAAATAACTTTGTGAAAAGAGATAAAAAAACGTGATAAATTGAGATTCTCCTCAATTTATCACGTTTTTTTCTATTTACTAAATAAAATTTTACAAGTTGCTTAAAAATTTTAGGTGTGATCTGTATACCTATATAAAAATCAAAATCTTCACTGACATAACAACGAACAACCTAAACTGTTATACCAAGAGACATATAATTTGGAAAGTATTTTTTAAGAAGTGTACAAATTCTAAATATTTATCAAAAATTGGGTTTAAAATAGGGGATAAAAAGCATTTTTTTCTATGAGATGCGCTATTATTTTATAGTTTTTCAGCAATCTAGTTCACTAGCAGTGAACACTATTTTCTGACGATTGTTTATTGACAACCCTACCAACAAAACACAATGACCGATATTTATTTCAACTCATTTGCACTCTACAATGAGCATTCAACATCTTTATCGGACCTTGTGTCGTCTTAGACGTTATTTACAACCTTTTACAATGTGGGCTACTATTTATTACATGAAAACAATCTTTTTAGTGGCTCTTTACAGTCGTAATTAGTTCCCGTCTATAGTGTATGGTTTGAACGATCGATTGTCGCCAGACTACTACTAATTTGCTTCTATAGATCTTTTTCGAGACAATAAATAAGTAATGGCTGCTGAAGACAAATAATTGCATTTGTTTGAAGGATATCCGACAAACAGTGAAAGAAAGTTGGCGTAAACATTGTAGTCTATAAAAAAAAATTCAAAGCAAATTATTTTCTCAACGAAGTGCAAGGTTTTGAATGCTTCACTTTTATAATTCGTGGTCCATATTTTTTTTAGTTAATGAAAATCTTTCTTTACTTACTTTATTTTACAAGCTTTAGGATCCATAGATAGTAGATAGTTGTTAAGGCTATTTTCACAGTTGATGTAGGCCATGCCGAAACCGAGGCCCCCTCCGATGAACATGGGCCATTTCTTGGAACCTCGCAAGAAGAAACTGCCCATCATACTACCTATTAAGAGGCCTGTACCTGAAACCATTAATCCGTTCAAAAAAACCACTCAAATTAAATTAAAACTTAAGAACAGTACAACTAGCTTTAATAAAAAAAAACCGCCCCGTAATAAAAAAATAGACTAACCAAAGTAGAGTCTAGACACATTTTATAAATAGGGCTAAAATGTTAATTAAATATATAAGTTAATAATAATATTTTCTTACAATTATATCGCAAATTGTATTCGAATAAACATAAAAAAATATGTTTTCCCTTTTACTACACGTTTCTAAAGTAACAGACTTTATTTAATGTGCAATAGCAATCTACTGCCAATCCTCCACATAAACTCAAACTCGAAACTCATTTATTGTGTTTAGGCCCCTATAAGGCACTTATGAATGTCGATAGTTACAATAGACTAGACTAGACCACTGGTTCGAAATAGGTACTATAGTAGAACAGCTATGGCTATGAATATATATATATATATTAAAGTCGGAAAAGAAGCATACAACCCACCACCAGGTAAGCGTTTACCGAACCCTATTGATGCTTGTATCATCCAGGTATCACTGCGTTACCGACCCCTCCTCCTCCCCGATGAGCTCTAGCAACCTAACTCATGCGCATGAAACGTTATTTAGCTGCAGTATTATGTAGATGGTGTATCTTTACCTGTTTTCATGCCAAAATCCACGAAGCAAGTAGTAAATCTCTCATCAAGTTCCCTTTTATCCTTCTTACTCATTTCCTTCGTATGCTACGTTATAAATGTCAGTTTGTACAAGTCATACATCGCCACATTAGAAAGTTATCTATTTAACAAAAAATAAGATTAAAATGTTCTATTGAAAATATTTTTTCACGAAATGGACACGAAACAAATTTTGAACTCGGTTTGATGTTTTTGACAGTGACATGTTAGAATTTATTATTTATTTTAGCCCAGTGTAGGTGGGATTTTAAATGAGGTTCGATTACAGAATCTTAGCGAGATTTTATAGCATTGATTCATATTATAGGTACAACTACGAAAAATAATAAATTTGCCCACGGCGCCTTTCACGCAATATTTACAAATTTTAATCGTATTTTAAATATATATAAAACTTATTGATTTTCTTATATTTTATTTTTAACATAACCTGTTTTGTAATCTGAGATTAGTATAATTTATTATTATTATTTTTCGTTCGACACATACTTACTGGAAATAAGTTCTCTCATACATATAAAATACCTGTAACCAAAGTCCGAAGCCTAGTTAATTAAGACCAAAAGCCGCGGAATAAGCCTCTGGCTCAAGAGAAGCCTATAAGCCCATAATCCTCGAACACAATTAATTCGCCCAATTATGATTTCAATCACTCGATATAATGCTGATTCGAGCATGATTACATGTAAGTAATTGTTTTGCGGTTGATAATGATAATTATGATTATATCTAATATTGGACTGTTCATATACCTAATTTATCAATTATTTTATACAAGTACAATCGCGCTATAGAACGGACGAAGATTTGAAATTATGATATGATCCTATAAGGGTTCCATTTTTTCCTTTTGAGGTACGGAACGTTAAATAGGTACATATTCGGTCGAAAAATGAAGTCTAGAAAATGAAAATGAAATTTCTGAAAAAATCAATCCTGCATTAGAAAATTATTCCTTCAAGACGCCTGCATCAAATCTTACAACGTTTGTAATAATTCATCTCTTGCCTTGATAAATTCATTAGGCGCGATTGTTTTACAGAATACGCGTATGCTTATAACTCATGTAGTAGTAATCTTGAGATGCTGCAGCAAAGGTCTGATGGTTCATGGTAGAGAACTTTTCAAGTGTCTTGAAAAAAATACGCTAGGAAACCATAACTTTTCCCGAGTTCCCGAGATAAATAGTAGACTATGTAATTCTCCCTATAGACTATATTCTACGTGCCAAATTTCATCGTGATAATTTCATCGGTTTAGGCGTGAAAAGGTAACATACTACTTTTGCATTTATAATAATAGCATATGGATTTTGATCAACCTAAGGTTGAATTTCAGTATGAAAACCTTGAAATCATATACCAGTATACCTGGATATATTCAAAATCATTGGTGAAAAGCCATTTTCTGGTAAATGACGTTGCATTCGGGCTCAGTCTATTGATTTTTTTTAGTAAAATATGGCATTATTTGCCTATAATGTCATATTTTACTAAAAAAATAAGTCCCAAATAAAACAACTAGCTCCCAGGTCTCAGATCGTCATAATCCCAATCAGGTCATCACAGAGTCCTAATTAGATGCACTAATACTAGAACAAACCACGTTCGTATGCTGTGCACGTTCAATTTATACCAAATCAGACATAATTGGGCCGATCAACTAGGTATGTCTTTATATTGGAGCTAGGGTGAACTGTTTTGTAACTGGCTCCTATAGGATTTAGTGTTTGGGTTTATTTAATCAATGTATCTTTTGTTTAAATAGACCCACAAAAATCTTAAAATAAAATTTATTCACGTAAATCCTAGGAGCCTACTGAAAAAAAAAACACAATGAAGTGAAAAAAATAATTTTTTTTTTTAGGAACTTTTCTATGAATTTAACTATTATTTTTGTTTGAATTTAATTAATACCCATTTCAAGGCAAAACATGGCACATAATTATTTTGTTTATTTCCCATCTATGTACTATCCTATGTTAACCACCAAAAAAAACCACTTAATTATTTAAAAAAAAAGAATGTACCAAAAAGTGCAAAATAAAAAACATTTATTGTATTTTTTTTCAATTAGAGTTAATGTAGTCTAACTAAAGTCTAAGTACTAACATAATAATAGCCATACACAAAATTTACATACCTCAGATCAGATAAAAACGCACGGCCACCTCAAATTGGCCATGTGTAGCTTAGGGCTAGTTACTAATCGGTCAATTACCATACAGTTTCCCCTAGAACGTAATAGACAAAGGATTTACTGGTAAACAAGCTGCAAGCTCCAAGCCTAATCAATAGTAGGGAGCTGTCTATCGGGTATAATTCCATCTGCATGTCTTATCAAAGCGGTTTCTGGTAACGATGTGGAATTGATGGTACGGATTTGTGTTCTGAGCATTAGTGAAGATGTGACGTCATGTCAAAGTGGTTTGGGATGTTTATACACACTGATTTGGAGTAACCTAGATAGACTTTATTAAATGGTATGAAACTGAGCAATTGAGCATGCTATTTTTGATATCTCTATCTATCTGTATAGTAATTGAAGATTATACATGGGTTAAATTGAGTATTACTTATTAGCCTGATTATTGCGAATTTTGTACATCATTATTAGATCAATAGTCCTGTAGGACTATTAAAATTTCAGAAGCCTGAG
This sequence comes from Tethea ocularis, assembly GCA_963555595.1. Taxonomy (NCBI): domain Eukaryota; kingdom Metazoa; phylum Arthropoda; class Insecta; order Lepidoptera; family Drepanidae; genus Tethea; species Tethea ocularis. Next base: position 2,192,123 of record OY741976.1, on the reverse strand, counting down.
CATAACCGTTACGAAGTTATGACAAGTTCTGGTACCTATCCTACTAATTATAAATGCGAAAGTTTGTGAGTATGGATGGATGGATGGATGGATGTTTGTTACTCTTTCACGCAAAAACTGCTGAACGGATTTGGATGAAATTTGGAACACAGATAGTTTATAACCTTTATTAAAACATAGGATACTTTTTATCCCGGAAAAACATAAGATTCCTTGGGAACGCGAGTGAAACCGCGGGGCGGAATCTAGTAGCAAATAATATTGAACTGTTAAACCTAAAATATTTCTTGTGATCTTTTCTAAATACATCCATCATAATAAATTCTTTGATGAATCGCCCTGAAGGTTAATCCCTTAAATATACCATTTAAGGCAGCTAATTTGATCCCTTCAAATAATTCAGATAAAATTGTAAACAGCTTCCGGCAGAATTGACAATTAGACAAATTATACTTTCAAAGCAATTCTACTACATTTGCATAATACTAAATGACAATATTTTGACGACAGGGGTGGGAATCACACCCCAAATTCTGTTTGTATTATTTGTTAAAACAGAAATAGGTTTTACCATTTTAAAGTGTAACTAAATACTAAATTTTAATAATAAGGATTTCAATATTGTTTTGCTGTCTCCATACTAGATACTAGAAGCCTGTAATTTTTTTTTTATTACGTATAGTATCTGTTTTTGACCACAATCTCACCGTAGTCAGTGATGATGTGGCCGAAAGAAACGGGCTCTCAAAGCAGCTGAGGGATACTTCAACACAGAAAAAATATATTTTTCATTGACCAGGCATTGTCCTTAAAAGGCTAAAGCCTACGAATAAATAATGGTAAAGCTCAATAATTTAATTAAGGGACTCAACATATTAAAAATTCCAGATCCTTACAAAAGGTTTTAATATAATGCGTGCACTGAATCATAATTATTGGTCAGTTCATTAAAATACGAGAATATACACCCGCTTTTTCAACGAGTCTGAAATATTTATAGATAGATGTATGAGTTATGTGCGTTCTTGTGCGAGATATAAATAAATGTCTTATTCTTTCCCTCAAAATTTGAAAGAGGAGGCTCTCTGCGTATTTCTCCGTCCTCCTGATGGAGACAAGCCAGGCAGGAGAGACGAAATTTATATAAAAAAATATGGTTTTATGTTATTTAAAAAGAAACAGCATTTTAAGAAAGTAAGAAAACTATTCCCTTTCTAATGGATTTCAGAATGTATGTTAATATTTTTCAATTTATTTGGATGGCCCAAATAAGAGAAGAATGCATTCTTAGTTTTAAAAAGGGACATATTTACGAGTTTTTTCTAACGTTACTGATAAAAAAACTATTCCCCGTCACACATTCTCTAGTTTAACATAATATTTTTTCCAAATCTCTTGGAACAAAGAATACAGAGAAAAACGTATTTTAGAATCATCATTTCACGTATATTGTCAATTCCTTGAAATCCTAAAATATCTTAGTCGTAACTAACTCGTTGATGATAATTAGTAAGAAACTATTTATAAACAACAAACAATTCATTTGTGACAAACATTGTCACATGTGTGCAATCACACGCAACATTTAATGTTACGGTGTTGATAACGATTTTCAACAAAGACTTTCGTCTAAATTAAGATACTGTTGTCACTACAAAACGACTTTAAGTGATTGATTTCATTTTAGGACGGAAATGTTTTGATTTTTGGGTGGCTAATGTGCAATAAGAGTACCCAAAAAATTAAGTTACTCATGTTTTGGTTGGAAAGGTTAAAAGTATAATTTAATATTATAAAGAATCTAAGCTTATTTTGAATAAAGTAGTTTATGAGTTTATTGCCTCTCATTCTACCTCAGCAAATGCAAACTTCAGCACCGATGAGTCAGACTATTCTTAAAAACTTCAGAAGGTCTGTTTGAATAAACTAGTTATGATTGATTGATTGTCCCGAGACCTAGAAACAGAAATAATAGTTTTTATGTCAACTGAAATATTCCACTGCTAATACATAAAGTTTTTTTGGACGGTCGATGGAGCAGACAAATGTTAGAGGTGAAACCGCGTCTTGGCAAGCGAACTGGGTTGGATGCGGGTAGAAAAACGAGAAGAAGTCAGCAATGGCATCGGGAAGGCTGATGATGGTTTTTTAAATTTCGAAATACAAAGGAATTATGATTGCCGACGGCTGATTAAAATTCGATAAAATATATTTTATTTAAAACATTATTATGTATATTGAAGCTGATGGATATACGGGAAAGGGAAGATCGAAAAAGAGATGGGTGGATTGTGTGAAAGATGATAATAATATGAGTGAGCAAAGAGTGAATGCCGATATGACGGATAGAAGGGATTTATAGAAGAAGAGTACCGTAATCAAAAAAACATAATGAAATTCCAATTTTTTTAGAGCATCGTGAATTTTGTTCACAGCAAAATAAAGACAGCGAGACAACCCAATCACGGCAGCGACTAATCATCCATCGTAAAATTAAGCCAACTATAAAAAGGAGCTTCAAATCTGGCTGCGATCGAATCTAGTCGTAAACTAGATGAGGACATTTGTAAGCCACTTGCAGATGAGGCTGTATGATAAATCTTGCAATTTTCTCCTCGTATAATTTCGTGTAAATGAGGCTTGTCGTAAAAATCTTGTAGAAGTGATAACTACCAGCTCAAATATAAACGTAAAACCATCTATACTTTTTGTGTATGATCTTAAGCTTTATATTCATAGCCAAAATGCTTTCTTTCTTCTGATATCAATAAATAATAAATAATGATTATGTAAATCAGTATAGTACGGAAAGTTTGCCTGCTTGAGTGAGTCTGTTTGATAGTAAATTCTATAGTTTATCACCTTTGGCCTCTTCATTACCTATAATTTTGTGATAGTGATCAAAAACAAAGCTATTCTACACATCCCTATATGTAGGTAGGTATTTACTTTATAAAAAAGGCCCTCCCTCTATATTGCTATCTTCAATCTTGCACATTTTTTTTTACAACACCTACTTTCTTAAACAGTCGCTTAGCAATTACGATATATACTTTTATTAAAAAGGATATTGGACAATTACATTATAATTTGTCAGTCAGATCAAATTCATCACTAAGGCAATACTTCAAATTTTACTGTCACATTTGCATGAAATTCATCTGAGGGTGGATTTACGAGAGGACGTAATTTCAAATCTGCTTTATTGACGTGTGCATACATCATTTCATATTGCACGTGCGTGTTAAAAGGGAGAATACCCATAAATACTTGATGAGAATTTATAATTATGGTAAAAATAATTATTTCAAGTATAAATTTAATTCTTCTCAAGTTGTATGAAAACAAAACTGAAATTATTTTATTTTTTACATAAAACTAGCAGTCCCTCGTTTCACCCACGTTCCCGGAAATAAAAGTAGCCTATATTTATGTTATTCCAGAGTATGGTTTATCGATGTGCCCTGTTTCAAAGAAATCAGTTCAGTAATTTTTGCTTGAAAGAGTAACAAACATCTTTACATCCTAAAATACTTTCTCATTTTGTAATTGTAACATAACACATACACCCCAATTTTTACTTTAAAAAGCACATACAATCTCATAATGGTATATGATATTGTAGCTAAAGGTTTATTAACTCAAAAGGCCCAGAGTCAGCTGCTGAACGCTCCGGTAGGTCTCCAAGCTGAAGATTTTCATCTTAAGGTTGTTCACCGTGCTATGGTTTCCTTGCTATGTTTTCTTTCACCAATAAAGTCCTCATTGTAGCATTTGACTATTTTTTCTTAAAAATATTAATAAGCCTCATCAAAAATCTTTGCACGTCATTGCTTCGACAAAACGAGCCCAGTGTTACAAAACGGTATGGATTACAGGACAAAATGCATAGGTTGTAAATTTTACGAGTATGCAAATGTAACAGCCAATTGGGTAGTAAAATCTAAGCTTGGGTGTAGGCAGGGAAACCTTTAGATTAAGACAGGTTGTAAACATTTCCAATTTTCTCTGTTATAAGTATTTAACGATATTGTTACATATTGACCGGTTCGCCATTATTAGAAGTGGTATTAAGGGTCGGTTGCATAAAGCGCAGTCATAGTAAGGTTATAGTTAGGTTACGGTTATAGTTAGCTTTAACCCCCAAAAGAAAGCACTGGGTTGCTCGTGTCACTTTTATAAAAAAAAAATACCGTAACCATAACCGACCGAGGGAGATCGGTCATCATCATAGTGACTCTACGGTCAAAGCTTGGTAATACTTTAACTAAAATGTACAAGCAACCGTCTCAAAGTCGCTAACGATTTCTTATGTATTTTCTGTCAAGCTAAAGATAAGTTTTTGGATTTGTATCTGTTATTTTGATTAATTAAGTCTCTTTAGAAAAGGAGATTTGAAAATATTGTCAATGATAACAAAAAAAATTGCCAAAATTTTCATAAAAAATTAACTCAAAGCTGCTATAAAAATGTCAAGTCTTCCAGTATCCTTCTACAATACTGGAAATAAACATTCGTCACCAAATATCACAACATTGTGTCGCTTTGAAGCTCATTCTAATAAAACTGATGCCAGATAAACACGTTTATGTTAGCTGGATTAAAAATCCGATCGTAAACCAAACTTAGTGAGCAAGGGATGTTGCAGTTACTACATAGGATCGACGTAATTTTACGACACGAAGTTTTGTCATAGGGTTTAAGAGATCATATCTGTTGGTTAAGATGTTCTTTATAAATAAGAGAACAAATATTTAACTGTGATAAAAATATTCAATTTTCTACGACGGCATTGAGAGGAAGTTAATACAGACCAGAAATCTTAGGCTGTTAGCACTGTTGCTCGTCTTCAGGTTCATAGTATTTAACGTTGAACAAAACGTGAATGGCTTCCGGCTGTTCGCTGGACAGATTACTTGAGGAAGATAGCAGGGAGTGAATGGATGAGGAAGACGGAGGACCAAAAGAAGTGGCGCGCCTTGGGAGAGTCTTATCTTCAATAGTGGTGAGATAAGTTAAGCTCAGACGGCATAGTTCTTTGAAAATTGCTTTTCCAAGTCAGCCGAACATTTTGCAACTTTGTGTTGGATTCTCATAAGTGATCTCATATGATTTTCCATCAGGTGGAGCATCTGACTGCTTTTTACTGTGTTTGGGCACAATTTTCCCATGGTCAGTGACGATGTAGCCGAAGGTGGTAACCACAAAAGCCGAATATTGTATAAAATAATAGTTGAATTGAATCGTCGATGTGACAAATTCACAGTCAGCATGTAATTTAGGTGTCAAAATGTTTTATTTGTCACCAAAAGTTATATTGTTAGCGGATGCTATGAAGGCAGTAGGTAATAATAAAGTAAGTATCCTGTGTTTGATTTGCCAAAAAAATGTTTTAGTGACATTGTTTTCGATTGGCTTGTCACATTGGTAACAATTTACAAATCAAATTTAATAAGTACTGATTACTCATTCCGACAAATATGAACAGTGGTTGAAACCTATCATTATTTGAACAAAAAAAACAGTGTCAATATAGTAACATAATTATATACCTCATTGATTTATTACCACAGTGCCAATTTGATGATTAATTGTTGCATTAAAATGTAAAGTTAATAATCAAAACCTTAAATTAAAATATTGTTGATAATTCAAACAACCAAGCGTATAATTTTGTAAAACTATTCATACATTTAATTACTGTATTTAGGTCACAGTGAGCTAGTCGATGACTAGTTTTTGCTCCGTGGTTTTACTCCCATTTCTGAAGGGTGTGTGTTTGTGGGATAAAAAATATCCTATTATTATCTTTAATATATTATTATAAATATTAATTATAAATTAACATCTAACGTAAAAAGAACCTTTTTTCATCAAAATATAACGTAGGTACCTTTTTTACATTTTACTCGTTATTTACATTGAAATACATATTAAGGTGATACAAACTATAACTATTCTGTCAACTAACGATTTAACATAGTTCGATAAGCATGCCTTTATATATTTATTTCAAAAATTGTTCTTAATAATAACAGTGCACGAGCTAAAATTCTGTAACAATTTAGTAAAAACAAGCACGTTATTTTTTTTATTAATACAAACTTAATTTCGCGCTGGTGAAATCCAAATTCAACTTAATAGACTGCACAGTGGTGTAAAAGATTATTTTAGGGGAACTAAAATAAACTTGTATTTTATAACAATACACGAATGTAAATGCTCAGGTGCGTAACAAACTAATTAATTCGAATGCCCGCATTTGATTACACAAATCAAATGGTTTATTGTATGTGGGGGGGAGGGTGAAATGAGAAATCGCTAAGAAATTTAGTTCGTCACGTTCCCGGCCCGTTTCCGGTGCCTTTTTTGTTTGTGACGCCTCATTATTGTTCTCTGTAGTGTAGTTGATTTTTTAGACTTGGGTTTTGGTTAATTAATTTGTGTGAATATTTTTTTTTGCTTAGTTTGACCCATTTTATGGACAACTTATTTTACCTGTAAAGTTATATAAAGTTGTCATGCTGATCGCAATTTAAGGGTAAACCTTCGGTTGGAGCGTTAAATTCAAATTTATCACGTTTTTTGCTAATTGCAACTCAGTTATAGGTCGTAAGTTATCAACATGTTATTTGCGAGAATTATTTTTCGGTACCATTCGGTAGTATATTTACTGATTAATAACTAAAGAACATCAACATATTCCTCCAAGGTATATTACTGACATATGAAAATGTTACTAATATACCTTGGAGGAACATGAATTTAACGCCCCAACCGAAGCCTCCACCTTAACAGGAATTATTAGAGTCGTTTTCCTACATAAAATTTTGACTTTAATAAAAAAAAAATATATTTTTTTATAATATTGTACTCATTATTGCATAATTCTAAATATTTTTTTATATCTGACCTGTATTCATATCTTAAATAGTAAAATAATCAATTCCAAGAATTTTAAATGTAGCTATGGGATGCACGATTTCACGACCCATCCGCAAACCAACGGGCTTAAAAATATAATCTAAAAATATATTTTTAATTTAAAAGCATTTTTTTTCAATTCTACTCAATTTTGTAGGTCTACGCAAACCTCAACCGTGGCCCCGGACACAGGTGTCGTCGTTTCACACGCGGCAACAACGCCGGCTTTATGATATCTCGTTTATTATTTTGTCCGATAATTATTTCATGCTTGCCCACTGGGTGGTGTGATCATGAAAGCACCAAAGTGTAACTGGTAAATATATTGAGGTGGCATCTTTTCTAAACTTATTGGGCCTGTCATGCTCGACTACTAAATATAAGTAATAGACTAGCATAGAAATCATGATTTTTCTAACATCTAGAATAGGAAGTCCTAAAAGGTGTTCTGCGAAACCCTGAGGTTCTGTGTCTGTGGAAGGGTCACTAGGGATTTCGAGAATTTGCACACTGGCCTTCATAGCAACCCAAACAGGTATAAAGGTAAGAAGGAATTTTCTTATCAGAGAAATATGTTTTTTTTGCGTTTATAGGCCTGTGTTTGAACACAATCTCACCGTGGTCAGTGGTAATGTGGCTGGTGGTGGTAAGTAACAATGCCTAGAAGGGAACTGGCTCTCAAGTGCAGCTGTCGACACACAGGTAGGTGCTTGGCGATGCAAATAGACTCTTGACCGTTAGGTAGGTGTCTATAAATTAGATCAATTATATTGTTTGCAATATATTTTGATTCAGTTCGAGCTTAGAAGCTTTTCTTTTGAATCTAATTACCGAGAAGGATAATTTTAATAGGAAAAGAAATCATAAAATATTTCAATCATTTAACTATGATCCTAATCGTGGGGTTTATTTATTTATTTAATAAAAGGCTATTACGATATGTACAACTAGCTAATTAATAAAAATTCACGATCTCTTCTACCCGTTTTATGATCGTGAATCATCAATTTAGTTTTTTCACCAAAATATTACGTGGGAATGCACGCGATTAGAGGGCGAAAAACGTTTTGCGGTTTTTATATTTTTTTTGTATTAAAAAAGCATTATTGCGCAATTAGAATGAAATTACTTGTAATTTTGATCGCGTGAGGTATTAATTTGGACATAAAGTTCAAAGTTCAAGTGAAGCTTAATATGTTTTCATAGAATAATAGGATAATGATTTAATAATAAATTCATGGATAGCCAATAATAGTAGTTTATGATACTGTTGCATAATAGGGGTTATTAAATTACGAGTGTGAGTTTAAGAACCGAGCCGGAGGCGAGGTTCTTAATAGTATCACACGAGTTTTTAATACCTAATTATGTGCAGTATCATACAGTACTTTATCTAAACTCATCTAATAATGTAATTTAAAGGTAAAAAATCGATAGTATTTTGTCATAGGTTTTCATGACTTACGGGTATTGATTATTCGTCATTTCCATTGCCGCCTCCACAATTTCAGATCCAAATTGATTTCACCTTAGTATCACTGCTATTTTTCTATCATTTTTGGCCAAAATAAAATAGTATGCAAAAAAATCAATAAAATAAACAAACATTAATCATGGCGCCCAAATCCGTGTGGGGAAAATTTCCTAACTTGAAGAAATCTCTACCGCATACGCGACCACAGAAAAAGTAAATTTGCATCTAAAATTGAATTGATACTGATTGATTCCTTATTGTTTAGTCCTGATGTCTGGCCACTTATAATTTTTTTTCTTTATTATTTCGTTTGACAAGTTGACTGACAGTAATTTCAGTATTAAAAAAAACAAAAATCATTTTAAGTGGCCAGACATGTCCAAAGTACATTAAATTTGAAAAAAAAAGAGATAAAATTGAAATTCAAATTTTATCTCGTTTTTTGCAAATTGCAGCTCAGTTATAGGTCGTAAGTTATCAACATGTTATTTGCGAGAAGAATGGTAGTATATTTACTGATTAATAACAAAAGAAATCATCAAGATATTCCTCCAAGGTATATTACTGACATATGAAAATGTTACTAATATACCTTGGCGGTCATGAAAACCTATGACAAAATATTATCGATTTTTTACCTTTAAATTACATTATTAGATGAGTTTAGATAAAGTACTGCATGATACTGCACATAATTAGGTATTAAAATCTCGTGTGATACTATTAAGAATCTCGCCTCCGGCTCGGTTCTTAAACTCACACTCGTATTTTAATAACCCCTATTATGCAGCAGTATCATAAACTACTATTTTTATTTCATTATACACGGGTAAAGTGGGTCATTAAAGTACTGTTTTTGATTTCATAATAAGAACATTAAGATATGGGAGTAGATAAAATATATTAGTAAGTATATATAGCAAATTTAATAAAATTATATATTTGGCAATAATTTTCTCAAATACCTGATAACGATGTAAAAAATATGCAAACACATATAATCAAAAGGTAGTGACGGCGGGTGGGGAGCTTTTTTACCAACTCGTTAGCTTGGCCATCTCAAGACGTAGCAGCCTTCTTGGGAATCTTGCCGTTGATCGGCAACAGCGGCCCGAAGATTTGTTTTATATGTAGACTAGCTTCCGTCATGCGAATTCACCCGCGTTCCCTAGGAATAAATAGTACAATCCAGGATGTCAGCTATTTTTATACCAAATTTCACGTTGAACGTGAAGAAGTAACGAACATACCTACTCTCTCACAAACATTCGCATTCGCATTCGCCTGGGAGAACTCTCAAGATGCGGTTGGCGTATTTTGTGATCTTTCCAAGGCATTTGATTGCGTAGATCATCACACCCTACTTTTAAAACTTCGACACTATGGCGTTCGCGGAGTGGCACTAGATCTTGTAGCATCTTATCTGTGCAGTCGCCAACAAAAAGTAGGTATTAGTGGTACTACGTCCTCAGGGTCTTTAGTTAAAACAGGCGTACCGCAAGGATCAATTTTAGGCCCATTTTTGTTTTTGGCATACATCAATGATCTGCCCTATATGGTAAATGAATTGTGCGATATAGTTTTATTTGCTGATGACACTTCTCTAATCTTTAAAGTGGATAGAAAAGACACAGAACTTACGCAACTCAATAACACGTTATCCACTATATCGAAATGGTTTGCGGCCAACAATGCGGCTCATGCTTAATTCCTCTAAAACTAAGTGTATAAGGTTTACTCTCCCCAATGTTGCTAGGAATGACAGTCATGTCCTAGTCGATGATGTTAGACTCGAACTAGTTGATAGGACAGTTTTTCTCGGCATAACATTAGATAGTAAAATACAATGGGGTCCTCATATAGAAAGCTTAGCTAGTAAATTGAGTTCCGCCGCTTTTGCAGTTAGAAAAATTATACATATAACAGATGTGGCTACAGCTAGGTTGGTTTACTTAGCGTATTTCCATAGTATAATGTCCTACAGTCTTCTGCTATGGGGCTCGGCTGCGGATTTGGAATCTATCTTTATCTTGCAGAAAAGGGCCATTCGTGCAATCTATTGCTTGGGTCCTCGCGAATCCTTACGAACTCGGTTTAAGGAATTTGACATTTTAACCTTACCGTCGCTATACGTTTTTGAAAATATTATGTTTGTCCGTAAAAATTTAAATCTATTTGACACAAACAGTAGCCGCCATAACCTAAATACAAGAAATAAATATAAAATTGTTACACCTAGATTCAGGCTAGCGAAAGTCAATAAGTCTTTTCTCGGGAACTGCATTCGCTTTTATAATAAAATCCCATATGAAGTAACTAAGATGTCTTATAATAGATTCAAAGAGTATGTTAAACATAAGTTGATTGACAAGGCCTACTATAAGGTGGCTCATTACATAGAAGACAAGAATATATGGTTGTAGTAGCTTCCCTCTGCACTTGCAGCCCCCTGGCCAAGTGATAATTGTATGAAGTTTATGTATATTTAAAACAACAACTGTAATTACATAAATTCAAAAAAAAAAGATCCACAAAAAAAGAAGCCTTGCTGAGTTTCTTGCCGGAGTCTTCTCAGTTCAAGTGTATTCCGAACCGGTAGTAGAGTCTAAAAATTGTAACTGTTGACATTCATAAGTGCCTTATTAGGGCCTAAACTGAATAAATGAGTTTTTGATTTTGATTTTGATTCATTTGTAATATTAGCAGGATTATATTTTGTATATTTGTTTTAAATAATTGTAAATTGAATTAATATAGTAAGTACATAGTTAAATAGTACTATGCAAATGTCATTTATTTTTCGCAGTATTTTAACAGCCTGTAATTACGCTGTCATAGTAGAGGCTAAATGAAAAAAAATCATTTTTCGGAATCCTTCACGGTTCGCAGATCATAAAGGACAGACAGACAAAGGATGACACACTCGCCGTTTTAATAATGACTAATTTGTTGCGGATTTTGTTTTGTAAAGTGAAAGTTTAGGTATCTAAAGACTGTAATTACATACAACTTTCACATCTATACTAATAATAATATTATAAAAAAGAAAGATTTGATTGTTTGTTTGTTTGCATTGAATAGGCTCCGAAACTACTGAACCGATTTGAAAAATTCTTTCACTAATAGGAAGAAGCTACATTATCCCCGAAGTTTATAGGCTACTTTTTATCCCGGGAACGCGAGTGAAACCGCGCGGAATAGCTAGTTGTTTTATAAATATCCTTCAATTTTATGGTATACATGGATTATTTGATGGTATTATTTATTTACGTACACACACAAGCGACGATCTTGTGAGGGTCGCGGGAAACCGCTGGATGCGGGTAGCGCAAGACTGGCCATCGTGGATATCCTTGTGGGAGGCTTTTGTCAAGCAGTGGACGTCTTTCGGCTGAGATGATTTTCTACACACAGAGAAAAGTAAAGAGAAAAGACAAAATGGACACAGAAGCACAAAGGGAAAGCTTATTTCTTGCCAGCAGCCCTGGTTATGTGGTGAATATTCGACCTATCAGGTTGCGAGTCGTAATTATTTTTTTCTCATTTTTCTGAATTCTTTAAAAAAGCGTTAAAAGGCTTCAAGGTTCGCAATACATTAGCCCTGGTATTAAAAAAATCCTTAACTGCTTATCATCATGTGCTTCATCTGCTTTTGTCAATCTACCGACATAAAAAATCAAACAATAAATCTGATGTACAAACATAAAAAGGTAAATAGATAAGTCAATTCTAATTAAAGAAGGCTTGCTAAGTCTTCTCGGTAGAAGGCTTGTAGAGTCTTCTCGGTAGAAGGCTTGCTGAGTCTTCTCGGTAGAAGGCTTGCTGAGTCTTCTCCGTAGAAGGCTAGCTGAGTCTTCTCGGTAGTGTATTCCAAACGGATGATAGAGTCAATTTTAACTTTCGATGTTCATAGATGCAGGACCTAAACTGAATAAATAAAATATTTGAGTTAATAAGTTATAAAAAATTTCAGCTTATTTCAAAAGTTTCAGTTTAAAATAGAAGAATAACATCTAACATTTTACATTAAAGTATCCAGTACCTAAACATTTCAAATAAATATTTATTTCTTCAACAACAATCTGAGGCAATTACGAGTCGCCGTGCACCTCATTCCAGCAATTATTTAAACACGAAGAATTCCCTAATTCGACGTGGATTGATGCAAATGACACCACCTTACGACATGACATTACAAACATAACATTTACCGCCCTATTTATAAATACCATTCAACTATCGACTTTATTTCTTTTAATAATAAAATTGTACGGTTTTTTGTATTTAGCATGTTTAATTTTGCAAATGTTTCTCGGGTGACATGTTACTATTGACATAAGAATGATGTTTATTTATTTAGGGGGTGGTTTTTCTTTGGTGTGTTGTTCAACGATTTGGCTGGGCGTTGTTTTTGGAAGCTCAAAATGGGGAAGATAAAAGGGATAGTTGAAATAATAATGAGTAATTTGAGCTTTAATTTGTATTTTTATAACAACACTACGTCCTTTATAAAATGACTAGCTTTCCGTATCGCTATTTTAAACGCGTGATGTAAATGATTTCGTAAGGATCCCTATTTTTTTTTTATTTATGTTGCCTCTGTTATTATAGTATGCTGGCGAAAGTGTTTCATAAATCAGTCAAGTCGTTTTTAGTTTATTGATTATAAACAAAAATTCATATAATTTTTTTTTAACTAACTGACACATTTTTTTTTTGCCAAGCACCAGAGTATTTTCTTTTCATCTCTAGAAAATGTTTTCATGTTCATATGAACAAGACGTGACAAACATAGTCAGTAAGTAAAATGTTAGAAATAATATACAATTATTTACTTCATTTTACAATTATTTACTACGGTTTTAAAAATATTAGCCCCACTCTTGTTTTCTTCCCTTTTTTCTTTCCGTTTTATTTTGTACATTGTATACATCCTCCAATTTTCTATGTCAGGGGAGGCAATTAACTGAATTTCGGCTGCGTTTAGACGTAATACAGCTCGTTCAAATATTGAACGACGTGTCAGACAAACGTCTACTTGTAATCGTTTTATAATATTCTGTTTGTTTGTCACCGGCGTTTGTTTGAACATTTTGGTGGTGACGGTAGCAATTTTCTCTTATTTATTTAACATTTTATATTTTTTCCAATTTAACTGACATAACTTTACGTAGGTAGGTACCTTACTATATTTTCCTGGGTTACAATTATTGTTAAAAATAGTTAATTTTGATAAGATAAGATTTAAGTACCTATTTTATAACTTTATTTCATGTTACCAAAATATTACCTGGAAAACATCCGCCTATATTTTATCTATTTATCGCCAATTAACTTTAAACTCAATTCATATAATATGTAGGTATGTATCTACCTAAACAATTATAATATGTACAATAATAATGTGTGGATAAAATAAAAATACTTCATTACCTCATAGCTGTTCCCCGCGGTTTCACTCGCATTCACGGGATAAAAAGTAGTCTATAACCTTCAGGAATAATTAGCTTCCTATTAGTGAAAGAATTTTTATATTCGGACTAGTAACTCCGGAGATTAGCGAGTTCAAACAAGCAAACAAACTCTTCAGCTATATTACAAGTAAAGATATATATTTTTGTCATTTAGTCATCCTCAAATACCCATATTTATCTAATCTTCAAACGAGCAATTCTTGTATATATTGTGTATAATCAGAATGTTGGAAACGGCTCCAATGATTTTCATGAAATTTAGTATGCAGGAGGTTTCGTGTCGATCTAGCTAGGTTTAATTTCCAAAAGACACGATTTACCAAAAAAAAAATTCCGAGCAAAACTCCGGCATACAGGTACTGATATTTTAACCTACCCACCCATATCATAATAATAACTGACCAATACCTACTTCCCGAATGAATCATATCAAGTAACGGACCCCAAACGTTCCCAAAGTCCCGCTAATATGGAACACTGATTAATATCATCTACATAAGGTACGTTATATTGTCTGTTTGTAAATAGAAGTAACGTGATCGACACAATCATGCGGGTCGCGTGCGGGCTGGCTACGGTGAACATACTCGTAGCATCCAATTTTATTATGTACTATGTTTTTTTGACGCAAGAGACCGTGAATATGTACTACTTATTCTTACTATTTTTTTTTAAATCATTCCAGTCACCCTAAGGTTGCCTGGAAGAGGTCGTTTAAGCGATAAGGCTGCCTGTGTTGTACCTATTTTTTCTTTTTTTTTAACGTTTATTGGTCCTTGTATTTTATGGTGTTCAAATAAAGTATACTTCATTCATTCATTCATACTTAGCCATACAGAAAATTAGGACTGTAACTTCACTTCTGTCACGTATTGGTTGGTAACACTTTTTTAGTACTTCAGTTATTATCAAATACTAAGGATGATTTATTCCTAAGCAGGTACAAGCATTTATGCAACATAGCCTTAATAATAGTTGTACGCTAAAAATATTTTACTAATAATTAATTTCAATAATTTACAGATGTTTTCACTAAAATACTTCAACTAAAGTACCAATGTTCATTTAACTTATGGAACATAATTAAAAAAAGCACACATATTGTGACGGCCAATAAATTGCTAAATTTTTGCAATGACAGATCGCCGCACAACATAACCATTTATTGGCCCGAACACATAATTATTAATCTCTTTTAATTTATAAACATCATCATACGCAGACCGCACTTGACAAGGGAAGTGTTTTATTATTGCTTTTATCTTTTGGAAATCTACATTTTTTCGTCTATTATAGCTCGTCATTTATATCGCACGGCCAACAATTAATTTAATTAAAAGCCGTGTCGTTACGGAGCGCTTTTGCTCACTCGGTGTTTTTTGATGTAATCATTTGTTACTTTCGCTCTAGCAGGTTGTTTTGAGTTTAATGTCCTGGAAAAATCAGGATTTTATATTCGTTATTAGCATCTGTACCTCCGATTTTAAGGTAAGTAGTTCCTTAGTAAGAAAATAATCGAATTTTGCAAAAGAAATATCCTTTCATATGTAATTTTAAGGTTCAGAACCTTACACCAAAAACAAGGAAATATATTTTTTACAATTTGCATTTGTTAATTTTTTCATTTTAAATAATAGGTACATAAAAATCAATAAGCTTTCGTTCAACGAAAATACCGTGGGGAAACCATACCAAGGGGTGGTTACCTTCATAGAATCTATCGCCTGCCTACCGTGTTCCAGCAGCTGTATTTCAGAGCCTGTTTCCTTCAAAGCTTTATAATTTTTAGCCACAGATAACTACCATGACTCAAAATAAAAAACTACACTATTCATAGAAAAAAAAATGCATTTAAGTAAAAAATACTGAAATTAATTTCCAGCATCAACTACCTGTCTACTGAAAATAATTTTCTTTTACGAGTATCAACACGATTACCGTTCATCATCCAAAAACATTAAAAATAACTGTAAACAATTAATAATACGATCTATTTTCGTATGTGTAAAGTATTTCTTAACTATAAAATAAATGACGTCTGTCGTCAGAGGGACTGTCGTGTACGAAAGTGTTGTAGATAATATTGGTTGTTAATTTTGATTGATTATAACACATTTGCGTGTGTCTACGGTAGTACCATATGGTGCGTAAGCTTTGAGTGAGTGGGCTTTATATTTTAGAATATTAGCTATTGTAGGTACCTACCCGTATAGGTATTTAAGTAAGTATGCATATTTTATATAATTAAAATTATATATTTTGATAGCGTGGTAGAGATCACTAATGATTTTTTTTATTTATTTATTAGATCTACAATTAAGGCACACATTTATAAAAAAAATAGAAATCTTAACAAACATAAATGGTGACTCAATCAAAGGTGACGACCACATACACCTAATAATTTTTTAAAAGTTCAATCCGTCACTTTATAGTAAAGGTTTGAGTCTACAAAATACATACATAATTATTACTTAAACTTACTTAATAGCTAAACGATACGAGTAAACATTATTAAGTGGGTTTTTAAAAAAGATTTTATTATTTTTTTTTTATTTAAATTAGCCTAATAATAATTTATTTTTTTGTCAATAATAAATATAAATTAAATATAAATTAGGTACCTATATGGTATAATCGTTAAGCGATTCGATATTCAGAACCAACTATGAAAAGTAGTCGCATCATTTTTAAATCAGTTTACTTGTTTTGATTATGATAAGATATTAATAACATTCCATTCCATAGTATTCCATACTCTACATCGGCGGATTTAGCGGATTATCAAGACACATGCTTCTTACAACAGCGTCTATTATAAAAATTGCCTAGAAGGCTGAACTTTAGTTCAGTTCAACCGAAGGTGGTAAGCAAATAATATAAGGTTCTTTTCCGAAAGAAAGTCATATTTCACCGAGAACGTAACCATAGCTCGTTTATTTTCAGAACAGCGCCATCTATTGCCTCTTGCGGTAAACGTAATCTAACTATTTTGTTACACTACCGATTTTATTTGTCAAAATATAATACAGCAAAAACTATGCAATCTTTAAAATCACTGACATTACTTACACTGTAAACACATTTTTATTTTGCACCAAGTCCAAGCATAGACCTTTAGCCAGCTTAGGCATCTGTTCCACCATCGATGATTAGCGAGAAGCGAGTAGAGCTTTCAACTAGAAACGAATTTGTGAGCAACAAGGAGTAAGAGTTCTGCCCGGCAAGCGAGCGTCGCTGAGCGAGTTATTTCTTTGAAAGTTCTTATCACTGTGAGAAAATTAGTAGATTAAGGTTTCTCGCCAGTAGTATGAACGAATAGTTAGCATATTTTTTCTGACACAGGACCTACATCTATTAAGTTTCTTGAGCGACAAAGTAGTAGCCTCCTCATGTGTGGTGCAGTGGTGGATTTAACAGCAGGTTGAGTAGGAGCCTAGGGCGGCAGATATTAGGGGCGTTAAATTTGGTGTCTCATCAAAATAAAAATAAACATATTTATTTACTACCTAAATGATATACTAAGACCAAACGTAACTAAATCATTGGGCTGGAAATGATACATGGGTCTCCTAGTTCTAATTACGGGTATACGTCGTAATTACAGCGATAGTGCACAAATTATAAAGTTGCAATTTCATTCACAAAAAATGAATGAATATTATAAATATGAACTAGGATATGGAATTGTAGAGGTCGGTAGGGGCGGCAAAATTTGAATAGCCTACTGGCGGCAAATATGTAAATCCACCACTGCTGCGGTAGGAGAGCTACCTTAGAGCATTTTAATTATTAATCATTTCAGTTTAAGGTTCAACTATTCAGCGTTTTTTTAAACACGGTTGTTTCAAAACGTTTCTTTTCCATACGGTTTGATACATAAAACCAGTATTTTTTTGAGTAAACTAATTGGCACTAAGAACATAACCATCCAAGGTGTTTGATCGGCATTAAAGTTCCTCAAAAAAGTCTAATTAAAGTGGTGTAAACTCTAACACCTGATTTTACGACCGTAATAAAAAAACAAATTGACCGTAAAAAGGAACGTATTTTACTGATGTGTCCATATATCAAAGAAACGTAACATTTGTTCGTTCGTATGTTACAAGTGCGCATGCGACGATCCGTGTTACAGATACATAATTTAGTTTTGGAGGTGAATAAAATTAAAATAAATTTTGTAATGGTTGAACTTAGTTTGTACAAATTAAAATACTTGAGGGAAATAATGTTTTAAGGAATATTTCTGGATAATATTGAGATAGTAGCTGCTTTGCTTCTTCGGTTTCATCAGTAATGTTAAATAGGTACCTACAGGATGGTTTTTTATAACTGCATCTGGAGGTAACAAATTCTCTAAAAAAAATGTCACATAAAATAAATGAAAGGAAAACCATAAAAACATTATAACAAATCAATCAAATCAAAACTCATTTATTCAGTTTAGGCCCTGATAAGGCACTTATGGACGTCGATAGTCACAATCATTACATTACAATAGACTCTATCACCGGTTCGGAATACACTTGAACTGAGAAGACTCCGGCAAGGCTTCATTTTTTTTGCGGATATAATTAAGATACCTGCTATAAGTCCATAAAGACAGTCTATAATTAATTTTTATTTATTAAATTTTAATGTAATGAAACGTTTTACTGTGAGTTTTACAGAAATGAGAGTACCGTAATGTGAACCTAAAATTATTTAGATTAAGATTCAATTGTCGTGCGATCGAGCATATGTTTCAGATTTTTGTAAATAAAACGCAATATTATGCTAATAATGACAATAACCGCAAGTGTTAATTTTATTACAAATTATGCTGAATGATTTTATTTTAATACTCGAGTAATATCGGAGTACTCAGTTATACTTACGTGTTAATATTTTTTTAAGTTTGTATGGTAATATTTTAGTGTTATTTTCCATTATAAAATACTAGCTATCCCCCGCGGTTTCACCCGCGTTCCCGGGATAAAAAGTAGCCTATATGTTATTCCAGGGTATGACCTATCTATGTACAAACTTTCACGTTTATAATATAAGTAGGATTTTTTTTATACCTGTTTATGATATTCAATGTTCAATACCATTCCATATGAGGTACATTTTATACACGATATAGTTTTTTTTGTATTGTTTTAAATAATTTCCGTCGAAAATTTAAAAATCATAATACACTCTGTTAACCCTCAAATGTCAATGGAAATAAATTTACAACGTCATAAGTTAGACTTTAATTTTATAGCGTTAATTTGCAAAATGTCGTCTCGAACAAACATTGTTGGCACGTGGACGCATGGGCTATCTACAAAGGCGGCTTATTTTTGAAATCTATTTATTTCATAGCCTTATAAAAATATAACATAATAATACTCAAGTGTATAATACGATACAACTTATGTATATTTTCCATGTTTATTTTTTAATAACAAAATACTAATTAAGTTTTACTCGACTTTTTAGTTAAAAAAAAATACGAAGTTTTATTTGTACTTTTAATAAAAACAAAAAAAACTATAAGGAAGTAGGTAATAATAGAAAGTTTAATCAGGTAACACAAATGTAACCCATAAAAGGAACGGTACTAAAAAGGTTTCTACACTAAATTAAAAGTAACAAAAGGCTATTCCCAGTCTGGAGCTATTTGAGAACGTGTTTTCTCGCAACATTGTCACACATCGCGTCCAGTCACAGTCAATATTGAAATTTACGACTCCCCATTGTGCACTCAGCTTTATATTTTTATAACTTTATTGGTCACTCTTTGACAAGCACCGATTTTTGCGTAAATCTTTGCTTATGGGTCCAAAAGACCAATTACGCTTTCTGTGTGGTCTAATGTACCGTGGTTAATTGAGGGTTGATTTTTAAATAGAGGTGTTTTTGCCGATATGTTTATTTCTAATATTTGGGTGGTATTGTAATTAATATTTTTGGGGGTGGAGTTCTTTTTATTATAAGGCCGCCTTATTTTTGTATGACATTTTTTCTACGTTATCGAAATCACTGTGTGTACGAGTCCTGTTTGTTTGATCTGTTCGAAAAACTCGAACTCAAAATTTCCACTTTCCATATTTATTATAGCAATATTTATTTCGCTTCATCACCCCCATCAACTAGTGATGAATTAGCTAAACATTATAACCAACTAATTCAAGGCAAGTGATTTTTTTGGGGTCCGTAGTCACGAAGAAAAATGGTGACTATGCTGACTTTGCAATAAATACTAATGCATTTACGGGATAATCGAATAAGAGAGGAAATTAAGGCTTCGGAAAAATATTTTGGATTGATTTATTTGAGGGATGATACGTTAGATTGAGCTTGTAATAAATACATTGGTAGGTATTTAGAATTGAATGGAATCGAGTTGTTAGTATTATCCAGTCAGGCGGCGCTGACATATAGGTATAAAAAAAAAGGAAAATCTATGAAAGTCACGAAAAGCAACTCTTTTGCAGGCGAATCTTTTCTTTATTGACTTTAAAAACGTTATTAATATAATTCTTATACTTTCCTGTAAAGATTGAAATTTAAATAACATTTAAAAATAATAAAAGCGTAACGGAAACTACTTGTTATAAACAAAAGCCATATGACAACAAAATTGTTGGGCCAAATACGAATATCGACGTCTGACTGGCTACTATTACAAATGCGAAAGTTTGTGAGTGTATGTTTGTAACATTTTCACGCTCAAATGTCTGGACCAATTCTAATTAAATTCGGTATGTAGTAACAAATAGGCTACTTTTTATCCCTTGGGAACATTAAGATCCCTCGGGAACGCGGCTAAAAGCTAGATAAAGATAAAATTGATACCTATAATGTATTTAATTTGATACAGTATTATTTTAGTATTTAGAAAAAATATTGTTAGTTTTAAATAAAAATAAGATTTAGTCATAAACATTGAATCATGGACTTATTTAATGACACAGTATTTTATTAAATTATGCACATAACGAATGTTTGTTCAAATTAATTGATGTTTTAAAAATATATAATACATTAAAACATTTTTTTAACATTGTTAATTTTTATTCAAGTCTAAGTTGAAAACTAAACCAATATATAAAACAATAACAATAACTTTGTTTTCGAATAGAAATATTTACCGCTATCCATCAAAATCTGACTTCCTGGTGACGAATCAAAATACCCACTCACTCCTAACGGTGAGAGGCATCCCGAATTCGTAGGTTGGTATTATACACATTCATCATGCCTTCGCACCCCTTAGAGAAATATGGAGTAGTCATGATGACTTAAAAACATTTGGTGTCTATCCATCGGTATTATGGTGGAGAAATGGTGAGGATAAGTTGTGGGTACAATAAGTTGTGTTATTTTTATTGAGATAGAAAAATTACATTGTTATAAATTCTCAATAAAATTGACTTAAACATTTAAGTATTAATAAAATATAAAAATTTTAAACAATTTAAATGTATTATTAAAATGTGAAAAAAAAACATTTCCTCAAAAAAATACAATTTTCCTATATTAAAATTTTTTATAATGTGTTTGGTGTTGGTTACTGAATCACGCTATTAGTGGGTGAAACTATTTAGATGAAATTTGACACATAGAGATCATACCCTAGATTTTTACATAATGATACTTTTTTTTCAATAATGCTACTCAAGATCCCAGTATACCACAAACCCACACATTACTGGCATATTACGATAGATTCACTTTTTGAAAGTTCAAACATTTTAACTCAACGCAGATTTAGCGAAGGGTAAAAATATTAGGGTTGGATTTACCGATACTTTATGCGGATTTAAAATTTATATGTCAAGCTTTTTAGAAGTTAAGTCGAGAGTAAAATGGAGCACATGTGATGCTTTTACACAGATTGGTTTAATCTTTAGATATGCTTGACCACCCAATGAAGAAACCAGCCAGCCTACTAGCGTTCTTGCTGATGATGAGCCCGAGCCTCGGGAATATGTTAAACAATTATATTGATTAATGGTATTTAGTTATTATATATTAATGCATCTTTTTTATAAGTTATGCTTAAGTGAAGATTTAAAAATGATATAATGTTACCTAAGTATTTTTACCGTCTGGATTTTAACTGTAAAACTAAAAATGTGTAAAAATGTTGCAGAATTCTGGTGAAGGCATTTTCTCAGATGTGTGAGTGAGTGTATATTCGTAACAATAAATACAATTTTATTTTATAAAATAATAGCTGTTCCCCGCGGTTTCACTCGCGATCCCGGGATAAAAAGTAGCCTTCGGGGATAATGTACTTTCCTATTAGTGAAAGAATTTTTTCCGTTCAGTAGTTTCGGATCCTATTCAATGCAAACAAACAATCAAATCTTTCCTTTTTATAATATTATTATAGTAAGGAAAGATTCTATTTTATGCGTTTATAGTTCATGCAATTATCTAGCATGAACTATAAACGCACAAAATAGAAAAAAAACGTTTTCTACGAAAATTAATAATAAATGTTATGTCGACGTTGATAAAACTTTTGCTCTAATTGTTGTGCAAAATATGAAATGACCGAAAGATTCAGTAAACTGACAGATCACAATCGACATTAATTTGATAACAGATGGCGCTGCACAGCAAATTACCGTATGTAATCTCTAAACAGCTCACCTGTTCTATTTGGTTATGACATTGAGTAATATTCAATAAAAATATGTAGGTACAAAAGTTTTTAAGCTCTTTTAAGTTATTTCTAATAAGCATCTTATATCTGAAATGTTAGTGTATTCCGAACCGATGGTAGAGTCTATTGTAATAATTGTAACTATCGAATTTCATAAGTGCCTTATCAGGACCTAAACATAATAAATGAGTTTTGAGTTTGAGTTTGACTTTATGAAAACATACTTTTCTGAAGTTTGAGATTTATATTTTAGAATCTTGAATTTAAGTAAAATTTATATTTCAAAAATATGCAATAAAATATAACTAATGTACATTTCTTTCCGATAATTATTGATAATTTTACACCCAGACATACGGCAAGTGTCCCTTCATTACACACTTCCGTAGAAAATCACATTAAAAAAAGAACAAACAGAAAATTACAAACCATTTGACATCTGACACGGCGAATATTCAAATTAATGCATTATCGATATGAACAAAGGTGCACTTGAGTGGAAAAAGGGCGGTTTTATGACACCTTCACACCGTTCACATATTGCCCACATTCTCTTCTTCGAGCCACAGCATTTAAAAATAGAATAGTACTTTATACACCACTGCTATAATGTATCAAAATGTTTGCTGACTTTTTTATACTGTGGAGCGTTCTAAGGGAGGTAGGATAATATGAACATACAGGTTATGACACGTAATTTACGCGTAAATCAAATTTGACCGGTGGGTGTGTGCAGTTGTCTGGCCCATATGTCGGGGATTCTACATGAAATTTCGATGATTATTACATGTCTAAGTGGTTTTGTGTATTACTTGCGATGTTTTAGTGTTCGTGATCAAAAGATATAAAGGGATTTTTTGTTTTGAATTTGTTAAATCTGAGGTAGATACAAAAAACTATATACACTAAATGAAGCACTGTGACACTGTGGTTGCCATATTTTAACAATGTTATTTTGTTTTTTTATTCTCTGTTTTGCGTTTTTAATAAAAAAAAAATAAAGAAATTTAAATTATTACTGTCTGTTATGTATTTCTAGAAATTAATGTTGTTCTTTAAAATAATCATTATTAAAAACAATGCAGATAAAACAAATCTAATCATACAAAATTATGGTAATCAAATGTGGTAACTTCTAGATCAAACAAAGATAACAGACAGGGGTGAAATCAGCCAATATGGCCCAACTAATTATTTGCATGATCTAATTTTAGATGGTAATTTTATTCAAAAACCTTATGTCAGTGTTTAGTCATGCTCAATTTAATATTGAAAAAAATAATTGTACAATTTTATAAATAAAGCTAAATTTAGTTTTAGTATTTCAGTATTTTTTTAAAGAGTCATAATGACAAAAAGATAAAAATAAATTGCAGTACCGTCTTAAATAGCTTGCAATAAAATCTACTCAAATTATTAAAGTAAACTTTGATCACCATAATCAGCTTAAAACTTTAACCAGATCAAAATTTCGCTGCCATTTGCGCAAATTAATCTAAATTTCTGTGTATTATCGTTCTAAATAACCACTTATCAAGTCGGTTTATATCATACGCCGGCATTGGCCGCAACAAAAAAAAAACATAAGCCACCCCTTGGTTTAGTAAACTGTAGTGTTTTGAACACCTGCACGCTCCCAACTAAACTTTAACAATATGTGATGGGTAAACTAATATTATGAATTCGCTAAAATGTGATGAAATTTGAAACAATAATATTTTGATGATTAATTATTATTTTTTCTTAACGTTTGAAATCGCATTTCTGAGGAATATAATGTTTTCTGTTCTTTGTGCCAAATTTCATATAAATCCGCATGTTATGAAACTGAGTGGTAGCAAATACCCACACACACACTTTCGCATTTATTATTATTTTATTATTACGGGTATTGATTATCATGAATTTTTATTTTACTTAAATTTCTTGATAGTTTCGATAAAGTATCTGAAAATAATAACCAATATAAACTGGAAAATATGTTGATGATTTTTTATGATATTTTGTGCACTTAATTCAGTCGTATAACTTATAATCAACCCCACGATAATAGTAATGAAGAATTATTGTTTTTACGTCACACTCCAGTGTTTTGTGTGAGGATTTCCTTTCTATAAGTCTCTTTGGTCTTTGAATAAACACGTTTGCACTTGTCCCTGTTTATGTAGGTGTTTTGGTTGCACCATTTTTTTTTTATTTGCCTTTGCCACTTTTGTGTAATGCATGATCACCTTTCACTGATAGAAAATCTTAAATTAAAAAAAAACTTCTTTTTTAAAAAATTATCACTTTTAGAATTATGCCCTTTTAAACTATTGCTAAAATGTAAAACATTACTTACTAACGTATTTTTTATATATTTAGAGACTCACTAAAAAATAAAAATCTAAAAAAATACCAGCTATACACAACAATTTCACAATCCACTGCAACCTATTATGGCATTACAATTTATGGAGGAAACATAAAGATATTTTCCTTAAAAGACAGTGTCCGAGCATTATATCACATGACTTGTGAATCTATGCCCCTCGCAAAGTGGGCTGACAAATAAATCATTGTTAATACGATTTCGCTTTAACATATTTCGTGGCACAACTTCCCCCTGTCTCCCATTAGATGGCATATAGCGTAGGTATTTTAGTTATGTGAAATTAATATACTGAAAAATCCTGCTTGCAAAAGTTTAAGTATTTGTACAAAAAAAATGTATTTATTTTTCTAAATTTATTTCAATTTTCGTAATATTGCATTAATTTTAATATATGTGCCTGAATTTAATTTAGTAGGTACAAACTTTATACCTACACTAGTTTATTGTTTGATCATTTATGTTGAATATAAAAAAAAAACATCCATAGTATTATTGTGCCATATTATTATCTACTCTTGGAATATTGTCAAGGTTCTAACAGATAAAAATACCTAATTGCCAAACCTAGTAATCTTGCAGACAAAAACAATAGATCATGCGCGCAGACTCAGTCCAGTTGTTTACTAAGCCTACGGCTAGATGGCGTGCATTAGTTAAGTCAACAAGGTTTGAGTCTGTGGCTTAATCCGCTCGCCAGCACTGCAGCGCCCTACGTTGCGTTAGTGATCTATAAGCAAACAACGTTGTTATTAAGGATTTTGATGGCAATTACTGTTTGCTATATAAAATATTATAAGGAGTGAAAGTATTTTGTGCATGATCAATAAAAAAATAGGTTTACCTATTTAATATAAAAAAAGTAATTTGATCATCACTCGATTTTAGACTAGTACGGTACTTTCCCAAGATTCAAATTATTTGATCAAACAGGCAGAGATAAGAGATATTTATGATTCAGTAACTTAATTTATATATTTTAATAATATTTTATCTCTGTATGTTTATGTTTTCAGCTGAATAAACTTTTTTTATTCTAAAAATAAGCTTTATCTGGTCTATCATAACGTTTATTTCTCTTTAGAGAATCTATCTTTGCGATGAACAGTCTACAGTTAGTATTCATTGCACCCAACATAACTCATGTACCCAGTGCATATAGTAATGAAGAGGATTTGCCAGTTGGTAGTCAAATGTTGGCCAATTTGGGCAAACATACCACGTTGTCTTCTCACGAAGCACAGTACACACCGTGTCATATTTTCTCTACTTTATGTGTGGTATTTCAGGACACAGTGTGTTGTTGGAAAGCTTTAGTAAAAGCAAAGTTATGGATAGTGGAAGCTTCAATCGAGCGTACAGTGCGTCGATAAGTGGTGGCCTGTGTACTGAGTACTGTTGGGGAAATAAATCAGTAAGAAAGAAACACAGCCTAATGTAGAATGTAAATAAAAAAAAATACGTTTATTCAGCTCAAAAACAAATATGTACATTTGTTTTTGATCTTAAAAATATTATTGACCTGGTGTCCTGAAATACAGGCTTTGCCTAGCTTAGGCATCAGTCTCCCGCAATTTTGTGTTTGTGTCTTTAACTTTGTACCTGTATTTATTTTTGTTACTTATTGTGGGAGAAATAAAGAAATTTATTGATTTTATCATGCACTTATATGACTTGTAGCTACCTATGACAAAACTATTATATATATTCGTAATTTAGCGATAGAAAGTAGGTACATACCTAATGTTATTTTTATTAAAAATTTTTTGCTAAATCTGATCATCAACAATTCGTCAACGAAATTTCAATTTTTCATAATTTTAGACTTGGATGATAATAAAATAGTAGAACCATCGTGTCTGCATTGAATATTTACCAAAAAAATACTATAGGAAGTATACTGTAACGTAAGTAACTGAAAGAAAAAATATAATTTAAAATATTCTTGTCTATACTTGTATAGACTACTTAATTTATAAAGAGGAATTTTTTTACAAGTTCGAATGTAGCTGGTAATCTCCAGAGTTACAAGTCCAATTCTAAAAATTCTTACACTTATTGGATGTTACATTATCCCCGAGTACCTTCCATAGATAACTTTAAAAAAAATATCTAGTATTCAATGAATATGGTACGTTTTACCCCTTTCCATCCCAACTGTACGCAAAGCCTGCTTAATATCCGTTTGCTTACTTTGATATTTGTGCCGAAGCTTAGCATGCGTAGCTGCACTACCTATTGGTATTTGCCTTTAGGTATTAGTCGGTGGTTTCCGGTGGTTTCCGACGGCTTCCGACAATTCCCGACGCAGTCAAAGGGTTGATTTGAGGTGGGTATTACTGGTGAGCTGATTAGTTGGGTCAATTAGGAGTGTTTGCCTTATGTTATATAGGCACTACTTAGTTCGGGTAATTATTTCAACTTAGTATGGGGTGTTCTTGTTTATTTAGGTATGACATGAAAAACAAGTTAAAATAAAAAACCTGTTAGATACAATAAAGTATAAAGGGCCTGCTTATTTCTAATGGAAATTTCTTCCAGCAAGCCTGTGACTAGAAAATTTTAAATTAGAAATTTAGAATACTTATATTTTTTCGGTGATTTTGAATAAAAAATCAAATTTTTATTAGGTACCTATTAGATTAGACACTGTGTGTAAAAGTGAAAGGAATATATGACTTCTATGTTTTTTGCAAACACACGCGCTGACCCACTTGATGATAAGTAGTTCTTATGCCTTTTTTGACGCTTGCATCTCCAAGTATGCCTACCCTGCCAAAATATCTTCACACTCTCTTAATTAATCCAATACATACTGAAAAATATAAATAAACTAAACATTGTCCGTTCTAAAGCTCGCTGACTAATAAGAGTAGGTAAATATCATAAACAGTATAAAATAGGGTCAAAATAAATCATTACATAAATCACTTTACACATCAAAAGATCATTACGATAGGTTCATTGACCTGCACGTCAGTTACTAAGTATAATTGTTCAATATTCTACGTAAGACTATACTTTAACTATTGTATAGTGATGCAGCTACGCACATAATCTGTGCTTCAGTCGCGGAGTCACGCCTATTTGTTGTATAGGGTGTTTTGTAAAACAAATAAATGAAAAAACAATTTGGCATACTCCCAAGATAAAATTAATCGTTAGTAGAAACATTATTTCAATTTTTATAATAATACTAGTTGGCCCGGCAGTTGTCCTACCCTACACCTATCTACGCCTACGCTTACCTACATACACCTTAAAAATCTTAGTTATTCTGCTATTCTCGAATTAGACGAATTCAACAAATCATAGATCATCAAAATCGGTTTAGCCGTTCTCGAGTTATAAAATGGTGTAACCGGTAACTTTCTTTTATTTTTTATATTTGTAGGTTTATCAGCGAAAATATTCAAAAATTGTTAAATGTCTATCAATAGTAATTCTATTTTCTAAAATTAAAATCGTATAATTTTTTTTATACACAATAAATTTAATAATAAGATTTTTTTGTAACATTTTATTATTTTAACCTCAGATAGCTTTTACACTTCTTCAACTTATAAAGTAAATAGTAAAACATACAAAAAGTATAAAAGACAATCAGCCTGTATGTTAAAGTTAAATCAAGAGCGTAGGACCGTCATTCATCATGGAGCAGATTAACTGTAAATGTGCACTTGTTCTACTTAGGACTACTGCACATCGGTTTGTAAACAATTTTTTACGAACATTTTTTTGTGAAGAACTAAAGTTGATAGCCTAACCTTACCGGACAGAACAAACTATGTTAAACATTGAACAATAATTTAAAATAAAATGTTATTAAATATAAATTTGTAAAATAGGATTATGATTATTTTTGTATAATTATTATTTTCAGACAAAAAAATTAAAATGCTAGATACTTAAATAAACTTAATATACATTTTTGTAATTTTTAGGAAGTACCTATGAGTTTTACTATACTAAAACGTTTTTCTCATAATTATGCGGAACCATTAAATTAACAAAACAAATTGAATATTTGAAGTCATATAACTATCTCAAACAGTTATAATCATATTGTCAAAACAAGATACGGCCCAACGCTTCTATAAGCGTTAATTTTTAGGGGCCAAATTATGTATGGAGTAAATAGGTATAATAATGGAGGTGCTTTTTTGGGACTCTAATAATTTGGTCAAGAAGGAATTTCACTACATAATATACTCTTTATATTTTTATTTATTTTCCATTAAAACTCCACTTGATTTGCTTTAAAATTGTTGTTTAATTTAGTGAAAAATAAATCAATTAAATTAGTTATTATTACTAGCGAAGAATTTGTATTGACAAAACAACTCCCAAAAAAAAACTGCGTTCTTATATTTTTGTTTATAAAAAAGTCCATAATAATTTTCGATTTCGCGGTTACCAGCTTTTTATCTTTGTTTCCCCCAAATAGCTCATATTTGCTGAGGGTTTAACCTTGTAAATAGCAGTTATTTTTTTTCATGTAATTTTTTTAATCTATGGGTAAGTCGTCAAATGTCAAAGTATTTTATGTTTTTATTGATTGCAGTGACGACTGTGGGACGGCGTGGGAATCGTTTTTTTTTCGTTTTATACCAATTTTGTCACGTAATGATGACATTTACTTTTTTATTGGTTTATCGAATTGTTTATTGCAAAATTTCACAGGATCAGGATATCTAGTAAACGGTTTTTTAATTTTACTCCTTGGGGAATTTTAGTACTGCATGCAACGTCTTATGAGTAAAAATATTTTACTCATATACCTATTATTTATTTTCCCAGACGCACAATTATATAAGTTGATGCACTGTAAGTTAATGTAATAATGATAAATTAAATTGTATTTTATTTATTACAATATTATTAATTAGGAGAAAAATAAAAACTGTCAAATCCAATATAAAATCAATTATCATTATTTGAGTTTTGAGATTTCAAAGCTTTTCCATTATACAATTTGTTATTTGATGAATACAGGTAAATAAAAAATCATTCTGTAGATCAGTGAATAAAATTTCTGTGAATATCCATAACTATCAAATTTTAAGCCCATCTCTATTCTATACATTAGAGTGAAATAGCATCAATTCAGACTATAGTCTATGCCACAATAGAATAACAAAGGAACAATACTCCTAATGGCGAAGTCAGTCGACGCAACTCATTCACTAAACAATTACCAACTTAATAGAATAAATAGGGTAATCAGGCCACTTCAGAGCAGTGCGAGTGGGTTGTTATACGCTATACGATAATTATATATGCGTTGAAAATAAACTTAAACAAATCAAACTCAAACTCAAATTCAACAATACAATTTTTACAATAGACTCTACCACCGGTTCGGAATACACTTACACTGAGAAGACTCCGGCAAGAAACTCTGCAAATTAAAATAAAACACTTTTCTTTATAACATAAAATAATAATAAATAAATGAATATCCTGGGACATTCTTCACACACAAAACGTAATGACAATATGAATGGATCAATTATGGATATTTGATTTTATACAATTTAATATAATATTGACATGTATTTATCTGTCTAAATCTAAATTGTCTATACTTCTATACTAATATTATAAAGAGGAAAGATTTGATTGTTTGTTTGTTTGTTTGCATTGAATAGGCTCCAAAACTACTGACCCGATTTGAAAAATTCTTTCACGAATAGGAAGCTACATTATTCCCGAAGGTTATAGGCTACTTTTTTATCCCGGGAACGCGAGTGAAACCGCGCGGATCAGCTAGTACCTAATAAAATAAACGAAAAAAAAAAAAGTTAATATGCAATTATTTTTCTCTAACTTGAACCAAGTAACTGCTGAAAACAAATGCAATTAGATAGAGGATCTGCAGAAAGTAGTGGGAAGCGAGTAGATTAATAGACCGAGGACCAGGATAGAGGAGGACAAAATAAAAAATACATTACCAAAGCAAGATTTTGACAAGCCAGTTGACGCACTTGGTTAAGATACCACCTATCACGCCGCTGGTCATGGATTCGATTCCCATCCAGGACAAACATTTGTGAGCATAAAAATGTCAGTTTGTCCTGTATCTGGATGTAATTATCTATTGTCACGTAGTAAAATCGGGTCTTCAATTATTTATTACATGTATTACGTTTTATCGATTTTTCAGTCGATTAGTTGTCATATTCCTGAACGTAGTTTAATTTGGAATTTATTAATTGACTATACCTTTTTATAGTAGATGGAGTTGTAGCCAATTATAAATTTTTCATTTCTTTATTAATACTCAATTAAACATTATTTGTAATTCGATAAATACTTAAATTTCATCAAATCGATTAATCGATTTGCTTGCGGTACAAAGTAAAGTTATTCCCGTGGCAACATTTTTTTTTCTTACTGAGGCAACACTGATGGGGCTGTCAGCTTATTAATTAAATTTGCTTTGTTTTTTTTCCCACATTACCGATTAAATCTACATTGTTTACTTCGCTTATTATCTAAATTTGGTAATAATTATTGTTTTGGAAAGTGCTAGATTTCATGTTCATTTATCAAATTAGAGTTCAGTGTGTTTTTGACGTATTCCCGTCCGTATTTCATTAGTTCAGTGTTTGTTGGATTAGTGTTTTTGACCGGTATTTCGGAGTTTTTCGACCGATTAGGGGACTTCTTCGAGTTGTGTACACCCTTTTCGTAATTAGGTCAAGTTCATTAGTTCAATGGAACATTCTTTCTTTTCACTCCCGGCGTCCCGGCGTATACGCATCTAAAGGTCGAATGTCAATGACCTAACCTTTTTTTAATTTCGGCTGATTAGTCTTAGCTGACGCGGCCGATGATAACCGCGTGGCGTGGCCAGCCAGGGTCATCTTAAACCTCCTTTCCCTCCGGAGTCGACATGATCCACCTTTACTAAGCGTGGTTCTTTTCCTCCATAAGGAGGTGTTCGGTGGGGGCCTATTTTTGCCTCGAGGAGCTGTTCGGTGGGGGCCTATTTTTGCCTCGAGGAGCTGTTCGGTGGGGGCCTATTTTAACCTCGAGATGCTGTTCGGTGGGGGCCTATTTTTGCCTCGAGGAGATGTTCGGTGGGGGCATAGCTTTGCCTCGAGTTGGTGTTCGGTGGGGGCCTAGATTGGCCTCGAGTAGGTGTTCGGTGGGGGCATAGTTTTGCCTCGAGATGGTGTTCGGTGGGGGCATAGTTTTGCCTCGAGTTGATGTTCGGTGGGGCCGTATCGGCTCGTATCACTTTATAAATATCGTATCGTATAAATAACTACTACAATAATGTAACCCTTTAATTACGGGAAAGCAGCCGTTCCTGCTTTTGGCACCCTTGAATTTAAATATAATTTAAAATAAGTAATGCAATTCATCTCAGGTTGCCCACATTAGTCTCCTTCTGAGAAGCTGTGGCATACTACCATTTTTATATTATCCTACTACCATTTTTATAACCTTACAAAATATAATATAATATATTTCAGTAAAAGAACTAAGCCAGTAATTAACCTTTGTTTCATTTATTGCTGGGGGTTAACGCATCGGACTACTAAGGGGGGGGGTTAAAATCCGTTACGTTACAGTGACGCCCGTACGTGGTGGCGAGTAACCTGAGATGATTGTCATATTGTTAAATGTGTCAAAAATTGTATTACAATTACTACTTTAATCTTACTATTTTATAAATCTACTGCGGATCTGTGTTTTTAGCATATAAGTCTTGCGGATTTGTGTCTTACTACTACATATTGTTAAAACTTGAGATGATTTGCAAAACAGTGCGGTGATAAAAATAATTCTATTACATATTACTTCATATTCAACTACTTTAACTAAATCTCTGGTACACACACATCGTTTACTACTAATACAGCTTATTTTTGCATAATTTCCTTTTATCACTTTTGAATTAAAATTATTTTTGAGTTTTTTTTCCAACTGTTAGCGCCATATATGGCATTCATGTATTTGATTGCATTTTTTCTTAATATAGTCTATCACTTTCGCACACATGGTAAAATAGGCATATTGAGTGATGCTATCCTTTTCACCCCCCCGCCATATTCCTTTATTCCTCCACGTTGACAACTAGCTTCATTTGAACTGACGACCTAAAAGTCAGTGTCAAGGTTAAATCGCTGAAGAACGCATCTCAGTGAAACTTATTGCACCTAAAACTACCGCGAGTACGTGAAATTAGATATAATAAATACTATACAATATACGTGTGTTATCAAACCTACATAATCAGTGGTCAGTGCTTCATTCTGACGGCTAAGAGCCGTGCTATAGGTGCCCAGGACAATCCAGGACCCAGGAGGAGCATCAGGTGCGTGGATTCCTTAATATCCTATACCTTTTAGGTATTCGCTCGTCGTTGTACTATGATACCAGTGTGCCTAACGATTCAAAAATACAGTCCACTCCCTTTATTATTATCATTTCCCATTAATTACCGCCATACAAGCCTTAGGGCGCATAACGCTCCACGTTTGCGGTTAAGTATAAAATTTTGGCCGCTTCATTTGGTCCTTCGAGCCGGATTCTATTAAAATTTGTACCTTTTTCATTTCTATTTATAGAATTTCATTTCTATTACGTATCAATTTCAATCCGTACGACGTACGTTATCCACGACTTTTTATCCACTTACCTTCATAAAAATAATAAATTTATTTTATGTGTTTGATATCCATGTATTTTCTGTAGATGCTAACTGCATTACATCTATATTATACGCACCGCCCTTATAAAAGTGTTGCCTTTGGACTACTTATATAAATACGTTCCCGCCCCTTTAGGCATATACATTATAAGTGATATTTATTTTATATTTATATATTTATGAATTCACGTACTCATTTCATTATAATATAATTTAATCCCGCGCCTTTATAAAATATAGTTTATATAGTTTAATATTAGGTATTTATATACTTATATACATATATTATAGCTGTGTAGGCAGTCGCCGTAATACTACGAAGTAGTCGTGCAGTTTGCTATATCGGTAGTTAGTTGTACATATTGTATTTTTAATAGGTACTTCTGTGATAAACTAATATCATTATGCCTCGCGAACGGGAGGTTGCTTCTCCTTGTACCCCGCGCTTAACTGTTCTAGAAGCTAAACGAAACGCTCTTTATGAACGAATCAATGATGTTTATAAATTAGCGAAAGTGGCTCAAGCTTCAGAAGAGTCTCAAGAGACATTTTTGAATTCGTGCGTGACGATTGATAATATACGTTCTAGTTTCCACAACGTCCTCGATGAGTATAATGAGACGCTTCTGGAGAATAACCCCAAAGCTACTCCTTCTTATCAGTGTTATTCTTCGTTCGAAGACCTATATTGTTATATCAGGCAGGTTCAGTCGAAGTTTACGAAACCCACGGTTACATCAGAGCCCTCGACAACTCCCAAAGCTAAGACGCGTTTACCAGAAATTCGGCTTATGTCATTTGATGGTAATTTGAATAACTGGCCGTTATTTTACGCTAGTTTTAACGCCACAGTGCACGATAATTCTTCGCTTACAGACGCAGACAAACTGTACTATCTAATAGGAAAACTGTCACCTACCGTCCAGTCTACATTTGCTGGTATAATACCGAGTGCCGAAAATTATAAAGTTATTTACCAAACACTTCTCGATAAATATCAAGATGTCAGGCTATTAGGATCTAATTATTTAGATCAAGCGCTCAACCTTAAATTAAATGGTTCCCCATCTGCATCTAATTACCAATTGTTTATCGATAGGTTTGTTGTCGCTATTAACTCATTAAAATCATTGAAAATCGATGATCTGTTGGATTTTGTATTACTGCATGTAGCTACGCAAAAATTTGATACGGAAACGGTACGAGCGTTTCAAATGTATTCTCGTGATACAAAAGTGCCCACACTTGATAATTTCATTGATTTTATTAAGAGTCAGTGTCGCATTTACGAGAGAACACAGTCTGCATCTGCAGGTGGCTGTAACCATTCAAATAGGTCCAGTCCTAAGCCCCGTGCTAAGACTACTAGTCCGCCGAATCCACAGTCATACGTCACAACTTCGGCTTCTGACAAATGTTCGCTGTGTAATTATGCTACTCACGATCACTACTATAAATGTACCGCGTTCGAAAAACTTTCGCCTGCTGAACGATTTAAGCATATAAAAAATAACAACGCATGTGTTAACTGCTTAAGTCGTACGCATAAAATTGTTAATTGCTCGTCTAAATTGAAATGTCGTACCTGTAATCAGCGACACCATTCTATGTTGCATTTCAATAACGCTAAATCGATTACTGAACCTGTTACGAACCCTGTAGCAGCCGCGCATCTCACCACTACGCCATGGGAACCCGTCCCCGTCGCGACTGACTCGCGTCATCCGCACATAACGCAACGTAGCGATCTATCGCTCTGTACAACGTCCATTGCTGCCTCGCTTCCCACGCGCATTGATTCACCGACTGATAACCGGCAGTGTACATCTATCTGTTCTACTGTGTTGCTGGCTACGGCTCAAGTGGTAGTATACGATACGAACAACACACCTCAAATAATACGTTGTTTGTTGGATAGCGCGTCTCAAGGTAATTTCATAACTTATGAATGTTGTAAGCGTATTGGATTATTAGATCATATGACGCCGTCGCAAACGGTGGTCAAAGGTATTGGTGGTTCCGAAAAGCAAGTTAAGGGTTCAGTTAATTTGAGATTACATTCGCGATTTAATACAAATATTAATTTTGATCTCGTCTCGCTCGTAATTGATCGCATAAGCGACTCGCTGCCATCGGCGGCAGTAGATAAAGATGCGTTCACACATCTCGAGTCGCTCCCGCTCGCCGACAAAGATTACGCGACTCCCGGACCGGTCGACTGTTTAATCGGTGCGTCAACTTTGTCTCATTTATTGTTACCTGTAATAGTTAAAAGTAACTACATTAATGTTCCACCCGCGATTCAAACTGTTTTAGGTTTTGTGATTATGGGTTCCGCGCCTACATCACAGATCGTTCAAAACAATCTTTCAACCTTGTGTTGCAACGTTGTCCATGACTCGATGGACACGCTCTTCAAGAGATTTTGGGAGCTTGAAGAAGTATCCGCGCCGCCCACTCTAAGTCCTGATGATTTTGAGTGTGAAGAATTTTTCCGAGCTACCACCGTTCGAGAAGAAAGTGGTAGATACGTCGTCGCCTTACCTTTTCGTAATGACGCATGTCTATTAGGTGATTCTTACACCGCCGCGTTTAGACGTCTCAATTGCTTAGAGCGTAAGTTAGATATTTCGCCTCATACCCGCGCCGCTTACAATGAAGTTATACGCGATTATATAAATAAGGGCTACCTTAGTCCTATTAATATAAGTAATGACGACGTCGCTCGACCCTCATATACGATCCCACATCATGGTGTATTCAGGGAAGACAAATCCTCGACTAAACTGCGCTGCGTTCTTGACGCCAGCTGTAAGACTTCGTCTGGTCACTCACTCAATGATCTTCTCCACGCAGGTGCTAATTTACAAGGAGACTTGTTTAGCATCCTCATAAATTTCCGCCTATTTGAAGTGACACTTTCAGCTGACTGTCGTCAGATGTTTCTTCAAATAGTTTTACGCGAGCCTGACCGTAGGTTTCAAAGAATTTTATATCGGTTTAGTACTGGCGATCCAGTTACTGTATACCAATTCAACCGCGTATGTTTCGGACTAAAGTCTAGTCCATATCACGCTTTGCGTGTCATCCGTCAGCTGGTCACTGATGAAGGAGATAAGTTCCCCGCCGCAGCCGCTGCTGCTTCTTCGTTCCTTTATATGGACGATATAGTTCTTTCTGTCATGTCTATTACGCAAGCCATCACGATTAGTGATGAGTTAATCCAATTTTTCAAACTGGGTCAATTTGACCTAGTCAAATGGTCAAGCAATTCTGAAGCGGTCCTTAGACACATACCAGATACGCATAAATGCTCTCATGACAAAATGTTCGAAGAGTCTGTTCCACATAAAATCCTGGGTCTATATTTTGATAGATCTTGTGATTGTTTTCGTTTTGTTGTCGCCGCCCCTGATAATAAGTGCACTAAGCGCACGATATTGTCCGCGATAGCACGGTTGTGGGACATCATGGGTTTGGTGGCTCCCGCCATTTTGTACGCCAAGCTTCTTATTAAAGAGCTTTGGCTCGCAAAGTGTGATTGGGATGCCGAACCGCCCCGCCATATTGTCGGTAGTTGGAAGCAGTTTTGTATGGAGCTTCCCTCGCTTAACAAACTGTGTATTCCACGACATCTGGGCATTGTGCAGGGTTGTGAAGTCAACCTTATCGGATTCGCTGATGCTAGCCAACGCGCCCTAGGCGGCGTAGTATACATACAAATCCGCGCAGGCAATAAATATACTGTAAAATTAGTGTGCGCAAAATCTAAAGTGTCACCTGTAAAGGTTGTCTCTGTTGCACGATTGGAACTCTGCGCCGCGGTATTGTTGTCACAGCTACTTCGCAAAGTCTTAGACATTATAAGCCCGCGTTATCCCGTTAATAACGTATTTGCCTTCAGTGATTCGAAGGTTGTGATATGTTGGATAAACGGGTCTCCACATCGCTGGCAGACTTTTGTCGCCAATCGGGTTGTAAAACTGACAGAAAATATTCCCGCGAGTCGATTCTTCCATGTTTCTGGCTTTGAAAATCCCGCAGACTGCTTGTCTCGTGGCCTCACCCCGGACAAGCTAGTTGACCATCCTTTATGGTACAGTGGACCTTCCTGGGTCACTTGCGACCCAAGTGAATGGCCCTTAAATAAATTCGACGACAATGAATGCGCGGATGCGCCTGAACAGCGTATCCAGGCGCACGTCCTCACGACTAGTCCAGAGGATTCCCCGATTTATACGCTTGCGCTACGACATTCGTCATATTCTAAGTTGTTACGTGTAATTGTCTACCTTTACCGTTTCATGAAAAAATTACCACGTGGTAATCCTGTATCGGCCGCAGACTTAGATTTTGCAGAAAATAAATTAATTCGCGTCGTGCAAGACATTTATTTCTCTAACGAAAAATGTAGTTTAATTAAATCAAAATTTTGCTCACCCGTCTTAAATAAGTTAAGCCCTTTTCTCGACAGTAACGGTATTATTCGTGTCGGAGGTCGCTTGACAAATTCTGCCGAGGAATACACGCATAAACACCCTTGTATTTTACCGCGTCACGACCATGTAGTTGATTTGATAGTTGACTACTATCACCGCAAGCATTTGCATGCTGGTCCAGAGCTTCTGATGTCCTTATTGAGGCATAAATTTTGGATTTTGGCTTCACGGCGCATTATACGCCATCGCATTCAAAAATGTAACGTGTGCTTTAAGTCGAAACCGCGTCCTTTATTTCCACTTATGGCTGATTTACCCAGTCAGCGTGTTAATCAAGTTGATAAAGCCTTCTCGCATGTTGGGTGCGATTATGCAGGCCCTCTGCAGTACACACCGGTTCGTGGCCGGGGGGTGAAGAGCCGTAAAGCTTGGCTGTGTATCTTCACTTGCCTTACAACCCGTGCCACTCACATTGAGATAGCGACAGATCTCAGTACTGTCAGCTTCTTAAATGCGTTCAAACGTTTTCTTTCTAGACGCGGACCTGTAATATGCATGTATTCAGATAATGGAACCTGCTTCGTTGGAGCACGCTCTTATCTATGCGACCTCTACAAATTCTTGGATGAGTTACGCCCTCATCTGGAGGTAGAACTTTCTGAGAATCGTGTAGATTGGAAGTTCATTCCACCCGCTGCGCCGCACTGGGGCGCATGCTGGGAAAGTATGGTTAAAATTATAAAGACACACTTATTTAAGTCTATTGGACAGCAAATAGTTTCATACGAGGAGCTTCTCACTATACTCGCTCAAGTAGAATCTCTTATTAATTCGCGCCCGCTAATAACTATGAGTAGTGACCCCGCAGAGCCTTCAGCTCTTACACCGGCTCACTTTTTGCAAACTGTGCCACTGTCATCGCTACCCGCGCCCGAAGTTAATCCGAAGGACTTACTACAAAGACATAGCTTATTGGATAGTATAGTTCAGTCTTTTTGGAAACGCTGGCGCGTGGAATACTTGCACCAGCTACAGTCGCGTGCTAAATGGAATGTCCCTTCTGTTCCTATACAGGAAGGAACAGTAGTGATTATCAAAACGGATAATGCTCCGCCATTTTCTTGGCCTTTGGGTGTTGTGGAAAGGGTTCATCCTTCTAAGGATGGCACTACTCGAGTTGTCACAATAAAAACGTCAAAGGGAAGCTACCTTCGTCCGGTAGTAAAGTTATGTCCCCTTCCTACCCAATAGTTATAGTAATTAGTAAAAAACCATATTACCATATATATTGTATATAGATATATTCTTCCGCACATAAACATCCGCACATACATATTACCGCATTTATATTTAACCGCATATTTAATTATAATTATATTTAAAGGCAACCCTTTAAGGCCGGAGGAATGTTAGCGCCATATATGGCATTCATGTATTTGATTGCATTTTTTCTTAATATAGTCTATCACTTTCGCACACATGGTAAAATAGGCATATTGAGTGATGCTATCCTTTTCACCCCCCCGCCATATTCCTTTATTCCTCCACGTTGACAACTAGCTTCATTTGAACTGACGACCTAAAAGTCAGTGTCAAGGTTAAATCGCTGAAGAACGCATCTCAGTGAAACTTATTGCACCTAAAACTACCGCGAGTACGTGAAATTAGATATAATAAATACTATACAATATACGTGTGTTATCAAACCTACATAATCAGTGGTCAGTGCTTCATTCTGACGGCTAAGAGCCGTGCTATAGGTGCCCAGGACAATCCAGGACCCAGGAGGAGCATCAGGTGCGTGGATTCCTTAATATCCTATACCTTTTAGGTATTCGCTCGTCGTTGTACTATGATACCAGTGTGCCTAACGATTCAAAAATACAGTCCACTCCCTTTATTATTATCATTTCCCATTAATTACCGCCATACAAGCCTTAGGGCGCATAACGCTCCACGTTTGCGGTTAAGTATAAAATTTTGGCCGCTTCACCAACTCTGGCAATTATTTCAACTTTCTTATGCTGTGACCTTTTTGCAGTTTAGTAAAACATCCCACAACTGCATGTTATAGCCACTAATTCTGCCCTTTTAAAATCAATGTAATGTTAATATCTTTTGAATTATAATTAAGAATAAGTTTTTTTCCAAAATATTTTTGAACAGTTATTTTTTTTTTACTATAATACTTTATTCTTTATACCCCTTAAAGCTGTAGCTTGATTAGTGGTGCTTATTGCGAAGTGCTCTGGTGTGTACCAAGTTTACCTACTATATTTACTTACTTAACCTTACCATTACTTGACTTACATTATCTAAACATGGAGGAATGTAGTATAGCTTTCCAAGCTTTGCATAAAGATAGGGTAGCCCGGACCTGTAGGTTTTATTATGGAATGAAGAACATTTGTCCTGGCGTTGGTATATTTATGGTATGGTTTTCTATAGGTGAAGAGTATTGTAGTTTTGGGGGTTAACTATTTAAATTCTTATGTTATTAATTTATGTATGATTATCTTATTATGTGTAAGTATTATATCATTATTGAAATTTAGTTTTTTTTTTTGGCCTTACACACAGGAGCGGGTAGTAACTCCTTTACCAAATAAATAAGCCATTGTACTAGGGGCGGATGATAACCTCTTAAAAAATAAGCCTTTCTTAGAGGCGGTTGGTTACCTCTTAAAATCTAAGCCTTAAACCATGATCACCAAAATTTTAAATTCCAAACTCATCCTTGTTCATTGTGGGATTACTGTCGCGTAACCACAGTATCTTATGTGTGTTATCGCAAGGTATCTCAAGGTGACAAGAAGAGTGACTTGTATTATATCTATTTATTGTATTCTTATTTTATAACATATATTGTGTGTATATGTATCTTATTCCTCTACCTTGTGGGTTAGGAGCGGTCGGTAACTCCTATAAAAAATAAATAAGCCATTGTACTAGGGGCGGGTGATGACCTCTTTATTACAAAAGCCTTTCTTCATCAAAGGCTGACCACTTGGTAGGAATAATATTTATTTATATTATATTATGATAACAGTTTTTTTATATAAGTATTCTCTCTCTTGTAATCATTTTATTTATTATTTTGTTTAATATTATGTAATAGTGGTATGTAGTACATTATATATTTAGGGGGGTTTAATATTTTGAGTTTAGGGTTAATCGGTTTGATGGTTTATTGGATGGTTTACTACTTATTAGGTAGGTGGGTACTGTTGTTTCGACGAGTTGTGGGAGAATTTAATCTCCAACTAGCGGATTTTTCATATTTGTTTTTCATAGTTGTTC
The DNA here is from genome assembly GCA_963555595.1 of Tethea ocularis. Classification (NCBI taxonomy): domain Eukaryota; kingdom Metazoa; phylum Arthropoda; class Insecta; order Lepidoptera; family Drepanidae; genus Tethea; species Tethea ocularis. The sequence continues at coordinate 2,150,832 of OY741976.1, read as the reverse complement.
GTGGGTTCGGTTTGTTGGTGGAGGTTTATTTTTTTCTTTTTTTTGTTCAACATCTTATGGTTGATATCTAGAGGCATGTGTTTACTGGCGTAGGTTTGTTTTGCTTTTGCTTTCTTCTTATCCGGTCACAACTGGGTTGTCGTTGTGTCCGTTAGGGAGTTTGAAGTATATTGTTTTCATCTTTATTATTTTATTTAGACTTTTCTTCAGTCCTCGATTTGTCTTGTACGTACTGAGTTGTTTCCAAGCTGGAGGACCAGCTTGAATTTTGCGCATATTTACGCAAAATTCTTCTGACAGGGGGGGTCGTGTCACGTAGTAAAATCGGGTCTTCAATTATTTATTACATGTATTACGTTTTATCGATTTTTCAGTCGATTAGTTGTCATATTCCTGAACGTAGTTTAATTTGGAATTTATTAATTGACTATACCTTTTTATAGTAGATGGAGTTGTAGCCAATTATAAATTTTTCATTTCTTTATTAATACTCAATTAAACATTATTTGTAATTCGATAAATACTTAAATTTCATCAAATCGATTAATCGATTTGCTTGCGGTACAAAGTAAAGTTATTCCCGTGGCAACATTTTTTTTTCTTACTGAGGCAACACTGATGGGGCTGTCAGCTTATTAATTAAATTTGCTTTGTTTTTTTTCCCACATTACCGATTAAATCTACATTGTTTACTTCGCTTATTATCTAAATTTGGTAATAATTATTGTTTTGGAAAGTGCTAGATTTCATGTTCATTTATCAAATTAGAGTTCAGTGTGTTTTTGACGTATTCCCGTCCGTATTTCATTAGTTCAGTGTTTGTTGGATTAGTGTTTTTGACCGGTATTTCGGAGTTTTTCGACCGATTAGGGGACTTCTTCGAGTTGTGTACACCCTTTTCGTAATTAGGTCAAGTTCATTAGTTCAATGGAACATTCTTTCTTTTCACTCCCGGCGTCCCGGCGTATACGCATCTAAAGGTCGAATGTCAATGACCTAACCTTTTTTTAATTTCGGCTGATTAGTCTTAGCTGACGCGGCCGATGATAACCGCGTGGCGTGGCCAGCCAGGGTCATCTTAAACCTCCTTTCCCTCCGGAGTCGACATGATCCACCTTTACTAAGCGTGGTTCTTTTCCTCCATAAGGAGGTGTTCGGTGGGGGCCTATTTTTGCCTCGAGGAGCTGTTCGGTGGGGGCCTATTTTTGCCTCGAGGAGCTGTTCGGTGGGGGCCTATTTTAACCTCGAGATGCTGTTCGGTGGGGGCCTATTTTTGCCTCGAGGAGATGTTCGGTGGGGGCATAGCTTTGCCTCGAGTTGGTGTTCGGTGGGGGCCTAGATTGGCCTCGAGTAGGTGTTCGGTGGGGGCATAGTTTTGCCTCGAGATGGTGTTCGGTGGGGGCATAGTTTTGCCTCGAGTTGATGTTCGGTGGGGCCGTATCGGCTCGTATCACTTTATAAATATCGTATCGTATAAATAACTACTACAATAATGTAACCCTTTAATTACGGGAAAGCAGCCGTTCCTGCTTTTGGCGCCCTTGAATTTAAATATAATTTAAAATAAGTAATGCAATTCATCTCAGGTTGCCCACATTAGTCTCCTTCTGAGAAGCTGTGGCATACTACCATTTTTATATTATCCTACTACCATTTTTATAACCTTACAAAATATAATATAATATATTTCAGTAAAAGAACTAAGCCAGTAATTAACCTTTGTTTCATTTATTGCTGGGGGTTAACGCATCGGACTACTAAGGGGGGGGGTTAAAATCCGTTACGTTACACTATATATATAAGTATGTATTTACAAAAAAGTAGTAAGTATATGTAGTATATCAGTTATCTGGTTTCCATAGTACAAGCTCAGCTTAGTTTGGGATCAGTTAACCATGTGTGAAGTCCCAGTATTTTTTTTTTATCGCACCTTATTTCGTCGCATACATATTAACCCCATACATTTCCCATATACGTTAACACAATCTCTCATCGCACTCACCTTTTGTTAGCGTTATTTGGATGTTAATGAGTTAATTATCAGTTTTACATCCAAATTAGTCTGAATACAAGTGTTATGAATATTGTAATTCATGTTTAAATGGAAATTGATTGACGCTTGTTCGGTACGATTGGTGACACTGCGTTAATGCGGTTTGGTAATGCGGTAAATGTATCAGCAACAAATACATTTTACAAGACCTAGAGATAACATCTGTCAAGCAAGAAATATCATTGAGAAGTCTCAAATACCAGAATAAGTTATCAAAACATGTCAATGCACTAGCGACAAACCTTAAAGGAACTGGTAGTGTAACTTACTCAAGACTGAGGAGGAATAGTGTTCCAAACCTCCAAAACCGATTTCTCCAAAATACAATGAGCGAAGTCAATGGACTCTACTCATAATTTAATCACATTTACCGACTTTTGTCTATGAAAAGAGCAGCTAAATGTGAGAAACAGATCGCTGTGTTGAGCAGGATACAAAAAAAAAAAAAAAAAAAAAAAAAAAAAAAAATGCGGTTTGGTGTTATTAGTTCCGTGGTAAATGAGATTATTTGTTTTGGCTCTATAAAATAAGACTGTGAAAGGGTTATATGGTTCATAGAATAATTTGTTTTCTAATCTAGTTTACCTTAATTTTTATTCTTCTCTTCTTCAACCTATTTCGACCCAATGCGGAGAGCAGTGTCTGGCGCTCACGGCAGAGGATTTAAAATTTATCAATTTAATTTAATAGTTATCTAATCGTAATAAGGTATATATTTCAATACTCGGTGATCGATCTTGGAGCATTCAATCGAGAGCTGAAATAACTGTAATTTTATTTTGTCTTATCAACCTTTATTGCATTCTCAAAGTCATAAAAAGAGCTTTATATACCTAACAATGTAAGTCAAAATAGCAGAAAATATCAAGTTAAAATTATCAACGCCTTAATTCGCATTGCGATCCCAATTATGACCTACTTCATCCCATTTAGCGTAAAAAAAGTGTCACAAAAAACGTAACGGTAAATGAAGCGTTGGTATTTTTTACCCGTATCGCGTTTACCGGTTAACCATGTCAAAGTCAAGGGTTGCAAAAGGGCCAAGTTCAAACAGAATGACATGTACCTTTATTTGGCACCCCATCAGTCAACCATAGATAAACGCCAAAGAAAGGACAACAAAACGCCATTTACAAATTTTTATGTTCCAAATTCAAAACTTTATGATTTAATAAAGTGTTGGTACTGCATTCTTTATTTAAAAAGGGGGCTTTAAAAAAAGATATTCATTAGTGGCAATAAAAAGATAATGTGCTATTGTGATCGATCGGATGAATTTTTAAGATGATATTGCGATTTTTTTTACGATCGATTCTCCGATGTTTTACGTTGCTCTTTCGTGAGTCGTGTTTTTTCGTGAGAACTGTTATTGACGCCAAGTGTCGCTTTTCACGTCTCTCAATAATCAATTTTTAATATGTAGGTATACAAATGATTTTCCATATGAATCAATTTAAAATAATTATTGATGTATAATAAAATATAGCTTTCAACGAACTTGTCTGTTCAAAATCAAATGCCATGACCTTACTAAAAATCCCATAATTAAAATCTCTAATAGCACATCTAAATATATTTTTAATTCACAATATTTTAAATAAATAAATAATTATAATTTAGGATATTTTTTAATTATCTTATCTTTTGAAATAAACCTAGATTTAAAAGCTTTTATTTCTTGCCGGGTAGTATGTTTAGATCGGAAGTAAATTTTTACTCACTTCCCAGTCTTCAATTGATCTAAAAGTTGGTACACATGTAAATAAAATAATAATGATATCATTGGGATGGTCTAATAAAGGACCTAAATAAAAAAAAAGTTTTTCTTATTTTTTTACTTATAACTAGGTATTTATTGTTATTTCATATTACATGTACATTATAAAAATAACATGTTATCCAGTTATTTTGTGTTATCTCTTTAAACGATAAAGAAATACAGAAACGAACCTTAAATAAAGTTAACTTAAAAAACGTAATAAGATGACACCCGCAGCTTACAAAAATAATTTACACACATCATTTAACATGTTAATGACAGTCTCCATACACTCAGGCGCATAACTGCACATCAAATCATTAAATTTATCTGCTCTATATACAGATTTGTTTTTTAACTAATTTATGGTGTTTAGACACGAAATATAACGCCCATGTTGTGTTGATACATGGATTAACATCACTACTGGAAACGACATAGTAGGTACCTATCAATATTTCTTTTTTTTTTGTTGGCACAGGACAGTGATAAAAATTAAGGAAAGTTAGAGAAAAATTAAGGCTTTTAGAATTTAGGTACACACGGCCACAGATCAAGTTACACACTGCGGCACCTTATGCGGTTGTAATAGGCGCTATTTTTCAACATAAATGTGTAACTTGATCTGTGGCCGTGTGTACTAAGGTTGTTCATTAATAGGGACTAGGTACACTTAATACTGAAAGCATAAAAGTTTATAAAAGTCATTACAAAAAACATATTATAACCGAAATTATGATTGTACTTATTTTTATATTATCAAAAAGTGAGAAAATGAATTTTCAATTTAAAGCCATGCCGAGTTTCTTCCCGAAATCTTCTCAACTTAAGTGTACCTATTTCGACGTGGTGGTGATAGAATCAATTGTAACTTTCGACGTTCATAAGTGCCCTATCAGGACCTAAACTGAACTTGAGTTTGAGTAAATAATATTGCATATATGTATACATTACAATAAAAAAATATAATTTGCCAAATGAGTAGAAAGAAAAGAGAATGAAGAGGTAGAAATAGGCAAAATAATACCCATTTTTTATATTCACATGCCATATTAGCGAAGTTTCCATTTTTTATAAAGTTTAAATTCTCATTATTTATTGAAAATGTTTGAACACTATTAATTTAGTCTAATGTTGGGAAGGAGCTGACCCTTAGTATACAGGCTTTGCTACCTTAAGTGTCGCATTTTTAATATGGTCTAATAAAGATTTTTTTTAGACTACGCTCAATATCTATTAATCAAACATGCCTCATCTATTTTCCTTACATCCATGGCCAACAATAGGGGCTCGGCACGCGGCCCAAGAAATGAGGTTTTAACCATGGGCATTACATGTAAATTAATTAATAACCGCTATCCATTGTAACATAAGTGTGTTTAACAACGTGCTATTAAACTATGTGTGGTCCGGGAAGCTTTTAAATAATCGTTTTTAAAAGAGATTTATAAGGAGCAACTATTTGAATTTGACATAAACTAGCAATGTAGGATTTCACAAGAGCTTCCTACCACGGGCGGATGCTGAGCTTGTAGAATAAGCTCCCCGCCATAGATATCCTCAGGAAATACAGCTTATCAAGAGGTTATAAAAGAAGAGTAAAAAAGGGTAAGAGTCATTCATAAACGTAAGTACAATAATCCCTGAACATTTTAACATTCATTTAAAAGTAATAATAATAAGTACTTCAAGGGTCTGAATACAAAGTTAAATTAGAAATACGTATTTTTTTTATTTACAATATTAATGGAACTCACAAACTTTTGCATATTAAGTTAATTTGTTTTTTTTATTTGGCTTACCAAACTCATCCTGTATAAATATCATAGTACATGTTGCAAATTCTTCTTGAAATAAAGTTGTCAATACAAGGCAGATTCTAGTCATATTATTACCTATATTCAGTCCTATAGATGTTTTCGAAGAACTTCTTTCACATAATACCATAAAGTTATCGTTTAAAAGAGTTTTATTTTTATTATTTCTACAATACAACATAAAATTAAATAGGCATCGTGTAACTGTGGTAGTTACCAATGTACTGGTAGATGGTAATTGCGACGTCTGACTTAAGGCGAAGCTTTCATATTAAATATATTTTTTTACTGTCAAGGCATTTTTTTAATGCCTTAATTTTTTAAGTCCACTACATCAAAATGGTAAGCTAAGAACCTAAGAAGTAGGCGTAAGTGAAAAGTGCAGTCTACAAAGAACTTGCTTAATAATTAAGTTACTTTTATTTATATTTATGAGTAGTTTAGTTTTATTTTAGGTATTATACTAGGTAATTAATAATTTAGCGACAAAAAAAGAGTTTACATAAACTTATTTGTAAGGCAAACAAATACTGCCTTTGTATTCGCCTTAACAAAATATGCAAAGCTTTTCAATGTCTTCTCGTTGCAGAATCTTTTGTATCCCGAAGTATAATGACAGAAAATTGTTTGTAGCGTCCCTTTTGTGATACGAAACTATTCCAATCAGAGATCCTATGGGAATTAAAAAAGAGCAGCAATATTTCTGTACAAGAACGCTTCAGTTCTTAGAAATATGCTTATACTCACACGGAATAAAGTAGTTAAAGAATATAATTATTGTAATTAAATGTGGAGTTTATAAGAGAATAAATCTTACTATCCTAAATAACAAACCTGTCAAGAGAGTGAGTTCGCGCGTCTAAACACCAAAAAAAAAATCTGCCTATTGTTTGATAACCTTGTTCCGTCCGCTCAGTGGTGACACTGTCATTGTGCTATAAACACGTATTCTGTCAAATTCTGTGCCGAATATGTTTCAGAATATATTTTTCTCAAATTGTCTCACAAACTCCGTGAAAAGTTTTAGTAGAACAGCTATACTTGTATACATACCAGTAGGTGCTAAAACCTAACTTAAACTGACTGACTATGACTTGAAGATGACTTGAACGTAGCTTGAATTAAATACATGAAAAATCCTACTAATACTTATTATAAATGCGAAAGTTTGTGAGTATGTATGTATCTTTGTTGTTCTGTCACATAAAAACTACTAAACAGATTTGGATGAAACTTGGCACATAGATAGATCATATCCTGGAATAAGATATAGGCTAGTTTTTATCCCGGGAAAACATAATATACCTCGGGAATGCGGGTGAATTATAAATTCATGACTCCACTTGACACTGGCAAAATACAAAAACTTCGAATTCTATAAGCACTTGACTTATGTAAACATCGTCGACTCATTCTTCCATTTCCATCAGAATTTCCTACATACATAGTTTAATCAAAACTTAACACATTGCAGTCACAAATTGAATTACTTTTACGGTGTCTCACGCCATAAAGAGCTAATATCATGCAGTACCCGTGACAAATGTAACGAGGGCTTTCAGGAAATTAAACCATAAAGCGTGAGCTGTAATGAGTATTATCGCGTGATTGTATTTCCGTTTTACATGTAGTGATGCTGAAGTACTAAATATTGAAGATATTCTGTAGTTTTATAGAAATTAGTTTAAAATTAGAATTTAGAATACCTAATATATTATGTACAAAGTGTATAACCATATTCAGCAAGCCATATTCGATAGCGCTTTTATTTTATTACATTTACAGTTTTATTTCGCGATTTCAAAGTAAATCTCCCCATATGACATGGCCATATCTCTGGATATTATTTTTTTAATTCAAACTGAATCCTAAAATACGATGTTCAATATGGATGTACGATTCATGCATCATCATCATCATGTCAGCCGAAAGACGTCCACTGCTGGACAAAGGTCTCCCCAAAGGATCTCCACGATGTCCGGTCTTCCGCTACCCGTTTCCAGCGGTTTCCCGCGACCCTCACAAGATCGTCGGTCCACCTTGTGGGGGCCTGCCCTCGCTGCGTCTTCCGGTTCGTAGTCGCCACTCGAGAACCTTTCTGCCCCAGCGGCCTATTCATGCACAAGAATTAATTATTTGAATTAAAATTAAGTATAATTTGTATGGCAATCATAATGAATCTAGTCTAAACGTTATACAAACTCTGGATGACTTGATTGTAATCATAATTAATAATATTTGTAATTAAAGACACTTTTGAATATGAATTTGAAACAGCCACAAAACCCAAAAAATAATCATCATCATCTTCATGTCAGCCGAAAGACGTCCACTGCTGGACAAAGGCCTCTCCCAAGGATCTCCACGATGGCCGGTTTTGCGCTACCCCCATCCAGCGGTTCCAATAATACTGAGGCTCTATTTTTATATTTAAATCTTTTCTTCTTTTGGATGTTAATATAAAAATAAATATAATGTTACTAGTTAGTACAGATTAACCTGTCTTATAATCTCTAGTGCATTAACATGACTAAATATAACTCCTTCAAATGTTGGACATTTTGTGGAAATGGCCATGAATCCTCTTATCTTAATCCCGGCACAGAAGTGAGGTGGAGCTACGAAATATACGTTATATAATAAGCGGTGCGCTTCACGCGATACGCGGTCACAATATTGCTAAAATCATATTTTTTTGGGTTCCAAAATTACCAATCTTACTTATAGTCTCAGTTTTACACGATAGAGTTACCGCTGCGGCTACATTTGATAACGGCCGACATACTTTGCCGTGTGTACATAAATCCACCAGACAGGTGGAAGAAGTAGACAAAATTGTTAAAACCTTGTGTCGAAAAAATTGTGTCGAAACCTTACAAACCAAGAAAAGGTAGAATGTTAAATTACATAATTATCCCTATGGATTTACTGAATATATTATATCTATTTACTAATTAGCTTTTGCTCCGCGGTTTTGCCCGCGTTCCCATGGTAAAAGTAGCCAATGTTACTCTCCGGTCCACAACCTATCTATATGCTAAAATCACGTCTATCCGTGTTGCTCTTTTACTGCACAACAAACACATTTTTACATCTATATCTATACTAATAATAAAGCTAAAGAGTTTGTTTGTTTGAACGCACTAATTTCTGGATCTACTTACCAGTCGGATTCGAAAAATCTTTCACTAATAGGAAGCTAAATTACCTACCCCCAAAGGTTATAGGCTAGTTTTTATCAAGAGAACGCGAGTGAAGGCGTAGGAAAGGAGTAAAGAGCAAGAATTACCTATCCCAATATCCGCTCATTCACCTGCTAGTTTAATAGCCCCACAAAGTCTTCTGCATTATTAAACCGACGCTTTTAATGTGTGACAAAATTAATGAAGTCGGAAAAGTTGTAACGTACAAAGTAGCTGGTACCCTGTTACATCCTGTACCATGATATATCCTCGCACATTATAGTGCTATTAAACTGCTCTGCAAGTCTGACGTGCATGTGGAGATTAGAATAACATGACTTATTTAAATAGTATGGTTGGAGGGGGTTTAGCTGTACGCCGTATAGTAAATTTTATTCCGTCGAGTTATAGGTAAGTATATTGGTTTACAATGGTGATGGTTTGATTATTTTTTTCATGTCTACAGATTGAAACAGATAGAACAACTACCGAATGAAAAGTGGTCGTCACCGAAGGGCATTCTGGACGTCGAATGTGGTATGATAAAGGTTAGACGGGAACTGGATCTCAAGTGCAGCAGCTGCATCGATAGAAGATAGGCGACTGATTTTTTATCTAGTCAGATACCTACAAGTACACTTTAGTTGGTTTTGCAATGTTTGTTTATGAAAATTAATTTGCTAGAATAAAGATACGATAGAATAACTTATTGAATATGCCAAACATATTTGGACTTTATCGGTTCAGTGAGAATCATCACCTATTCAGTTAGATTAGCCTAGCCCCTACCAGACTCTTACTAGGTTCTCAATTTACCTGTGGTCCTGCTAAGCGTTTTACTGTAGGCGCCTCTCAAGAAGCTTTTCCCATTTTATTATCTCTTCAGTAGATGTCACCTGCCAATTGTTACTAGGCTAACTGACTTTGTGAGCTATGTGCCATGCTTTAGAGTTAACTTTCGGTTTTTACACATTGCTGATGATAACTGTTTTTCAGTAAAAGAGAAAGTGAACTTAGCTAAAATCACGCATGTTGCATTCGTAGGGAGAAATGAAACGATTGGTCGTGGCGCACAGGTCCTTTTTCTGGCAGATGGTGTAGGTACTCTATACGAAATTGTGGGCGAACGCACGTAAGTAAGTGGAGTGCGCGAGTGACCCTACTTTACGTAATAGCTAGTATTTTCTGAAAAGGTTATAAATTTACTTCTATAACGACTTTTCTATAATTTTACGATTGCAATAAAATAAATGTTTTTAATACGTCCAATTTTATTACTTTATTTTAAAATGTTTGACAGAAGACAAAGTTAGGTATGTGCTACATTTCGTGAAAGATATTACCACTGTGTTACAAGGGAATACAGTCAACATTTTATGAGTTTATGACCAAATTTAAAGGCAATAAAATATTACTTGCAGATTAAAAAAAAAAAACAAGTTTCAATTTATTTAGCTTAGTTTTTATTTGTTAAGTTTAATTTAATTCTGACTTGTAAATATTTATCTACGTAAGTAAATGTTATTGCTACGTAAGTAAATTGATTAAAATGTCTTTAAAGTATATACCTTTTAATATTAAAAGAGATTGTTTGTTATTTTTTAAAATAAAAAATGGGCTTTCTTATTACGTAAAAAAAAGACAATCGTGTCAACGACCGCATTTACCTATATGCTTCCAAGACTTGAAAGTCATACTCCATCCTTTAACGTCGTGTAAAAATAAGTAAACAAAGAACCGTTATTTTCAAGTCACAAGTAATGTCCAGAACCTCTATGCAACAGTAAATAGCAAAAATGCGGGTGTAGAGTGACTCATAGAGTCTTTGACCGTTACCCGTTTAGCCGGCTAGTGCACAACAATGGATTGTTTATTTTTTACTTTATTTAGTAGCTGAAAGTGTTGTAGGGTTAGAATTAATTGCATTACTTTTCGAATATACGAGTAGTACATACATTTCAATATTTGCTGATTTTTTAATTGATGACGGTCCACCTTATGGTATGTCCTCACTAATACCTAGGTATACAAAGCTATTAAAAAAAATTGCTGCTCTCAAAAGACTAAGCTAATATGTAGCGGACTATTGCCTTAGTTAGCTGTTGCTACTTAGTTTAGTGACTAGCTATTTCCCACGGTTTCACCCGAGCTCCTGGGTTGAAAAGCTGCCTTCGAGGATAATGTAGTTTTCTATTGGCGAAAGAATTTTCAGAATTGGACCAGTAATTAAGCTAACAAACCTTACCTTTTTATTATATTATTGGAAATCAACAAAAATCATTCAAAGTGGTAGATAGCATTTGAATAAAAGCCTACCTAAACTCTATGTAATTTATTTTCTAAAAGAAGACAATAAAGCACAGCACAGTACAAAAGTCACTGCCAACTGTGGTGTGAAGAATTGAAAGTGGATGAGAGAAAATTAAAAGTTTTGCACAAACTTGACTTAAAAACAGACACAAAAAGGAAGTCAACGTTCCAATACTCACCTCCCACCACCAAATAATGACCGACTTAAAACCCACCAAATAAAAATTAGTTGACCGATATAAAAACTTATTACCGTCGTGTTTATTGCAAATTACGCTTTCAGAACGGAGAAACAAACTTGTTTAGTGCGACACAAACAATAAGCACCCAATAAACATAAACAATTATGCTCCGGGTGCCTGCAAGTCGGGACTAAGTGCGAAAGTGGCTCCATCTTCTAATTGAAGTTTATTCACGTCTCCTTCGCTGAAAATTAGCACCTTCGTTTCTTTGTCTCTCTGATAAGTCATAAAAAACGCTATTTTGTGATCTGGTTCAATTGCAACAAATTTACTTTGTTTATCTTTCTGGTCACAAATGATAAAAATATTATTTTGGTAATCTTTTTATTTTCGGTGTAAAGCATGGCTACTTATGATTTTGTCTTTAATCTAAATCAGCTGACAAGCATACGGCACATCTGGTGGAAAGCGGTTACCGTAGGCTATGGACGCCCACAAAACTAGGAGAATTAAGGAACTTACTTGGACGTACCTACTTCCCCTGGTCCTTGAGCGAAAACGCTATAAGTTCTCTATTTCAAATGTCAATATAAAATTACCGGCTCCTAGTTGCGTTCCAGGTTTTGTCTGTTTAAATGTTAGACTTCTTCTTATGTAGGAAATCATAAAAATATCCTGTTTGCGATAATATAGTGCAATTATCCATAAACCAATGAAAAAAAAAACCTTGAACAATTTATTAAAACATTATTTTTAGACAGTATTTTTTTATGTTAAATGATATCAGCGATCAGCGATTTATCTTCTCCTTACCATAGGTTACTTACCTGAAAAAAAAAAACATTTAATTAATAAAACAGCAAAATCATTTGCGATATGTCATGTCTATACAATTAGCGAATTAGCAAGTTGAAGTGGCAATAGGCCGGTCACGTCTGCCGATACATAACTATTTATGATATTAGGTGTTTCATACAAAAAATAATTTAACAAAATTAAATTGCACATACATTAAATTTTTGACACACAACGACAGACAGGTCAAAATAAATAAATGAGGATGCAACGCCGTAAAAATGTACTACCTATATATAGCTGTATTATCTTTATTGATTCCAATAAAGTAACGTTACGAGAACTTATGAAAACTATGAGAATAAATTCCAAATACTTGGAATACTCTACTTAAACTTAAAATCACAAATTAGCAAGACTCTGGAGAGTATAGCTGGATATTATTGCAGACGTCTGCAGGTGCGATGGCACTTCAACAAATTTGCACTTCTATTCTACACGTAATTTTGTAAGTGTTCTCATTTTCTTATGTTATATAAAACGAAATAAGGTTTTATAGAAATTATTTTATACCTACTATTTTTCACTCGGATTTACTACCTGCGATCCAGAGGAAATGGTCCAGAGCTAATGTTTTTCCATATTACACGTTATGGCGACGGTAGGTATACGAGAAATGGTGATTATAAATGAAGGGATCAGATAACCGTGTGTGAAGAATGTCCCAGAATATTTTAATCTACAGTTTTTTTTTTTTTTTTTTTTATGTCAGAAAGTTGACAAGCAGGCAGGCGATCCACCTGATGGTCAGTGGTTACCGTCACCTATCGCCATTTGCAATACCAGAGGTATTGCCAGTGTGTTGCCGACCTGTTACAATTCCGAGAAGGCAATTACTGGCTCTCAAGTGCAATTGCCGGAACACACCGGTAGGTGCTTGGCGACAGATTTTCAACTTGAGGGTGGTAGCCAGCCAGACGGGTACTACAAAGTACCCTACCACCGTGCTATGGTTTCCTCACGATGTTTTCCTTCACCGAAAGCTCAAGCTCATTGTAGGATTCGAACCCACGACCTTCGTCGCGGCATCCGACGTCACTACCACTGAGCTATCATCGCCTCATCGTATTCGGCTTAGGGTCGATTGCTCGTACTTTTAGTTAAAGTTATAGTCAACGCCATTGACATGCTTTGACCGTAGGGTTAACTTTGACGATGACCGATCTCCCTCGGTCGGTTATGGGTTACGGTTAAAATTTTAGTTAATGTGACACAAGCAACCCAAAGTTAACTATAACCGTAACCATACTATGACCGCGCTTTATGCAACCGACCCTTAAATACCCTGTAATTTTAGCAAGGAAACAAAACACAAATCATTTCTTAATTTTTTACCTTTCCCTTTTTTCACTCACAGCAATTCACAAACATTACTTTGATATTCCCATTCCCACAATGAACCACAAATCGAATTGAATTCTCGGTATTTAGTCATTTAAAAAGGTACGGCAGTTAGGTACGGGTATCGGAAAGCGATCGTTACTTTGTGACGAATACCCAGACGTTATTATTTTCATATTAAGGTCGACCTGTCTGACTTTAGGTACCTATATGTAAATTGCACATTTGTATCGATTAAAATATGATAAAAAATCTTTTGAATATTATTTGATGATAAATAAATACGTGTAGTTTATTGTGTTTGAAACTTGTGGTGGTATTTGTGCATAACTTCTTACATAAAAAAATTGCTCAGTGGTAGCGACGTCGGATGCAGCGACGAAGGTCGTGGGTTCGAATCCTACAATGAGTTTGAGCTTTCGGTGAAGGAAAGGATAGCACGGTGGTAAGGTACTTTGTAGACTAGTACACGCCTGGCTGGCTACCATCCTCAAATTGGTGACACCAAGCCAGTGACAGATTTACTATTGGTGTGTTCCGGCAATAGGGTAGTTAACACTATCAAAAATAAATGACCAAACACTAACTAATGCATAAAACATCTAAAAACACGTGGAAATATCAAATATGTTGAACATTTAATGCATTTTATGATTTTGATGATTTGATGCTGTGAAACTGTGACCTCATAGTGTAATATTTCATACAAAATTCCATATAAACTATCGTTTTGATAATTTATTAAAAAGTAGCTGATTTGATATGTCAGTCAGCTACCCTATTGCATTTGAGAGCCAGTTGCCATTGTTACTTAGCATTGTAACAGGTTGCTAACGGCGATAGGCGACGGTAACCACTTACCATCAGGTGAACCACCTGCCTGCTTGTCAACCTTCCGATATAAAATTACATACAAATTCAGTTGTATTTTGCTCTAGTGTAAAAAATCAAGTAATGGGAGAAGTCCGTCGCCAGCTCCTCTGTTATACGTATACTAAAACCATTAAACTTTGCACATACAACACGAGCCAATTTCTCTTTTTATAACATTAAGAATTAATAGCTTAGTACTGTAATGTAATATATCTATCCACAGTATAAGAGAGTACAGTAAAGTAACAAGAGCATTGTATGGTACTGATTGATGGCAATGACTCCTCAGTTTTGCCCGACTATCGGACTCGAGCCAAGTTTTTGCCTTTTCACCTTTTTAGAGTACCGTCTGCGGTGCTAAAAACCGTTCGATTAATCACGACCTTGTTTGTCGCATAAAAGAAATTTGTTTTACTTTGTTATTAGGTAGTTGTTATGGCGATTGGCGACATAAATTTAAGATAAAATAATGAGTGCGAAAGTTTGTGAGTGAGTATGGATGAATGTTTGTTACTCTTTCACGTAAATACTAATGAACGGATTTGGATAAAACTTAGCACATAGATAGATCATACCCTGAAATAACATATGGAAACGCGAGGCGGAAACTAGTTTAAGATAAAATTAATAAAAGTGTACCTAGTTAAAGATTAGACCAGAAGAAAATATGGTCGACCTTTGATTTTTGGTATAGATAGATAGATAACTCTTTATTGTAAACAAGGAAGAAAAAAAACATTATTATTTACATTTTAATTGATAAAAAGCGATGAACTATTAATACCATTTAGTAGTATATGAAAAGTTATCGTCAAATTGTCAAAATAAAATAACTATCAAAATTAAACCTAATTACCTTGCTGTTAATCGGCAGCAGAGGCCACATTGAGGATTTTTTATATGTGATTGTATATTTGTTACAAGTAATCTATATCAATACTAATAATAAAGCTGAAGAGTTTGTTTGTTTGTTTGAACGCGATAATCTTCGGAGTTACTGGTCCGATTTGAAAATATATTTCTCTACGATAGGAAGCTACATTCTCCACAAAGGTTATAGGCTACTTTTTATTACGGGAACGCGAGTGAAACCGCGGAGAACAGCTAGTTGTGAATAAAAATGTTATAGCAAAGTTGTTCAGTTTAAATAACAAAATATACAGAACCTCAGATTTAATACTCATTATTCAAAAAACGTGAGCGATGCCCCTGTTGTTTTTTTTTCACAAATCGCTATACACCGCGGTCGACGACGGGGATCGAACCTAAACCCTTTTGTTCTGAGGACACCTGCACCATTGAGCTTTGGGTGCTCTTTACAAATAAACAGACATGAAAACAATCTATGTAGCAAAAATTTTGCAAGCTATTTTCGTTTCTATATCAAAAGTGATTCAGTAAATATTTCTTTGAAAGATACGAACTTTGTTGTCATAGGTTTTTTTGTATCGTTAACTTACGCAAATTTTGTAGGGAAGCCAAATTATGAGAGTTTATTACAAGTTGTGAGTCATCAGTCAAGATATTTTTGGTATTTAATGGCTTAAAAACAAGGCATTTTTTGTTATGGAAATGTTAGGATTTCAAAAATAGTAGGTATCTAGATAGTTATTTTATTTTTAATAGATTTAAAAACCTTAGGATATTGACCCTATATGATTTTACGAACCTATTTTATTTTGAACAACAACAAAATATAGTACAACTAGACAATTATTTCTGCATTAGTATGTATGGTG
The DNA here is from genome assembly GCA_963555595.1 of Tethea ocularis. Lineage (NCBI taxonomy): Eukaryota > Metazoa > Arthropoda > Insecta > Lepidoptera > Drepanidae > Tethea > Tethea ocularis. The sequence goes on along the minus strand of OY741976.1, from coordinate 2,134,721 downwards.
CCAACTATCTATTGTACAAAAAAAAATATTAAAAGAAAAACTTAGTACTAAATTACTGTACTTACATAAAGCATAAAATCTTATCTCTAAGAAACTAGAAATATCAAATAGTATTAAATTTACAAAGATAGAGCGGTAAGTAAGATAAAGTTGCATGGTAGAGACAATTGTAACATTCATAAGTGCTTTATCAGGCCTTAAAAAAATAGATTTTTTAAATTGAATCCCAAAAACCGACCCAAAAAAAAAACAAAAATGTTTTTATTAAGGGTCGGTTGCATAAATCGCGGTCATAGTAAGGTTATAGTTAACTTTAACCGTCGAAAGAAAGAAGAAGCAAACTGGGTGGCTCGTGTCACTTTAACAAAAATTTTAACCGTAACCATAACCGACCGAGGGAGATCGGTCATCGTCAAAGTTAACCCTACGGTCAAAGCATGGTAATGGTATAGCAAGGTTAAAGTTTATTATAACTTTAACTATAAGTAGGAAAATTGAGTTCAATTTTGTTTAAAAGTAAAGATTTGAATAATGATAACATAACAACAGCACTGATAGTTGCAATAAACAGATCCAGATTAACAAAAAACTAAAATTTAAACAACAAAAAGCAGTCTAACCTCTAGCAAAGTCAATTTGACTCCGCCCATTATTAACCTTTTTATTTCGCCCAAGCATTGATTAACGTTGCATCACAGATGACTCATAGAAAACAAAAGAGATAGATATATCAGATTTACGACCGTCTGATTATTTGGTGATAGCAAAAAACCAAAACATAACTGACCCTGAGCAAGTTGAAATAAAACAGGTAAGAGAGTATCATTTTGAGGAACCGGTTGCAGACTCCGAGGATGAGGAAAATCGTTTGTATTTTACTTAGTTTGTTCCCATTGTGGTATTTACTTACGTTAAATTATAATTTAAAAACATTGATAATTCAAACATGCGCAAAAATATGGCCATTGATTTTAAAATATTTGAGCAAACTAACAATAATTCATTGGGAATTGTAAATTTTTCTCAAACTGTTAGTAAAACCTAGTCTTTAAGTCTAGATGCCCAATGTTTTTTTTTAAATAGCCAAAATGTAAATATCTCATAAATCTTCTTTGTTTAATCATTTTGGCTACAGAATATAAGAGTGGAGCGCAAATGGAACACCGCACGCGAAAAGAATGCCCAGAGTTTCCGGTCCGGGCGCGATCAACTTCTTACTACTGACATAATCATTGTCTCGCCTTTATTTTTGTATAACTGGAAAAGTATATTAGTGTTTATTCTTGAAAATATTGTAACAGGAAAATAGCTTTTCTGTTGAATATGGCAAATATGAGAATTTTGGAAATAATATGTAATGAATTTGTGATGGTGTGTATTTGATCAAATCTCACTGATGTTAAATGTTTATGTAGTCAAAGGTACTGAGCTCGTAGAACTTTGAAAGAATTGACTTTCTAATACGCGATTTTATTCCGTGTTCTACGCTTCACACTGTATGTACTCAATAACCCTCAATTCTGTTATGGTGAGTAGACTGCTCGTAATTTAGACGAACGTGAAAAATACTAAGTAGATAGAATAGACAAAGTAGTTAACAGCATAATAGTAAAATTTACAATAGAAACGTAGATAGATTCAATGCCAAGAATAACAGTAGCATTGAAAATAAGTCATTAAAAATTGTAAACAATGCCTTGATCAAGAAAATATCACGTTTATTCTAACCGTCGTTTTGTCCATTAATATTTATCGCTGAGGAGACAAGATCATCTAACAGGGGCATATTCTGTTGAATCATTCATATAATTCACGTGTGTTCTATAATATGTTAGCAGATAGATAACTTTTTATATTCTATACATTATGTAAAAACTACATACCTAGTTTCTACTAATACATAGTAGGTACTTACTGTATTTTTTGCCTTGATTATTGTATCAGCCTCAATGTCACCTTGCTCTGAATTGCTGGAAAACTTTATAATTCACCGTATATTTCGAACACATAATCTTGATAGTTGCGTATTTTCCATGTGGTTAGAAATAATGACCATACTAGTTCACTTACACATAGCTCATCATCATCATGTTAGCCGAAAGACGTCCACTGCTGGTCAAAGGCCTCCCCCAAGGATCTTCATGGTCATGTGCTACCCGCATCCAGCGGTTTCCCGCAACCCTCACAAGATCATCGGTCCACCTTGTGGGGGACCTGCCCATGCTGCGTCTTCCGGTTCGTGGTCGCTTCTAAACTTCCACAAATTTTCTTTTATTTGATGTGCCCTTTACTCAATTTTACTTTTCCACCTTTTATATCACTACATAATGTATAGGCCTCTGGGAGACTACAATCATACCGTAGGCTATGATGATATGGCCCATGCTGGTAAGCACACAAAGATTAAAAGGGAACTGGCTCTCAAGCACCGCTATCGGAACACACCGGTAAATGCTTAGCGACAGATTTTCAACATGAAGTAGCCAACCAGGCTTCAACAACGTATCCTACCACCGTGCAAAGAAAATGTGCCTTTACTTACATTGTTAGTAAGTTCAAATAGTTTCAAATGCAAAAAAAATGTGCCTTTACTCACATTGTTAGTAAGTTCAAATAGTTTCAAACTCTATTGAACAAATTATCATCTACTGTCAATCATAATCCTCAACTTGATTCATCTATGTGAATATTATCACTTGTTGCTTCTCACAAATAGTAATTTAAATCAAAAACCTTTTAAGCAAAATCAAACAAATCTCTATATTTAAATTTTGTCAGTCAATCATTCGAATAATCATCAACCTCCCATCTCTTTCCTTCTTCATGAATTTGTATCTTTACCTCCTTGTCTGTAAGTTCATTTGAATTAAACATCGATACAGCAATATCAGTATCCCCCTTTGTTGTCTCGTATTTTTCTGTGCGGTTACATATCAAATTGACCATGTCAGGTATTCAAATTTTTGCATAATTATTATAAAGGAATATTTCTTGCTTAGTGTTTCTTTGTGTGAACATTTACACTGGCTTATTCTCGCAATTTGCATTAGAACACATGGATTACTGTATATTATTTGGAGATTTAACAAGAATTTTAAGTTTGTTTGATCAACAAGTGACAGCCTAGGTTTGATGAATTATTTGGTTATTATTTAAAATACCTATGTAAATAAACTAAATCTCGATTATTATTAATAATACACATTTCTTAATTTGCAGATTAAATAAATAATCATTATTCACATAATAATAATCGCTAGATAATAGCACTTATGATAATGAATTATGAAATGATGTATTTTTTTATAGTACATTTATCCAAAACTACCTCCAACAGTTTTTAAAAAAGCTGCACAAAATTCTCTAAATACGACGTCTCACGAAATTTTCAACACTGCAATGCAAGGTATCCTCAGACTTTGCATTTTTGTATAAATTCCTCATTTAACTCCTGATCAACACAGATTGCAGCCGCATTTGCAAATTTGCATTCATCCCCTCATCCCCTGCATTTTGAGTCAAAAAAGGACAAGATTTAAATAATTCGCCTGTGACAAATGTTGCCACATTAGAATAATGTAATTTTTTATCCTCGAAAAGATATCTAATTGACCGTGTGAGAACATATTTTTTTGTTTGCATACAGAAGTAATTTTGGTTACGTTGGTGCGGGAAAAAGTGCAAGGTGTAAAAAATTGTATGCAAATAAGAAATAAGTTTGATGTTATTGACATATTCAAATTATTAGGATTATAACAAGGTGTTAGTGAGTCGATGGTGGTGACAAGTGTGTGAATACAATTCTTTTGACTTTCCCAAAGATTGGAAACAGGTTCATGTTATTTTGAAAGATGATGATTTATTTGTACCTCTAAAAATTGGTAAAAACATGGTATTTTTTCCAGTTTGACCTCGAAAGAATGGGATATCCAAATTCGCTTTTTTATGTTTGATTTTTAGTTATTTTATTGAATAATAATACCGTGGAAGAGTAGTTGATAATATAACAGATTTAGTATTTAAAGGCCTGGAATACTATTACTAATTAAATTAGTCCGATTGTATAAAGTGCTTACGGTGTGTAATAGGTAGATATCAATTCAAAATGTTCTAAATAGTTTTAAGAATAAGTAAAAAGAATATGTCTACGTATTTTAATACTTACCGATTCTTTTTTCGTAATTGTAAATAATTTGCCAATAAAATTTCACATTAAAACTAAAAATACAGCAAAACCGCGTTCCTGCTACTGTCATTTGACGTATTAATTTAATTAAAGTTTTCAGCTCGTGGCCTGGCTCTGGCTTTCAGATAGTTTTTCACACAATAGTCGGTGTCGGTGGTAATTACCCAGGCTTCATAGATGTTATTAATCATTGGGTGTACTGACAGGGTTGAACAAAAGCCTGATGCAATATTTAAAGGGTTGGCCCTTTCCTGAAAATAATAATCTGACTAGTTTGATCTTCTATCAAAATATCAATAGATATAAAAAGAAAAGCGTGAAATTCAATCAATGGGGTTAAAATAGGGGATGACGTGTGAAAACGCGGGCGGAAAGATAGTTATTAAATAATTATGATTTTAAAATACTAGCCGTATTCATTAATTTACAGTACCTGGTTGACCGAGATTTGCTCGTTTTTTTTTTTTTTAAAACCTAGCTAGATCGATATATCTCCCCCGAAACCCGCTACATACTAAATTTCATGAAAATCGTTGGAGCCGTTTCCGAGATTCAGATTATACCTATATATTACTGACATATACGACTATTTCATGAAAATGTTACTAATATACCTTGGAAGATTATGTTGATGATTTCTTTTGTTATTAATCAGTAAATATACTACCATTCTTCTCGCAAATAACATGTTGATAACTTACGACCTATAACTGAGCTGCAATTTGCAAAAAACGTGATAAAATTTTAATTTCGCGTTCCAACCGACGCCTCCACCTTAAAGGTATTCGATGTGAATCGCAAAAACAGCGCTATATACAGCTGGCTATAACTAACATTGAAATTCAAAAAGCCGATGATGATATTAACTTGAATTGAATCTAATATACTATTTTGATTACGTGAATAAACAAATGTATTTTATTTTTTAAATAAAAAAATATTTACAGCAAAATATACAACATACAATCTACATAGGTAGCAGGTGCTGCCGATCAACGGAAAGGTTCCCAGCAGACTGGCAGCGTTTCCTCTTTGGATGGCCAAGCTAATGCGTTGGCGAAAAAAGCTCCCCGCCCGCTGGGTCCCCCGAGGCCTCAAGTCACATCTTACTTATGATAAACTTAGTCACGTTTTTTGCATAATCCTAAGAGAGTTTTTATTTATGTTATGGTGTCAAGATCACGATTTAGTTGAATCATTTTATTTATCGTGCCTTTTAGAGCTGCTATGAATTTTGATATCTTAGTATTTTAGCCATAAAATTAGTGTATTTACAAATTTATAAATCTCATCAATATTATAAAAGTGAATATTTAAATTATTTTAATTTTTGAACTTAGCATATACAGGTTGAATTTTTTAAGTGGGCGTGGTAGACCAAATCCTAAAGTATAGGGAATAGCGAAAAATGCTGAAGGGAGCGTCGGGGCCGATTTTGATAAAAACTAAAACTGTATACCTACTTGGATTTTAAAAAATATTATTTGCCTTGCCGGGAATCGAACTCATTGATTTTGAAAAAAAAGCTCAGTCTGTATTATTGCTCCATCACATAGTATCGCTTATAATGATCAATTTCTGCGAAGTAATGTTATATGTATTTACCATCCAGATTAGGTACCTAGTAGTTGAATATGGTACATAATTATTATATATCATTACTTGTCCTTAAAAATATATTTAAAAAAGTTATTCTGTAAACTCTACTAATTTGTTACGAGTTATTAAGCGTAACATAACGACATTTTCATAAATCATTTAATTAAAATAGCAAAAATAAAATAAAATTCAAACGTACCTATATGAAAATGAGCAATCATAATCAAATAATTCCAATTATTACCCAAAATTTATTTGACAACCCTATATTGAAACATAAATGCAACTCAGTACAGCACCTTAGTACAATGGCGTGCATCAGGGTTGGCGCGAATTAATAGCCACAGCGGTAGTGAGTCGCGTTTAATGAATATTGCAACCAAATGCACGGTGACTGATACCCCTGGCTTCGCTGTGTTGTGTTACAATTATATTGACTGCGAGTGTACTGACATGAACATAAAGTAAATCAACATTTTATACTATTTTTAATTTATCAGTAAGTATCTTTATGATATTTTTTTTAACCAGTAGGTACCTACTACATAAATTTTGACAAAATAATCTTGAGCTAATTAATGAACATTGTATTTTCTTTAACCTCATCAAAAGATGTGTTTTTTTTTTTATTATTTATTTGGATATGTGTCAATAATATAACTAAGATTAAAAAAATTAAGAAACCCCCGAAACTCGCTAGAAAATTTAAAAATTTAAAGAAAACCCCGAAACTCACTAGAAAATTGGTGATAATTTTCAAAAGGCTGAGTGGATTTTCTTAAAACATAGCTAAGAACGCACTCCAATAAGTCACCTTTCAATAAAAAAAAAACTAAAATAAAATTGGTCTATCCGTTCAGGAGCTATGAGGCTACAGACAGACACTCCAAACTTATAACACCCCGTCGTATATACGTCGGGGGTTAAAAATATCAAGTTATGGTTTACGAAAGATGTTTAATCTGAGATTTCAAATAATCATAGGTAACGGTAGCCACTTTTATCAAGTTCATGACATGACAATTAAAAAAGGGCAATTTTAAGGGCAATTCAACTTTAGAACCTTGTTACCGTCCCTTATAGCTTTTGTCTAACTTGAATTAAGTTTTTAATAAAATTTCCAAAACACTTATCTTCTCACGTGTACATATACAGCGTGTATTGTTTAGCAAACTGCCAGCCATTGTAGCAGTATTTGCATGTCAGCGCGCGTCTGAAACGACTTCTGCAGAAATATGATCTTCGCTTACTAACCGTTTAGTTAACATTCAATTCTATATTACCTTTTATATCATCCTGTGATTACATTAGTCTTATTTTTATATATGACTTTGTATACATTCCTAGGAAATCCATACATTTCCTAAATATCTATCGGAGTATTACATTCGGGATATTTATAAGGATAGCGGTATTTGGGGGGTTGTAAGTGAACGGTACTTTTGTGCGAATACTTTCTATTTTAACAAAAAAAAACCCCCAACTTATTTTTTTCAGTAGTTTTTATTATATTTCCTAGTATCTTTATTGAATTATAGTTTCCTAGGGGAAATACACAGTTACATACATTTCTGCCTCACGGGTTCACCTGCTATTCATTCCATATTTTATTTTAACCTTAGGTAGAGAATTTTCAAAATACTTTATAAGGGTAGCGTCATAAGGCTATCTGTAGGTACCTACGCTAAATTTCAGCCCAATCCGTCTAGGTAGTGGTTTGAGCTGTGCGTTGATAAATCAGTCAGTCAGTCACGTTTTCATTTAATATTTTTAGATATCGCATCTTGGGATCTTTACGAGATAATTATGTTGAATACATACTTGCGAAAGTAACTTTGACTACTTGTTAACTTTTCAAGCTTAAACCACTGAACCAATCGCGATGAACATTTAGTAAGCAGTTTGCCACTGATATTGAGAAATATATTATAATACCAACATAATATTTTTATTCTTAAATGCAAACAACAAAACATTATATGCCTTAAAAATACAATTTCGTTTGCCTTATTGATAAAGCTTATGAAAAATCGACCCAAATATCATTAAGTTAAGAACTACATTGAAATATATCAAACGCAAACAATTTTTTGTACAGTTAAATGTATGGGATGACAATACATTGGTGCGCACACAATGGGCCGAAACGTGCACGATTTGGACAAAAAAGTCGAATCATTCGAACACCTGCGATCAACAACTAATCCATCATTCATCGATTAGCTACGTAATCGATTTTCAAAAACGCTTTCTTATTCAAATACCTATTTTAATTCCATGGAATTAAGAATTAAAATCACGTGGTGAGGAATAATTGTAGATTTTACATGTGTCAAGTAAAAAAGGGTTGAATACAGTAGCTAGAATAACTAAATTAAGTTGAACTCGCTTTCAATTTTGTGGGTGACGTATCAAATTCAATTCAATTGGTCAATTTTCTTTGTCTGGAAAATAGTATTGTTTACCTGAATCATTTTTATTTTATTCACTTTTTTGAGAAAAAAGTGTGATGATATCCATTTTTTATTCTATAATTACTACTAAATCTTTACCTTTGGTTTAAAAGGATGAGATGTCAGCCCGATTAACAGGATACCTTACCTGTAAAAATGACGTAAAATACAGTCACAATAGATAATATTAGAATAACGGCAAACATTAGGCAGTTTTTAATTTTTATATTATATTAGGTAAATACCTATCTTGAACTACATAATAATCATAATCTGAATGGTTTACCATTAATTAGCACGCTTCAACTAATATTATAAATGCGAAAGTTTGTGTGTATGTTTGTTACCACTTAGCTCCGTAATACATATTTGACTGAAACTTAAACAGATACTTAGGACAACATAGGTTCCTTTGCGAACGCGCGTAAAACCGCGGGGCTGAATGCTAGTATTTTATAAAAATAAATAAACACTTTTTTTCAGATATTACCACTAAAACCTTCAACAATAAAACAGTAAAATAAATGCAATAAACTTTACATGGTCCATTTCAATTTTACATACTTTTCCATCATTCACTTACCCGCATACGCGTGTATGACTCACGTGAAACAAAAACGACCTTCCATACAAATACAGTGACACGTATATTATGAATTTATGACCCAACCGTTGCGTGACCTCGCCCACTGTGCAGTATGAAATGATAGAATATTCAGCGGTAAACTTGCGTCTTTGCCACGTGGAATTTCATGATCACCAGTGACTCAGTAAGTAAGGGCAAACGTGAGAACTGACGAGGACAAATCCAAGCTCTGCTTCCTAGTTATGTAATCGTTAAAAAAAAGAAGCCTTGCTGAGTTTCTTGCCGGAGTCTTCTCAGTTCAAGTGTATTCCGAACCCGTAGTAGAGTCTATTGTAAAACTGTAACTGTTGACATTCAGGGCCTAAACATTATAAATTAGATTTTGATTTGATTTTGTTACTTACATATTTGAAAAAACTGGAGAAATGCGTGTCTGCCTCGCGCATCGAGGGTTTCAGAAAGACAATTTCCTATGTTACTTTAAATACAATTCTTCTTACAGGTTTTCCTGTGATCTATGAATTACCTACAGGAAAAGAACTATTTTTTGTACAGTTTTGCAGGCAAATGGTAAATTTACGTCAAAACTATTTAACATCGATCGACTTCTAATTATCATAAAATTATAAAAAAATTATATTCTCACACGTCTGTGTTTTGTAGTTTTTACATGAAAGGGTAACAAACATCAATACATCCTCACAAACTTTCTCATTTATGATATTAGTAGGATTTTTTACTTATAATTTATGATGACTTTACCGTCCATTATTTTCACCGCACCCATGTTAGGTATATCTATTAACTTACAGCGAAGCGAACACAGTCAGCTAATGGGACATAATATATGCTAATTATAGATGAAAAATCAGGAAACTGAATATGATTACTTTAAATGGTCAATTAACACTGAGACCATCTAATCTATTTTGTTAGTTTGTGTTTTAAAAACGTTTATTAGGTTGAAATCCTTGTTTGTAATTTACACGTCTTTTTTATCTACACTAATATAATAAAGAACGGACGAATTGACGGACCAGTTGGCGCAGTTGGCCTATTGCGCCGCAGGTCATGGGTTCGATTCCCATCCAGGACAAACATCTGTGTTCATGAACATGTCTGTTTGTCCTGTTTCTGGTGTAAATATCTATATAAGTATGTATTTATAAAAAAAGTAGTCTTATATAGTATATCAGTTATCTGGTTGCCATAGTACAAGCTCTGCTTAGTTTGGGATCAGATAATCGTGTGTGAATAATGTCCAAGGATATTATTATTATTATTAAAGAAGAACGATTTGAATTTTTGTATGTTTGTTTGTTTGTAATATGTTTGTAATGGATAAACTCAAAAATTACAGTACCGTTTTTCAAAATTATTTCACATTATAGAAAGCTACATTATCTGCGAATAACATAGGCGACATAAATTTTATTAAAAAAAATCCCTAGATCCCTACAAAAATTACATTAATGTAACCCAAGGTATTTCAGATTTTCAACTTGAATGTGGTCCACCAGGTAGGTAGCTACACCGTGCCTACCACCACCGTGCTTTTTTCTTCACTGAAAGCTCACTAGGATTCGAACTCGGCAATCGAAATCACTAACACTGAGCTGTCATCGCCTTTACATATCTTAATATTTATTTAAGTACCATGTCTATCTGCCAGTTACAGTCATGATACTATTTTATAGGTATCCGAACATGGAAAAAACCTTTTGAAATTTATATTTTCTTATCAAACCACGATTGCAAGTAGCAATATTCGATACCAATTTTATCAGTTCTCAGCTTTGCATACTTTACTTTACATCTCAACATAGTGAAATAATGGTTAAAAGCAAATCTATCTAATAAAGGAAAAAAACACGTATCATATTCAGGTTAAAGTTCATTGTAGCATATTGCATGAATCAGTCAATAAACTCTATAAAACAAAGAGTTCATGGCGTCTCTTATCGAATTTTACGAAGCAATTAAGCAATGGTATGTCGCCATAATGCCTAATAGCTAACAACTAATACAAAGAAGTTTTTATTAAAATTTGTCAACTCACACATTTTATCTATACGTTGAAATGTGGCGTAAGTTATAAGTGAAAGCGTAAATTATTAATAATGTTTTAACATCGACACTGAACTGTTTAAATGTTTTGTACGTTTTTTTTACTTCGGTAGGTAGAATATTAGGTACTATAAAAACTATCAAATTTATTGTTTTCAAAGTAGTCAACCATCTTCGGCAGGAAAAACTGCTTAATATACAAACACAGAACTCATTTATTCAGTTTAGGCCCTAATAAGGAACGTATGTTTGCCATTTCGGTATACTCAGCGATTAGTTTTGTATTTCAACCTTATTCAACTTTTGAGCGTATTATGTGTACAATTTTAATCAACACACGAACAATTCTAATCAAATGTAGCTTATGTTTGTCCGACAAGTTGATGCTTTACAAAAAAAATGTGGCTTATTTTAGACAAATCGCTGTCGTTAATAACGTAGTCCAAACGAAGCTTATCTTCAGCAAACATTAGGTATTCAACTCATTTATGAACACTTCACATCTTTCGTCATCATTTGTTACCGATAAGCCGTTGATCTTTTGTTTAACTTTGTTTATAATACGACAGGTTTGACATAACCAGGCCCTGTGGTCATTGAACTTTTGTATTGTGAGCAAAAGGTAGTTTTTTATAGTACCTAAACAAAAAAAATACTTTTATATGTAAAAATAATGAAAAACCTGCTATTCTATTATTTTGTTTGTTACCTCCTAATAACACCTCAACGACACCAATCGTGCAAAAAAATCATGTTACTTAAATCACATACATACCTGTCTACCATAATGTTCTACAATGTAATATTTTTAGACAATATTTTTTTTAAATCAGAAGGTACAATCGATTTGTTACTTTTTTTCTCGAAACCACCGAAATAATATTACACAATTTTTTTTTTTTTTTTTTTTACTCTGTATAGGTCTGTGTTTGACCACAATCTCACCGTGGTCAGTGATGATGTGGCCGATGATGGTAAGCACACAAAGCCTAGAAGGGAACTGGCTCTCAAGTGCAGCTGTCGGAACACACCGAAAGGTGCTTGGCGACAGATTTTCAACTTGAGGGTGGTAGCCAGCCAGGCGGGTACTACAAAGCACCCTACCACCGTGCTATGGTTTCCTCACGATGTTTTCCTTCACCGAAAGCTCAAGCTCATTGTAGGATTCGAACCCGGGACCTTCGTCTCGGCATCCGACGTCACTACCACTGAGCTATCATCGCCTTAAATTATTAAGTACAATACAATAGCCTTCTGGGAACCTTGCCGTTGATTGGCAGCAGCGGCCGCCTAGAGGATTTTTTTATATATAGTTTGTATATTTGTTGTAAATAATTGTAAATATTGTATATAATAGAATAAAAAAAAAAACTTGTATTTTTAGATGACATGCTAGAATCTATATTATGTTTGAACTTTAATTTGAAACAAATTACCATTTGATTACCATTAAAATTTTACTCATGAGACGCAAGTGAAACCTGAAGGATATCAAGAAGTTGAGATTTCAGGAAATATATATATTTTTTAATATAAAATTAGTGGAAAGGGTTGAGGTGCCGTAAATCGATTATTAATAAACACAATACTTCATTCGATAATAAAGTTCACAATTCTGCATGATATTCAGGCATTGAATTAAGCAATACTTTTTAAATGCCAGTTAAAAAAATATAAATATCGACGTCATAAAATCCTTTAGGGTCGTCAGTTAAAGGCCTATTTAACTATTGCACACAACAATTTCATTGAATGAAACATTGTAACAATGTCATTTTTATTTGGATCCTAAACGTCCACAAAAATTATTACCAAATAGATCATTAAAATAGTTTTATTTGAAATAACGGTAAACGGACGTGACGCTCGTATAATTGCCCTATTTAAAAATTTGAAACGTCAACGGACAATAGAGTTGCCAGTTTATTGCAATTCGTAAATCAAAATTGTAATAAATCGTATTTGACTCCTATATCCATGTTTTATGATGAGAAACATTAAAAACGTGATTTTTTATGACATTATTATATTGGTGCAAGTAGAAATAAAGTCGGCAATGTTGCTTACTACAAAGTAAGAAATTGTGTCTGTAATTTTTTTATTTTCTAATATTCAGTAACATAACAGTATTAGTTGTTGTATCTCAATTCATGAATACCTAATTATGTTAAATAAATATAACCCTTACATAGCTATAATATATTTTCATTTGTGCATCTACTAAGGTTGTGCTCTTCTGTATAGTACTATTAATAATTATGTACATTTGTGGGCAAAATAATAATAATTTATTTCCCTTTATAGTAGCGTCCCATATACTGAAAAAAAAATTAATGAATAAAGAGCTAATAAAATACAAAATAACCCATAGCCTCTTAGTAATAAGAATAATAGTTTCATAACACATACAAATTGTCGGTAAAATTTGAACGGCTATGTTTATTTTTTAATTCTATTCCTTTGTCGTGAGAGTGTTTGACGATCGGGATATGAGTCATCTGCGCCGGCGCATGCTATTCACAGGATGATTTAAATTACCTTTCATTTTTTTTACTTTCACAAAGTTTTTTTATAAATATTAGGCACTAACTGTTCCCCGCGTGCTTAAAATTAGCTTTAAATGTAGCTTCCTATTACTCAAAATAATATAGTACTTATACAAGTTCTATCTATTCAGAAAAAACACAGCGTTACGTTTTCGCCGCAGATTACACAATAAACAAATAAAATTGATCATAAATAAATGTCGGGCTAAGTAACAAAAAAAGTGAAAGTTTTTTCATCAAGTAAATTTTTCATTTGTCACAAACCAAGCTTTGTAAACATCAAGCCTTTACGATGTGTTCGTCCAAACACAATACGCGAACGTTTTCGCAGACGTACTTGCTAGTATGGTGTCTAGACATTGTGTACTAGACACTAGATTAGCTTGAGTGAAATAACAATGAGAGTATTTTGATTTGCAAGTGGTGAAATGGATGCCAACGGCTAAGGATCGTCCATCATGATACAACATTCATGTCGTAAATTCAACTGTAGACTGGATAGGTATGTCTAAAATGTTGATGGTTAGATGAGAAATATATAAAATCAAAATTGTCTTCAATGGGCCACCATAAAAAAAAACTATACACAAATTAGACTGAAAAGCATTTTTAGAATAAAAAAAATATATATTAGGTTTAAACATTGTTTAGACATGTACAAAAAATATATTAGAGCGAGAAATTTATATTACAAAAATAAAATCATGCTTTATATTATCTGATGCAAGAGATAAGGTGCGTACACACTGGCCTTTTTTTCCCCCGCCCGGTACCCACTCGTACCACCGTTCTACTTCTGCGAGTGACTCATCCATCGGTGAGATAGGACAGGAAGATGTGGAGACGTGTGTGGAATTCATTTTTTTTTTGTTCTATTATATAGGTATAAGATAAATAGGTAGGTGTATTATATGATTTAGATGGCAGTTTTCTGATTCATAGTATTTTATGCATTTACAAATAAATAATATTTGGCATCGGGTCCATCTATCATATCCCAACCAGACAAAATATTAAATGGTAAAAATATACTTAAATGGTATTTGTGAAATAAATTTATGGGGTTATCAATTTTTGTTTTCAAATATCCTTATTATCTTACTATTGGTTTATTTTAAATATTCCAAATAATTATAACTAAAAAAATAAAATCTTTGAAACATTAAACAAATTGTGACAAAATGCTACACCGCCTCCATAGATTTTATAGCTTTTCACCGTGTTGACCAAACCCGAGACGATGTCTTCAAACATTTTTTTGTCTATTTGACGCCGAAAATATTTAACTCCTAAACGATTCAAATTATAATTAGGATCTTTTGAACTGTGAAGACAAACCACGATGCAAATACAGTTATGAAACTCTATTTTTATAATAATTTGGTCTTAAAACATAACTTATCAAGGATTAGAATCATTTTGAGAGTCAGAAAAAGTAATTTGGTCATCAGAATTGGTTGTCGGTTGACCAAAACTTAATACGATCCAAATGGCCGATATTAATCTTAAAATGTCACCTATTGTGTGTACTGCATGATTTCTTTATAGTGACAATGATTTTCTCTGATGATTATTAAGTATTTCTATTATAAATCTTTGAAGGAAAGGATTACGATGACTTTCGAAATGCGTGTGGCTCGACAATGATGAATTGTTTTTAATTATCATAGTTCCATGGTGACATGCTTCCATTGGGCAGTGTGGTAGGTCCTTTATAACTTCATAATAATGAAATAATTCAAAATATTTTATGGATTACAATTCAAATGTAATTTGTGAAAGTGAATCTTAAAGAAGTTAATTACTGCAGAGGAAATGCATTCCGTGTGCACTAAGCCATATCGAAAGAACAGTCATTGAAGAAAATCGTGACTCATCGTTGGATTTTCTTCAGCAATGCTGGTTTAGTCATGGAACGTAGATTCATGTTAATAAAATACAGTAAATTCTAGATTTAGAGTAGAGTTATTCCTATACGATAAAACAAAACGTTCTCATTGTCTTAGCTGACTTTAAATAAAATTAAAATAATTAATTTGGACATAGTTTTTAGAATTAATAATGGCATAATTTATAATTTTCGATGATACCTACGACTTGTGTCTGTAAAGCAAGCTTAAGCAGAAGCGTGACAAGTTGGTGCATTAGGTACCTACATCTACTTAGAAATTGTGGTTATATAATACTCGTTAACTTCAAAAAATTAAAAACAAGAAAAAAGTACAGATCAATGTTTAGCAAAAAATTATAAAAATGCTTAAAAATCAAAAACTCGACTGCGTAAAAAATTTTACTAAAAACGATAACATTATTTATCGACTATCACACCGGTTATTCTTACCCATCTTTCAGTTCGTGTATTAAAAAAAAAAAAGTTATTCGTGATAAAACAAAACTGAATTGAGAACCTCCACCTTTTTTATGGTTAAAAATCAATCCGACCATTCGTATGTTTCGTGGTTATAAAAAATTTAAACATAAACCCATTATTCACTACCGCTGAGTAAAAAAGCCGATATCCATAAAATATCTGTCCAAAAACTAATTAATCTAAATAATCAAACATATTATTGTCTCAATCCAATTTAACTTTATAACATCAGATAACTATAGAACCATATAGTTCAAATTTAACCTGTTCTACCATTAGTTGAACTGAAACTATAAATTTAATCAGCTAACTGAAACTTCCCAGTCCAGTCCGGTCTGCAGTTGATTAGTCCTAGTGGTCCTGGTTAGTTTAACTGCACGGTTATCGAGTTTTGCATCTATTGGAATTTGTACTTGTTCTAATTGTTTTTTTTTCTAATTACTGTACTTTACTTCTGTATAGAACCATGGCTTTATTATGCTACATTGGACCTTATTTATACAAATATACAGGGTTATCTAAATTTATCCACAATTCTTTATGATGTGGTATCAATACGTAATCGACTAACTCTTAGTAGGTACGAAAAAAGAACCAAAAATCAACCTTGCTCTATGAAAATCTATGATTTTTTTTTCAATTTCATAGTATTTCTCATAGTAAATAAAAAATCATAATGATAACTTCTTCCACCTTATAAAGCACTGTGATTGGATTAAAATAACACCGTTTATCAGGATATTAGTATTACGACATTATATCGATTATTTATGATGACTCACTCACCTAGCATTGAACTTAGGTGGTACCTACCTACTTTTGACAGTTCGTTAAAAGGAGAAATAAAATTAATTATAATATCTTGGCATATTTTTCATATGTGAAAGCAATTGTACTAACTACTGTTAATCTACACGGATAATAAAGCTGAAGAGGTTTTTTATTTGAACGTGCTAATCACTAGAACTAGCAGTCGGATTAGAAAAAAAAATTTCACTTTAGATGCTACATTATCTCCGAGTCTACTTTTCGTCCCTGGAAACCGCGGGGGACAGCTCTCTAGTCAGAAATAAAATGTTTTATCATTATTAACTCATATTACAGGTAAAAAATAAATGTATAAAAAGTTATAAAACACTATTTTTCAGATTTTGATTTCAGTTGGTCTCATATCAATAGTTAGGTATACTAAGTTATCTCAAAATATTAAATATAATGTCTAATCATAGAAAGAAATAACGAAAACAAAAACCATTATTTCAGCCTTCCATAACATATTAAATGAGTTAAATTGCTATTAAAAACTCAACATACGACATAACAAAAAGACCTTTGTTCTAAAAAGACACGTGCTCGAACCCATGGTCAACTAATTGAGCATATTTCAAACAATTAGCCTCAAATGAAGTCCCATATAATGAAAACAATTATAACTTTGCCCCGTAGTCTTTAAACTCGTAATATTGCCTCTAAAACATGTTTCAAACGCAAAATAATTAATTTCGTACAAAATATTTCATTAGTTGCTAATTTCTAACCTTTGTGGTGTTCTAAATTTAAACACGTATATTGTAATTTTGATTAGAAATTTTGTACTGAATAAAATATCTACTGGCAAAGGAAAAAAATATATTTATACCGATTTTAAAGTTACAAATTAGTTCTGACTATTAGGGCCGGTTGCTCGTACATTTTAGTAAAGTTATAGTCAAAGTTATTTTAACTATTAGGTACCATGCTTTAACCGACTTTGACGATGACCGATCTCCTTCAATCGGTTATGGTTAAAATTTTAATTAAAGTGACACGAGCAACCCAGTTTGCTTTCTTTCGGCGGTTAAAGTTAACTATAACCGTAACCTTACTATGACCGCGCTTTATGCAACCGACCCTTAGTAATGCTGCGTTTACGTTACATATAAGTAAGCTAATAGATTGATAAAAGTAAGTCAGATTTTTCGTTGGTAATTTTTCACGTCTCAACCGCTGGAATAGAAAAGTACTTTGGCTTCTTTTTATCCAAGGAACGTGGGTGCAACCGCGGGGAACAGTTAGTTATTTAAATAAAGAGATTCTACAAAGTTATCAGAAATAAAGAGCAATGATCTATTTTGTAACTAAACTGAACATGTGTCATAGAAATACAAATTAGATGATCATACCCCATTGTTATTTTTACTAGTATAGATTACACATTAAATATATCATGGCTCAAATGCATGGTGTACAAACAAAGCTCTCTCTTTTATGTAAAATGTTAAGAATATTTACACAAGTGAATTTGAACACATGTTTTTTTTGTGACCGGTAGAGATAATGGAGACATAATTTGTAACCTAAAACATTTGAATCTGTATTGTGAACTTTTTTTATTAAGTTACTAGCCGGCCCGGCAGTTGTTGTCCTGTCCTGAGAATTAAAAAAAACAGAGACCTACACTTACGGTCCATTTTTTATTTTTGTTTTTCTATATTTTCAAAGTTATTCTGCTATTCTCGGATTAGACGAATCCAACAAATCATAGATTATAAAAATCGGTCCAGCCGTTCTCGAGTTGTAAATAACTGGACTTTCGGACAATATAATTATGATGTGATAAGATTATGGTCGAAGGTAGTAGAAACATACAACCATTGGAAGAAAAGTGACAATACAGTACCTATAATATGGCTTAGATAATTCAATTCTAATAATATTAATAGAAGCAAAAATTTGCGTGTGTTTATGTTTGTAACCACCTAGCTCCGTAACGGGTGAACGATTTAAATGAAACGTAGAACATACATAGATTACACACTGGAATAGTGGACATTTTAAACAGGAAAAACTTTTTTTTAAAATCAACACTACAACAATGATGAGTCAATGTTAGAAAACCTCGTGGTTTTGTGATCTTATTCAGTTAAACTCTAAACAAAATCTTTTTTTAATGAAAAAGGTTATATTATCGACAGTCTATCTAAAGCAAAAAACATGTTCTTAAGAACGCTAAAATTCTGCGAAAAAATAAACTTATTCAGCCTACGTGTTTAGACTCTAGAGCTATGTTGATTATGACTCATTGTTTATATTTTTTGCGTCAGACAAAACTGGTTATGCAAGTCGAATTCAACATGGCAACAGCGCTGGACCTGACAACAGGTTCCGAAAGTGTAAATCGATGTGTCATCAATTCATTGCCAAGTCGGTTAAGACATAGCTACAACAATTTAAGGTGGAGGCTTCGGTTGGGACGTTAAATTCAAATTTTATTACGTTTTTTGCTAATTGCAGCTCAGTTTATAGGTCGTAAGTTATCAACATGTTATTTGCGATTATATACAGAGAGAATATAATCTGACATATACGACTATTTCATGAAAATGTTACTAATATACCTTGGAGGAATGTTTTGATTATTTCTTTTGTTATTAATCAGTAAATATACTACCATTCTTGTCGCAAATATCATGTTGCTAACTTACGACCCACTTACCACTTATAACTGAGCTGCAATTAGCAAAAAACGTGATAAAATTTGAATTTAACGATCCAATCGAAGGTTTACCCTTAAGGGTCAATGTCCATACTATTTGTGGTTACAAATTAATTTTCTGATCATAATGATAACTTTAATGATTGATTTATCATGTTCATTTGCACGGTACTTTGTAGTACAGTCAGCCAAGAAAGTGGTGTACCACCCTAAGGTTGAATGTCGCTTGCAGATTCATAGGTGATAATTATTAGTTTCGCGTGCATTTTGTTTACTGTTTGTTACGTGACAGCTGTTCTTAGTTTGACACTTGTTGTAATTTTCGATGACCAGGAAACTAAATCAAAACTCGCACACCACTTTCTAACCAATAGTACCCGCCTGATTGGCGTAGCCACCACACTCAAGTTAAAAATCTGTTGACAAGCACCTTGCGACCGGGATTTTACAACAGCCGTATTTGAGAGTCAGTTCCCTTCTAGGCTTTATGTGCTTACCACCATGTGTTTGCCTATACAATTCAGGTGAGCTAATACGAAAGATGGTCAATTGCTAACTATATTAATATAGGTTTTTTTTTTAAAGGACTAAAGTTGGTAGCCTCAGATGGCTGCAACAACCTTACCGGACAAATCGGTGAGCGCAGAGGGCTCTCAGCCGGGTAATATTTAGAACAACGCCTGAGGGCACCCCCGAATGGGGTACGAACCTCGGCTCAGGGCGTTACCGGGAGAGGGGGAGGATTTTGTACATGTTACGACTAATCGGGGGCGGTCGGATTACTAATGGCAGCTCGGGCCGCTTGAACGAGACGAGACTGAGTGGGAACGTCGCGGCGGTCCTCGCCGTAGGATATGGTACAAGGTTACATTACAACTGTATCAAAATAATTTTTTCACAGAAAATTTGTTTTCACCTTATTGAGAAACTTTTTTAATGGCACCTCCCGAAATCTGACAGCCCTTTGAAAATGAGGAAGATACGATAGTATGAGTACCTCAAACTATTAATTTAAGAATTTTATCTACTCTCATATCGTAAAGTTCTAATTATGAAATCAAAAACAGTACTTTATTGACCCACTTTAGGCACACCCGTCTATAATGAAATTAAAAAATTATATTATAGTACAGTTTTCTTCCCAAGATAATGCTATAAAATAACTTTTTTTCATTAAAGTACAAGTATTTGGATTTTAATGCTTCAATTACTGTCAGTCAACTTGTCAAACAAAATAATAAAGAAAAAAACATTATAAGTGGCCAGACATCAGGACTAAACAATTATAATTTGAGATGCAAATTTACTTTGTCTGTGGTCGCGTATGCGTTTGTGACGAATTTGGGCGCCATGATGATTAATGTTTGTTTATTTTATTGATTTTTTGCATTCATATTTTATTTTGGCCAAAAATGATAGAAAAATAGCTGTGATACTAAGGTGAAATAAATTTGGATCTGAAATAGTGGAGGCGGCAATGGAAATGACGAATAATCGATACCCGTAAGTCATGAAAACCTATGACAAAATATTATCGATTTTTTACCTTTAAATTACTTTATTAGATGAGTTTAGATAAAGTACTGTATGATACTGCACATAATTAGGTATTAAAAACTCGTGTGATACTATTAAGAACCTCGCCTACGGCTCGGTACTTAAACTCACACTCGTATTTAATAACCCCTATTATGCAACAGTATCATAAACTACTATAAAATGCTGATTAAATAAAGTTGTTTTCTTTAATGAGTCATCAATCTCTTTAAAGGAGGTCACGATCCTCAGAAGAATTGACGAAAGAAATAATTGGTTTAAGATATTTTTTCAATTTACCTAATACCTAGTAACGTTTATCGCATTTGCTGACTTTATTTTACCTCTTTTCCCTCTCTATTCCTTGTTGTTGCAAGGAATAGAGAGGGAGGGAATAGCAGTGTTGCTGACCTGTTTCTGTTACAATGCCAAGAAGGCAACTGGCTGAAGTGCATTTGCCGGAACACACCAGTAGGTGCACCAGCCAGACGGGTAGGTACTAAGTACCCTACCACCGTGCTATGGTTTCCTCACGATGTTTTCCTTCACCGAAAGCTCAAGCTATATAAATATCTTCTTCATGTCCCACTAACCTACATTTCAATCATATTGACTTCAAAAATAAATGCCTATCAAGTGAGTAAGAGAGACAAACGAGATTTGACTGTGGTTAGTCACACTGTGTAACATAGTGAAAATGTTACATCATACAAAATATTGTCAGGAGAGGTATTGTTCGTGGAAGTTCACGTATCTTTATGAGCGCGATTAGAATACTAAGTTGTAAAAAGCTTGCGCCTAAAATGACTAGGTATATACCTAGATATGTTCCATTCATGAAAATTAACTCACTAAAGTTGAAAATCTTTCGCCAAGCACCTTTCGGTGTGTTCCGACAGCTGCACTTGAGAGCCAGTTCTTTTCTAGGCTTTGTGTGCTTACCATCATTGGCCACATCATCACTGACCACGGTGAGATTGTGGTCAAACACAGGCCTATACATAGTAAAAAAAACTCACGTATATGATAAATGTAAACCGCTGAACAAACTTTGATGAAGCTTGCCAAATAGATAGATCAGACTCTGAGATAATAATATACTATGCTTTTTATCCCGGTAAAACATAAGATCAATCGGAAATGTGGGTTAAAACTCCAATGTAATCCAAGTCCTCATACAGTTTTAGTTTTTATTAAAATCGGCTTAGAGATTCCTTTCAGCATTCTTTCGCTATTCCCTATACTTTAGGATATAGCCTACTATGTCCACTTGAAAAATCCACCCTGTATTACCTGAAGTACCTGTGTAATACACACAGGTACCTGTGGTAGGTAGAAGGAAAAAGAAACCAAAATCAAGGCCTAATAAAGTCTAGATTAGCATTTAGCTACGTTAAATACTCCTTGTTAATTGCTATCACACCTATTTAAAACTGTTCGATGATGAATCATCAACTGATAGTCAATAATGAAATGACACGCGTATTGATGGTTCAATGACTCATACAAATCAGTAATATATTGACACCAATAAATTAGACTGTTTGCGAAATGTTGCCGTCTCATTTTGTTAATTGTTTCGATTACGTTGGCCTATTTTAAACACAATTTCAGATATTTTTGCTGAGTTATAATACCTACGGTCAGCAAAGAGGCTGAACATATTCTTTACAAAACACCTATAAACCTAAGCTCTAATATGAAAAAAAAACAAATATTTTTTAAATATTGTGTCTATAAAAACCTACAATGTATTTAAATTTCTAGATCATGAATAGTTTTTAAGCTGAACTACTTCTTTTCTAACCGTACCTGTGTACCTATATTTGAGCAATTTTGTTTTGTGTCATTTTTAAGAACTTCAAATATAACTTTTGAATTTCGAATAGAATTTCACAAAAACAAGAAAAGTTTTCTTCAAGTTTAAACTTTCAGAGCAAGAAGGCTTTTACACTTTGAGCGCATTGCTTCATAAAATCTTTAGGCGTTCAAACTTGATAATTCAATGGTTCAAACCACTTGTGTCTATAAGATTTAACAGTCAGAATTTTAATATAATTTAAATTCAATGATAACATTTTTATGCTTAAATCTTAAAATAAACTGAACTATTATAGTTAATAATAGTTCACTGTTAAAAAAACTATGGGGTAGTCCCCATAGTTTTTTTAACAGTGAGAATCTACTGAGGCACGACATTGTCTAAGGTTTTTTATGATAATTTTTCTTTAAGTTCCATCGCCCATCTCGTCATCGACAGGCACTATGTGGTTTCCAAGGAGCTTCATATAAGCTCCCCACTGTAGTTTTCCCAAAAGACTACAGCACGTACCTACCTACTTCGAAAGGATTAAAGAGATTTTTGCAGGGTCAACAAAACGCAACTGATATTCCAAGTGTTGCAAGCTTCTATAGACTACGGTGACCGCTTACCATCAGCACAAGTTTCCTACCTGTGCTGATGGTAAGCTTATAAAAAAAATGTTAATGCAACAACTGCAACTACCTAAGTAGGTATAATTTTATCAAAATGACCTTGCAGTGCATATCGAGTTGCAATGATAATGTGCACAACGCTTCATTGTTTGTAACAATTTGAATACATTATACTAATAGTTGTGCGCATGTGGAAATGAATTGTTTGTTACATTACTACTCTAATGTTAGGTTGGTCTGCTGGTGATTTGTCTATTGAGGCTTCAGGTATTATGGTATATTAACGGAGCATAAATATTTTTTAAAAGAACGTTACGTTTTAAAAAACTGCACAAGTGCGAGTCGAGTTCGCTCTTATTGTTCCAACTGAAAATGTTGTGTTATTGCAAAAAAATAAAATTTTCAAATGATATAATTGAAAATTAAAGATTTTTAGCTTAATGCTTTGTGCTAAAAATATAGTTTTTTATTTTCATAGATCTATGGTATTGTAAATCTAAATATTTGACATTAATTTTAACTTGATACCTCTCTATGTTCCTAAGAAATAGTCTTGGCAGACAGACAGAGAGCAAAGGGTTCCATTTTTTTTTTTGAGGTACGGAAACCTAAAAAAGAGGGCATGAAACTCAGTTTAACTAACCAATCATTGTTAAGTGCCTATAATATCAACCGTTACATTAAAATTGTACCTTGAGATTTTATTATCATTATGAGTGCTTAGAATCAGTTGGCCGAGACTGAAGATGTCCTAGATTGTGTTAACTAAACCGTGAAATAAAAACTAATTGCTTTTACCAAAACACCGAAATTTAAATAACCATCAATCAAAAACCACATCACAAGCGAAACAATGGTCATTTAAAATCCCATAAAATCCTTTCGAATCCTAATTGCACTACTTTTATTCTCAGCCACGGAGCGTAACGCGCAAATTGCAAAATGTCAAAATCGTACTAATGATTACAATTATTTTTACCGCACAAACTTAAAATTACAATTTAAAACTTTTGTTTATAACCATTATTTGAAAAGTGCTAAAGTTTATTTTGTAAAAAAGTTTGTTTAAAGAACAGCAGATATAAAATTGCTATGAAATGACATGAGTATATAGGCCATGGGATTGTAATCAAGTATCTCCAAATTGTAATCACTTCTCGTAATCTTCGTTTTTGGGGTTCCGTATCCGAAGGGTAAAACCCTATTACTAAGACTCCGCCGTCTATCACCAGGCTGTATCTCATGAACTGTGATAGTAAGACAATTGAAATTTTCACAGATGATGTATTTATGTTGCCGCTGTAACAACAAATACTAAAAAACAGAATAAAAAATGTTTAAGTGGGGCTCCCATACAACAGACATGATTTCTTTTCCGTTTTTTATTTATGGTACGGAACCTTTCGTGCGCGAGTCCGACTCGCACTTGACCGGTTTTTATTTAAGGTTTGAATGTTAGTCCTTGCTAATATTATTAAATGTGTGTTAGTTTATCCTTCTTTCAAGTACAAAGCAAGGGCCGGAGTGTAACAAAAACTACTTTTTTATCCCGGGAACACGGGTAGAACCGCGGGGCGGAAGCTAGTTTTGATTATTTTGTTGTTAATATTTTATCAGTGATTTATTATTAATAACTGAATAAATAAAATCAGTAAACAAATATAATGTTTTTTTTTATTTAATTAATTGTGATTTTTTAATAATATATTTTCGAAAACTCGAAGAAATAAAAATATATATATATATAATTTTACGTTTTTTAATCAACAGTGTTTTTTTATACAAACTTTCCCATTTATAATATTAGTAGCATATAATAATGTCCACTGTCCGCAGTAAGTACTCAGCCTAACATAACCAATCAAAAATCAGGATACCTTGATGATGAAGATGATGTCATCGAACTGGAATTAATTATTTTGTTATATCTGACCCCGTTAGGATGTGGGTGTAAATTTTACCACAAGAGAAAGTTGGCAAAATGATTCACTTTGTTTTCATTCGTCACAAACTGCGCAGTGGACAAAATATGTTTACAAATTGTTATCTTGATCTTGCTACATCAGACCTCACTAATATGCTAATATTATGGATCTTTGCGACTAAATCATACAGTAACGGCTTTTCAGATTTGGATTAAAGTAAGCTACCACTGACAGATACTTGCTTGGGAAACCACGTTGAAACTAGTGAATTATAAAGTTCTTTTTTTGCTATGTATAGGTTTAGGTATGTGATTGACCACAATCTCACTGTGGTCAGTGATGATATTATGGTCGATGGTGGTAAGCACACTTATATTCTTCTTCTTCTATGGTTTCCTAACGATGTTTTCCTTCACCAAAATCTCCATGTAGGATTCAAACCCGTGACATTTATTAAATAGGTCTTATACGTTGGACGGACGGCTTAAAAAATAGCCAGCCTCATTGTATTTGGATTTTTTCATATATTATAGGTATAGGTATAATCTGAATCTCGGAAACGGCTCCAACGATTTTCATGAAATTTTGTATGCAGGTTTCAAAGGCGATACATCGATCTAGCTAGGTTTCATTTTCCAAAAACACGATTTACCCAAAAAATATACCAAGCAAAACTCGGGCATCCAGGTACCATCAACAAAGTTGAAGCATGATCAATTTTGAGGTGATCATGCTTCAACTTTGTCGATAGTACATATTATAAATTGAACAACATTGATTTTAGTATGCATTTATTTTTTGTATGGTGTAAATTGTTGTATATGTTAATCTATTTAAAATTTCAACATTATAAAGTAATTCCGCCACTATCCATACTAATAATAATCTTTACAACATGGCTTCTTACAAGGTTTGTAGCTGCCTTCAGTGCAAAGATATGAACGAACTTTCTTTGCCAACGGACAATCTAACCTACCACACGGACCATGGACATCTCTTTTATTAATGAAGGTACCGTGTTGGTACTTCCCTTTAACATATTCACCATGTATGAACTGATGTTGACTACCTCTATAGTCCATTCTTTTTGGGCAATTAGTCCCACCACATGGCCCTTTAGGAAAACCCATAGCAAGGATAGCTAATTCACTATCAGTAAACGGAGCAACAAAGTCCTCATACATCACAGGTTCTTCTACAGGTCTTATAGGTTCTCTAGTTATGTCAGGTGCACCAAAAAAGTATGCTACTGGTGGGACAGCGTCTATTGTAGTACCATCCCAATGCCTGACTACTTCTATATCTTTTAGGTTCAGATCATCTACTAGATACTTTCGTCCTGGTAATCTTTCCATTTCTGGTAAAGCGATGAAGTAGCTAAGGACGCTATTACCAAGACATGTTAGTCGTATAAAAAATTCAACTTCACCTGATGCTTTCAAGTCTTCTTCACATTGTAACGATCTTTTCAGCTCTACTGTGTTAGTCACCATTTCAGGTTTACTAGTATCCCTGAATTCACCTTTATCAAAGTTTACTGGGTTAAGTTCAGAAGCTCTTTGCAAACATTCAAAGAAAGATTGATGCCACTCTACAATACAAAAACCAATGCAATTCATTTCCTGGTCTCTGTTCCACACTGTTATATAAATGGGTGTCTTTTTTAATTCCTCTTCTAGTTTTGAAGGTCTCGACAAGAACATTACAGAATTTCCAACTCCAAAATAAGGTGGTAGCGGTAACGGTTCAGATGGCAGTACAATTTTTTTAGGCGCAACTTTTCCTTTCCCTTTTTTGGGCTTAGGTGGTTTTTTACCTTTTTTACCCTTGGCTGGGGGAGGTTCTGGTATGGGAGCGATAAAATTATCATGTGCAACATAAAAATCAAAAATTGGCAAACAATTCATTTGCATTGTACATGTTTGCATAAACTTCATTTCTTCTTCAGATGGCATTGGTGGTTCTTTTCCTTTCTTGCCTTTCCCTTTCCCTTTTGGTTTGGCACCGCCTTTTTTCCCTTTTTTACCTGCCATAGCAGCCAAAGCTGCTGCTAAAGCCTCCGCCTCTTTCCTCTTTTCTTCTGCTTCAAGTGCAAGCTCATATTCATCTTTTTCTGGAGGTTCTATTTTGAGGACGATCTTTTTGACGAAAACTTCGATCATAAATATTTGTTCCATTTTGTTTCTAAAAAGAATGTTATACCAATCTATAAAGACGACAAAGTATCAACTAATAGAATTTTAACGTATAAACTTATTCGGTGGCAAAAAGGTAACCATATCTGCGACCGTATTAATACTTTGAACTTTAGACATAAAATCAAATTAAATAAAATAAGAGGGTCAATAACCCATAAACCCACCTTAAATTTTATTTCTTTCAGTTTGAAAAGGTTCTTGGCTTATAGGATGAAATGAAAACATAATATTTTATTTATGATATCTGCGATACTGATAAATTTTCCACTTATTATTGTCATCTAATTGTTGATTTTGTGTACAAATAGGTAATTTTTAGTTTAGACCATACTGATTATTTCAGGATTTTATTTACAAAACTGACACAACGTGTCACTAACAATTTTATGACGGATTACATGCAAACATTGGATCGAAGTAAATAGGTTGTTAAATCAATGAAAGTAGTTTCAATGTCAATATCAAATTAAAAATCTTTATCATTTAATTCCGTTTTTATTCGTATTTATCCGTGTTTAAATCTAGTAACATAGTTAGGTACATTGCTTTTTTACGAGATAAATGTACACCTTACATAAATAATAACAACTTTGAAAATTATCTATCAATAACACACAACAAAAAATCATGCAGCCATATTCAACCACACATAAAACCCAAAAAAAAAACATATTACTTTACTTTACTCAAACAAGCATGTACATCGAGATTCAATAATGATCCTCAACAAAATCACCTACACGACCGCAGAGATGAAACAAAAAAAAAGCCATAACCAAAGCGATGTAGTTTGAGTTCATCGAGCGGGGTCACGTTTACGCACGCGGGTAGCGTAGAGACGCGCGGGGGGAGGTAGGTGCGCCCGCGCAAGTCAACTCTGTCAAAGAATTGTTGGTTACTGGATGGTTGATGGTTAGAAGTTTGGTGAAAACATTGAGAAGCTTTTATTTTACTATCTTCCATCAGCGGAACAGACGTCCATTGTATTACGCAAATCTATCCTTGCTACATTTTGTAGATCATAGAATTACTGAAGGCTCCACAACTTTGCTGAGACACCATAATGGTTTACCCCAGCGGTATAGAGAACTGCAGTTTCAATATTTTCATTATTTAGGAACTTTATTACTTACGAGTAGTATCCTTTCTCCAAAAATATGAATGCTGAAGTACAAAATTCTTGTCATGTATGAGTAAAATAAAAAAATCGAAATCTATGAGTAAAATTGTGTTTCTGATAAAAATATAAAAGCTTTATACAATAAAATAGATAAATATAACTATTCCATTATTTTTAAATCCGGCTCATGTGCACGTATATTTTTTGTCTCACTCGCACGATGATATTTAAATTTAGCATCGCGTTGTACGTTATACGATTTGCAAAAAACATCGCCTCTTTGATGCGGGCCATACATTATTCAAATACAAATCTAGGCTTCTTTGTGGCCGTTGTTTAATTCAATGAGTCAAAGAAGATATTTTATTGCCCAGCAACTACAGATTAAAATAGCGATATAAGATAAGAATTAATCCTAGTTATTTAGGGTGCAACATTTTTTTTTTAGTAATGGACAAATAACACGTTTAACACGCCCTATTAAAGCAGTTACTGACAATAATAGTTTAATCCTATAAAAATACTAGCCTCAAGTATCGTCTCCTTCATAAATCACTCACCGAACTCTACCAATCCAATAAAATTGGGTAATTATCAAAAAAAGAGAAACGCACAGTCTAATAAAAAAGAGCTATAAAATTTTCCGTCTCAGCCAGCGTCGTCGATCGATACGTTCGTGGGGGGAGGGGGGTCGTTAGCCCACAAAACCGGTAGCGAGTGCGCATCGAGCAGCTGCGCCAGCGCAAGGTAAAGGTACGTTTACAAGGACTAGAGATGTTTTGTTATTTAATTAGCTATGGATCTACTTTTCTTATGCTTTTCTTTTATGTAAAAAAAGAAAGAGCAGAAAGATTCTCGAGTGGCGACCACGAACCAGAAGACGCAGCGTGGGCAGGCCCTCCACAAGGTAGACCGACTATCTTGTGAGGGTCACGGGAAACCACTGGATGCGGGTAGCGCAAGACCGGCTATCGTGGACATCCTTTGGCTGATATGATGAAATTAATTTCCCTTTCATATTATTATGTTGCTGTTTTTAAGCGAAAAGGTAACAAACATTACCTATATGTAATATTCATTATTTTATGTATATGTGATATTGGAGGTATTTCACTGTTTAATCGAAGCCACATTGATGAACGTCTGAATAGTCCCATTAGTTACTTCACTTCACCATGATGAAATTAATAACAACAAAAGGCATTTCCAACCATAATTATATGCTACAATTTCTTACTAACGATGATTCAACCTGCAATTCCATGGTACAGAGCCATACAGGCGAACTATGTGTCATAGTAAATGGGGTTATAATGAATATTTGATACAAATAGTTGGGGTTGATCCATAAATACTATACATATAAGTATGTATTTACAAAAAAGAAGTATTATATGACGTATATCAGTTATCTGGTTTCCATAGTACAAGCTCTACATAGTTTGGTAACCGTGCGTGAAGAATTTCCCAGGATATTTATTATAAAATACAATAGAATTTGAGACAAAATAACAATTAGACGAAAAATATTTCGTAAGTAGGTACCTACATCGTTTTCAAAAGTCTAATGCGGTATTTTCATATTTTGTTATGAAAGGCGATAAAAAAAACCTACTCTTCCTCAATCAAACAATAGCTCTCAATTTCTATGAAATAATAGACAGCAACAAAATTATAACAGATAAAGACAAAACACTTAGAACAACGCTCAAAATAAAAATAATGACACCCAATGTGGACAATACTTAAGCAATCATCTTGCTTTATACACATAGTACAGTGCTTGGCGTACGTGCAACTTACACTATACTAACATCTCAAACCATAATTATGTTATACATATATCTGTATGTGTCAACTAGTTTGGTACTTATACTTTGTAGTGGTTAGCGCCGGGCTTACTGACTGCTGTGTTATATGGAGGTACTTAGTTTTTAAATGTTATTAAAGAATAGCTACTCAGCACTATGAAGTGTATTTGGATCATCATCGTAATGAGCTCAAAGATCATTATTATCATTTGAATGTTATGGCTAATCACGGTGATAGTATTTACTAATAAAATACCCAAGTCTTGGTCGAAGGAAAACTTTGTGAAGAAAGCATAGCATGAATAACACCCTTAAGTTAAAAATGACCTATTTATTGTGTCCTAATTTGCATTTCAGATATCTTTAAAGGTTTACGCGAACACTAACCATTAGTGAGATTGTGGTCAGAAACGAGTTGATCAAAAGTTATAAAAACACCCAGGTACTCTTTGAAGACTCTCTCGTTACATAGGCTGACGATAAAAGCAGATGAGATCTAAAATCAAATTACTAAAAAGTCTTAAAACATTCTAAACCTAAAAAGCCAACTAAGAAACGAAAACGTTATATTAAACACTATGATCGAGTAAGCAAATATTTATCGACTACCGCATCTTAAATAAAAGGAACTAAAAGGAGCAGGCAGGAGTACCGCTACTCCACACGTGTGCATGTAAATTAATGTAGTATCGTACGGTCGTGATGATTTAGTTAATTAGTTCTCTACAATCGATGAAATGGAATGGGCCGTAATTGGAAATTAAGGTCAAACAGTAATTGTCAACAATGGAAATTATTGTTTTGGTGATAAATTAATAATTATATTTGATCATAATCACACAGTGGATAATGATAATGTGATCGAAGATGAAAGTGAAGTGACTAATTCCACACAAACTGACTAAATTACTCATCAAAACATTGATTTCATTATATTGTTCATGGCTAGATTTTTCGAATATAGTATCGATCAAGCTTATAACTTCTGATAAAACATGAGTAACAAACAAATTCCTCAACTTTATTCTTTCCCGTCAATTTTGAAGAAAGTTTAAAGTGATATTGATGAATCTAATATACCCTGTGGTGTAGTAATTTGAAGTCAAAAACTTACTTTTAACTTATTATGAGTGATCGACTTTTGAAAAAGTTTGAAATTGACTTGAAAATTAATAAGTAAACTGTACCTGAGTGTGAAGCTATCAAGTGGCTGGTAATTTAAAAAGTGGGACGAATTGAAATTTAATTTTATTTTAAGGTGTTATTACAGGCTTTTTGGTAATGTTATATTTTGTGTCAGTAGGATTCGAGGATTTTAAAACATTTCACCTAAAATGTTTGAAATTAAAATCGTTTTAAATGTCAACAATTGCTAACATTATCCTTTAGAATGTTGCAAATTCATAAACTAATCCCTTTTTGAAGTTCAAAACGATTCATCACTGAAATGATGAAGTCAACAAATCACAGTTTAACGCGCAGGTGGTGATGTTTTCACAAGTCCACAGTGAAGCGCAGACGCATCGCATGTTTGCGCTTCAATTAAAACTAGAAACAATAAACATGGACCTCTCATTTACATAGCGTCAGTTGGTTTAAAGTTAACGACTGTGTGGCCTAATTGTGGAGATAAAGAGGGTAATGAGTTTCATGTATCAATAGTTTAAAACTATCGATATTTTTTTTTTTTAAGTTTTGTTGGCAGGCAAATGATCCATCTAATATTTTGATGGTCACCGTGCAAAAATTTGTGATTTTTTTAAAATTAATAAAAATCTTATAGGTAACTAAATTGGAAATATATGGTGATTTAGTCTTTAAAATTTCAAGACTGAGAGAAAAACTAAAAAATAGTGACAGAAGTCAAGAAGGAACTATTTCTGTACAGGTTTTTAATAATTAGATAACTCTGATTGATACTTGTGCTTCAGACAAACATAAATAGAGATGCAGTATTTTTTACCTATATATTTTTTTTAGAACAAAACATTAGAATCTATTAAATACATACATTATGTAGCCCAAAGAATACTTTGAAAACATTTTTTCACAACTTAACTGTATTTTTCGTCCTTCTATTTGACATGAAGAATAAATCGCTACACTTTTATAACATGAACATGAAACCTCCAACGTTAGGCTTACCTAGAGAATTTATTGGGTATGATTGAAAATATTGTACGTGAGTCAGTTTTATGTGCTTTTGTGCATTACCTAGTGTTTGTTTGAGATCATTAATGTTTACAATAAATCATAAAATAATGCATAAACCTTCAAATAATAATTAATGTGTAGGATCTATATGTTATCACTACAGCTTCTATCCCGTGGTTTCACCCGCGTTGCCGAGGGATCTTATGTTATGTAGCCTATATGTTATTTCAGGGTATATAATATATCTTTGTTCAAGTACGTCATGCTTAGTGTCCAAATTCGTTTAGTAGTTTTTACGTGAAAGAGTAACAAACATCCATACATCCTCTCAATTTTTCGCATTTATAATATTAGTAGGTTAAGATTGTCTTGTGTGTGTGTGTGTGTATCTATGAATTAATAATCTGTCTATTTGTAAGTATGTATTTGACATAAATAAATAAATATAAATATCCTGGGACATTGTTCACACACGGTTATCTGATCCCAAACTAAGCAGATCTTGTACTATAGAAACCAGATAACTGATTTAAAAAAAACAGGTTATTTAAAATTTAGGCACACCTAAAATCCACTTCTGTGACCGAGTAGTGGATTGAAAGTATCGATTTTATCTAAAACAATTAGCTACCACACCGCGATTCTATCCTCGTACCACAGATAAATCTAAAAGCTTTAAGGTGAAACCTTCGGTTGGAGTGCGAAATTCAAATTTTATCACGTTTTTTTGCTAATTGCAGCTCAGTTAAAGGTCGTATGAAGGCTGACGAAGCTCGTAAAACTACACAACACACTACACACAACCGATCACGCTACCGTCCTCGACGGCGAGGACCGCCGCGACGTCCCACTCAGTCTCGTCCCGTTCAAGCGGCCCGAGCTGCCTACATTAATCCGACCGCCCCCAATTAGTCGTAACTCGTACAAAGTCCTCCCCCTCCCCCGGTAACGCCCTGAGCCGAGGTTCGTACCCCATTCGGGGGTGCCCTCAGGCGTTGTTACCTAAATATTACCCGACTGAGAGCCCTCTGCGCTCCATTCAACAAGATCATTTTCGCCTGAAGTACTAATAAACATGGGTAATGTTTTAGGCACACTCTTTTCGAGAATGATTGATTTTACGAATTTTGCCGATGCTTCATATAAGTTGTGTCATATATGTCTGTACCTACATTTATGAAATCCATTCAAACAAAAGCATAGTAAAAATATTTACAAAGATCCGATTAATTACGTTTATATAAAAACATGTCTCCAAAGTCTAGGTCAAACGGGTTCAATACCACAACTTGGTCAATTTTATTAGTCATAGACTACCTTGATATTTGCGAGCTACGAGTAATGATGAAACAAGTTGAAACATGTCTGTAGTCACGTGCACATGGTTGATAACATGTCGTAATTATAGCTCGCCACCCTCTATCAATTCTTATTTGCTGCTTTGTAATTTCTAAGTGAAGGAAGTTGGACAGTTGTGGTTTTTTGAAATTTCTTTGTGTTCATTTTTGCTACGCCTCATATTATTATGATGTGGCTGATGGTGGTAAGCACATAAAGCCTAAAAGGGAACTGACTCTCAAGTACAGACATCGACGTCACTACTACTCTGTGCTAATCATCTCCACTTTATGCATGCGTCATGCTAAAATATGGGGCTATTCATGGTTTCAGACGAGATTCAAATGACAAACCAATAAGTAAGTGCTCTACTAAATTAAATGGCACCTATTTTCTTTCAGATTTCCTTTAAGAATGATTTGATTGATACACGATTATGCTAAATAATGTGTTATCGAGCAACTAACCCCGAGAGAAAAAAAACGGGTCTGTCCGATTGCACAACAAATGAGTGATTTTGCACAAATGAATAACAGAATTTGAGCGCACTACAACAGTTTCGACCAGAAGCTGTAAGTGGCAAATACCTACCCTTACATCTTACGCCCTTTTGCATCACTATCATCATCATCGTCATGTCAGCCGAAAGACGTCTACTGCTGGACAAATGCCTCCCCCAAGGATCTCCACGGCGGCCGGACGGCGGGGAGCTTGCGCTACCCGCGTCCAGCGGTTTCCCGCAACCCTCTCAAGATCGTCGGTCCATCTTGTCTTTAGTTTGGCAATTCTTTGGGCGTTGTGTTGTTATGAACTTTGGTTCATCTTCGGATTTCCATCACTATAACCATGAAGAATGAACACATGGCAGTAAGTCAGCCAATTCGAGCGCATTATCTCTGTACAAAAATTGGTGGAATTGATTTCGAACAAACCAAAGAGATCGCTTCTCTTGGGGTTAGTTTCTTGATGGACAGTGTCAACCCTTAGCTCTGGGCTATAACTACCTATAATTTAAACAACTATTTGTCCCTTATATCAACTGAGTCTTCAATAACACTAGATGTTTAGTAAAGCAACACCTTAGATCCAAGACAAACGGCACTAAATAAACATAGTTTAGGATAGAAACACATGACCCCACTCCAGCGAAGTTGGTTAATTGACAATCCAAAGCTGTTATTGTTCGATAGTTTCGGCTATTTGAATAAACTATGAAACTGTCCAACTAAATAAAGCTCAAAGTACAGTTGGGAACATAATTGTAGCTACAAAAATATTATTAACTAGCTTCCGCCCCGCAGTTTCACCCGCGTTCCCGTGGTATCTTATGTTTTCCCGGGATAAAAAGTAGCCTATATGTTATTCCACTGTATGATCTATCTATGTGCCAAGTTTCATCCAAATTAGTTCAGTAGTTTTTACGTGAAAGAGCAACAAAGATACATACATACAAACAAACTTTCGCATTCATAATACTAGTAGGATTACATCTATATTCTAACACTGACATGCCACTGACATACAGTTGTGATGTGATTAAGTAGATTTATGACAATTCTATTTTTTGGGATGGAGGCTTATTTTATTTAAGACTGTAGCTTTTCAGTATTCAGTCAAGAAGTTAAAAAAAAATCATTTATAGTAATATATCGGGTCTATTCGCGCACAGAATATTATCAAAATATAATTTTGACTAACCTCGACGTTTCGACCAAGTGGACTAAACTAAACTTGGTCGAAACGTTCGCGAGAGTTTAAAAAGTATTAAGAAAAATTGTTATTAATAATTATTACAGACACGACAAAATTTTAGTTCAAAAATAGCAATAATTTCTGACACCTATGCAAATTTCGTAGATTTTTTACCAATGTTCTTACTGACGTTTTCATGGTATATAAACATTTTCTACTCATAATACGATTTAAATTAAACTTTTGTCTACGATAATCCCATCACTCTACCGCTTAATCAATAGGAAAAACACTCAAAGCACCCTTTTGCATATGCAAACAGTATGCCAGTGGCATTATCTATCAAAACATATTCTGCCATGGCAAGTTGAACTTTATTATCATAACTTAATACCTGCATGTTTAAAATAAAACCTTTGTAATACAAAAAAGGTATATGATGTAGCTTTAAGAACCTTAGGACCTTACCATAAAAATTATTTGACGTCGAAAGCCGAGGCGAAGGTTCTGGGTTCAATCGAATCTAAAACTAAAGCATTTGGTGATTGAAAATATGGTGAAGAAATCAGGATATTGTGCTTTATGTTACCCACTTGCCTAGGATCTATCACCAACCATTCTCTGGTGTGTTCTTGAAGTTGCACTTAAGAGCCAGTCGTTGCTTACCATAATAAGACAGTGGTCAAATATTATGGACCGAATGACATGTCGTAGGTTGTGGCTTCGATTTATACCCTGGAGAGATATTTGTGTGTTTGTTATGAGTCTGGGTATAATTATATATACTTAGGCCCAATTTTACATCGTATAGCACTGATCTACGGGGTAAGTATGCTGGGTAAGTATGTGACAGATTTTTGTTGCCAAATTTACATATTTACTCTGTGGATTAGTACTATACCTACAACTTTTGGTGAAATCGGGCAAATTTGAAATTTGGTACCTATACTGACATAAAAAAAAATAGTATTTATTAATATTAATCAGCTGGTTTTCAAGTATAGGCTATGTGTAAATAATGTCCCAAGATACAATTTTGTACAATACTTTTGTAAAATTGACCCTCTAAAAGCCACTTCTCTTTTAAAACCAAAAAACGTCTGTTTTAGTTTGCGCAAAACTAATTGGTTATGCAAAATTCAAGTGGCCATCCAAGTCCCAAGCAGATAGATGAAGATCTTTGCAAACATTCATCTCTCTACGGAAAATAATTGGGCGACCGGTTATGCTCGAGTATGCTTTGTCTGTCAGGATAATTAGGTAGGAAATTAAATTATACTCGTGTTTGGATAGTTTTAGAGGGAAATGGAAGATTTAGTTAGCCGCCTTGACAAATTTTTGAATTACAAAATAATTTTATAACAAACAAAAAACATTATCATCTCCTGAATTTTTCTTGAAAAATTTATATGATGTAGGTATGGCAGTATTATTTTAAAGTTAACAAAAATGATTATTTTGTTGAGACTGCGTAGCTATTTGCCAGTCATTGATAGTTTTTTTTATTTATTAAAATTTTTTAGTAAGCCAAATCTTCAATTCTTCAAATAAAATTAAAATATTAATATTATGGTTCAGAAACCAATGTCTTTGTTTAAAAAATAAATGGAAGTAGAGTTTCAAAATAAAAAAATCAGTACTTAACCCTTAAATCCGAAAGGGGCCAAATTTGACGACAGCAAAAAACAGACATTAAAACGAATACCGTCACGACACATCAATTCTGCCCATCATCGGCGATGTCCAACGCTTTTTACTTATTTTTTATTAAAAATCCCGTAGAGTTATAAAAATAAATGAGGCTTCGCAAACATTGGGGCCGAGGACAATAGTTAGGTCATTATATTCGGTCATTTGGAGCTATGGTTTCGGTTTAGGGGACGTGGAGGGGACAGAAATAAATAACCTGTAAGTGTTTGAGGGTTGAGTTGTAAAAAAGGTTGTGATTTTAAGTGCTGCTGTTTTATTTAGGCTTTTGATCTTTGTATAAAGGGTACACTTGATTTTCGATATATGTATTATCTAATATTATAAATATACTACTATTAATATACATACTAATATAATATTATAAATGCAAAGTAACTGTCTGTTACCTTTTTTGATGCCGCGGTTCAGGTTGAAACGATGTTTGGACGCAGATAGCCTATAATATAAAAAGCGGGTGAAACAGCGTGGAACAGCTAGTTTTTCATAAATACATTGTTGATTTTACAACCTTTTTCGATTTTCTGTTAATATAATAATATGCCATGCTAGTTTTGAATATCAACATCTCAAACAGTCAAATAATCTCACTTTAGTAAAATAATGCCGTAGGTAACAATTATTAGGCTGGTAGCGAGCCTGCTTCAGAGTAGGTCCTATGTCTGAGCTACGATTTCATCCCAATATTTTCCTGCACTAAAAGCGTAAGCATTGACATATTCATTCATTATCTTGGCAATTGAGCCACTGAGCTGAATTCTTCAATATTTTGTAACCCCGGTTTCATAAGAAAAAAAATCCTCCTACACCATAACATTATTTTTAATGAACACATTCTTTACCACTTGTGAACCAGGGGACAGATAGCAATTCAAATGTTGCCATCGTAAAAAATATACGAAAAATTTCCCTTAAGCTATTGTAAGGGAAGCAATTGTAATTCTTTTGCTCCAATTGTAATTTTGCTTGTACATTTTGACGTTTAAATGGGTTTTGCTGGAAATTATTTCTTGCAATATGCTTTTGAGAGTTGAGGCTTGTAAATTGTGGGTGTCGCGTAAGATTGTTAGGTGTGGTACCTACATAAGTTTTTATTTGCCAATTGTAAGGTTTATCTGTATATCTACGTGTATAAAGCCACAAATATTTTATTTAGAATTGATTATAGTAGTACATAGCTCAAGTTCTGCTTAGTAAAATGACCCAGGATTTTTATTTATATTTTTTTTTTGCATCATAAAAGGCAAATGTTTTAATCATAATTATATTTGTTATTATTACTTAATTAAGTCCTTAAGTCTTACAGAAGTACAATTAATACCTATTATTTCTAAATACTTGTAATAGGTACTTATGTAGCTCTTGTGGTCCGCAAATTTTATTTCTTTATAAATGCAAAAAAAATAAGATTATATCACAAAAAAGAATGAGGATACAGCGTATATCGGAAAAAACATCTTAATGCAATAATTCGCTTTAGACTAAAATAAATAATGCAGTTAATTTCAATCTTATTTCACTCTACTAAAGATTAATTTCAAAAGCTTACACTGTTCAACTGAAATGGTTTTCAAAAGAAGTGGTAAGCATTAAAAGTAGTTTTTATTGGAAACAATGAGCGTGGGAAAATTTCTTGGCTAACTGTACCGGAGAAAGCAAGAAATAGTCGATTGTATGAAATAATATCCGAAGTATAAAATAGTTTAAGTAAAAAATTCTAAAATTGTATTTTCATCATCATATTCCAAAAACAGGTTCAACAAGCAATACTGTACTAAATACCTATATAATACTAGCTGACCCGACAAACGTTGTTTTGCCATATGGTATAAAAATAATTTACTACCTATTCTCAGACCTACCGAATATACATAAAAAAAACATAAAAATGTGTCAAGCCTGGTGACAAACACTGTGACACGAGAATTGTATGTTTTAGATTAAATAACATTTATTTACAAATGCAAACTACACATAAAACATATTATAAATAAATTGGTGAAAAAATTAAGTGCAAAATATGGAAAACATAATTTCCTTACTTGTATTTTTTTTCTTTTTATTATTTTATAATCTCAATCTAAAAATGTCACCTCCGTACAGTTTTCATAATTAAATACATATATACAAACAAACTGAAAAAGAAACAACAATTCCTTACTTATATTGTATATCACACAAGGTAGAGTCGCGTGCGCACAATCATACCGTATTTAATACACGTCTGAATTCACCAAGCTCCAGTTACGGATGATTTTGTAAAAATAAGTCATATTTCCATAGATATACGATTCACATTAATAGCACAAGGTGCATGATTAACCACAATGGTTGCTGTTTATGAAGCGCTCGTTATATTTTTATCACATATTGCAGTTTTACAGTTATCAGGTCAAGTGCAGACTTGCTAGTTTGCGAGTTATTAGAGCATTTTATTCCTAGGTTCTTGCTATTTTAAGTTGAATTTATATTAGCACTATTAAGTGTTTATTAACAGTTAGATTGTAATATCTCATAAAAAAAGACATAAATATATTTATACTAGATGTCCTTCGCGATTACACTTGCGTTCCCGGGATAAAAAGTAGTCTATGTCCTTTTTCATATCATAGACTATCTGCATGCCAAATAATGGCGATCGGTTCAGCGGTATCGATTGGTTTACCTTCTTAATTTTCATCGTTCCATCTTACATCATCATCATCATATTTATTTCATTAACTTATTTTTTGAAAAATATGATCTATTTTATATAATTTCTTCATTATATTTTTATCACCACAATTTTGTTGCAACAATGCACAGATAAATAGTTAATCCCATGAATCTTAACGAAAATGTTGTTCTCATTAATAATGATTATGTAATCATAACTCTTGATATAAATACATCAGAATCTAATGTTTCTTAAGCAGATATTGTATTGCAAGGCGATGACAGGATTAGTCGTAGTTTAAGTCAACTAGGTGGAACAGATAGGGCAGCTGCTGCAGACCTAAGCAATGATTTATAAGTAAAAACTGAGCTGAAGTTGCCACACCCCTAAAGACAAATGGTTAAAGGTTGAGTTTCTTTAAGGCGACAATATCCAAGAAATTATGATTCTAGATTAAGATTTTCTCGGCATTCTTTGTTGCAAGAGACTTGTAAGGTTGTTGTTAGTAAGGTCGGAAAAAAATCATGCCCTTTTTAAAATTTGTTTCAGCCGCTCGATCATATATCTGCCGAAAGACGTCCACTACTGGACAAAGGCCTTCCCCATAGATCTCCACGATGGCCGGTCTTGCGCTACTCGTATCCAGCAATTTCCCGCGACCCTCACAAGATCCTCGGTCCACCTTGTGGACTTGGGGAGCCTGCCCACGCTGCGTCTTCTAGTTCCGGTAAAATGATAGTATCAATTATTAATTAGGGTTTAATTTATCCATTTAATTCGTTAAAGTTTTAGACTGTTACTTTGCTTCTTATTAGCACCTATTTTATAGTAATATTACCATACATTTACACTTACATACATTCTCCTTCAGCTACAAGTTTTTAGATATTAAGATCGCATAAAACAAATCTAACTTTAAGCCTTAGACACAACACACCGTTCCCTTCGCTTCGTGATCATAACATAATGGCTCTTTATAATTACACTGTCAAGGTTTTGAGACCTGTTTACAGCTTGTCTTTGTTTCGATTCAATTTGAATTCTAACTAAAATGTTATTTTGGTATATCTTTAGATATATTATTGGCGATAGTCATTAGTGTGTTGATGTCGTGTATAATAGGGTCAGTATCAATTGAACTCTTATAGCTAGCTGTCTTGTCTTGTGCAACTTATCCTTGACTGCTTATACAAAGTAAACTAATATATATATTTATTTAATTTTAATCGATATTGTCTAATCTTGCCAAAATCATAGTAGTAGACTTTTTCAGTTTTATCATTCATCTTTACTATAAAAGGATTTTATTTAATATTTTGGATTACATAACTAGTAATTCGATTGTGAAAATCCTCTCACTAAAATAGCTATTTTCATCCCAGGCCCCGTGAAACCACGTGGAGCCGGTCTTCCTCATACTGTAGCATGCCTGCGGTACAAAAGCAGTATAAAACACAATTCATATCAAAAGACTACGCATTAATTTCACAATTTGATACAAATGAAAATGTAAAAGAGAATCTCAAAGAACAGCAATTAAAATTAACCTTCATCATAAACATTCTAAAGTTAGAATTCCTTTGTCTCTACTCCCAAAGGTTTCAGTAGTCAATATTATTCTGCTGTAAATTCTTAGAGCTTTAAAATCAATCACATCAATTGACGCGAACGCAAACATGTTTAGAGATATTATAGCCTCATTAAATGTTAACACTCCCATGGCAATCGTTATACCTACATATGACTTTTCGTGATTTAAGTGTTTATAAAATTAGGACATCATTTTCTTAACCGTATAGGTATAAAATTTTACTGTTGGTCTGATTGTTTTCTTTTTTTCATGGGATGCTTATGCTGGATTACACCAAAAAGGTGCTTGGCCACGGATTGAAGGTAGTAGCTAATCAGGCAGGCGCTACAAAGTACCCTATCATGCTAACCATATCCTTTAAAAAAACCTCATTGGAAGGTTAGTCATGGCATTTGTCACTGTCACTGTGTTAATGCCTATTGTATATTTTTTTAATTATGTACTATATATTCTGAGAAGAATCGCATGTAATCCATATCCGACATCTTATTACACGTTATTTACAAATATACCAATTTCACGAATTGCAATAATTGTATTCTCAATATAAAGCTATCTACCCACTACCCTGATGTCATCAATCTACGACTAAGACAAAGACTGCTCGTCTGACACACAACACTTTATTAGTACCAATAAAACACGGCTATAGTACGATAACACTTCAAGGTTTCATCGATTGACTACTCTCAATTACTTGAACACCAAAATCTCCAAAATATGTTAACTCAACCTCGGAGTGTTGTCATGCTGTACCAATAACTCACATATGTACTGCGCTTACGATGCTTAAATCCGACAATTATGCATC
Organism: Tethea ocularis; assembly: GCA_963555595.1. Classification (NCBI taxonomy): domain Eukaryota; kingdom Metazoa; phylum Arthropoda; class Insecta; order Lepidoptera; family Drepanidae; genus Tethea; species Tethea ocularis. Next base: position 2,092,463 of record OY741976.1, on the reverse strand, counting down.
GTGCTTCTTTAAGCATTGTTTATTGCGTTGCTTTAAGTATGGTGTGGATGAAGCTTTATTTTAAGATACTTTTATGTGTTTTTACAGCAGTTTGAGTATTATGAGAGTTTTTAGATTAATCTTGAAGGATTGTTTGTTGAGAATTCTAGTCAGCAAGGATTTCTTAGAAAATTAATTATGGATTCTCAATGATATATGAGAAATTCAGTGAATGAAAATAATTTTGCTCATATTTTTCTTCCAGTGCTTGTTTAGTCTCAAAAAACCGTCAGCTTCTTGTATTCTTCCTTGTCATTAGCCAGACAAAACAGTAGTTTGTTGGAGATCTTACTGGTCCACTCTATGTCACGCAGCCATGATTACCTGCCTTCCTTCATATTTTTGATCCACTATTATTACTACCTACTTATTCGTGAATAATATTAGAAGATTCATTTTAAGAATGGTCTTAATTCCAAAATCTTAAAAACAAACATCAAAAAGTACTTTACTTTAAAAACAAAAACAATACTAAACCATTTATATAAAGCATTTTACATATTTTACGTCACACCATTAGAATACTTGCAAAACCAAGTAAAGAAAGCACTAAAATACTTTATAGGAAAGGCAGTTATCACCCAACATAATTAAAACCATTGTCTAGAGCCAACAAAAATTACGGTCACCATAAATTGTAAAGCCGGGGCGTCGTTTAAGACACCATATTTAAAATAGTACCATAAAAACATCCTATATAATTAGCACCAGAAACGTTGACCTGTCGTGCTATGCTATCCCTTTAAATAATACTTGGAGATACAGCGTCAGTAAGGTATGACACGGGTCATAATAAAATGGATGCATTGCAACCAAAAAACACCGAGTATCATCGATCTAGTTACTCCAGGGATTCTGACGGCGTTAAATATTTTATTGGTACTTAAAGTCGGTTTATTATGCGACTTCGAGATTAGTGTAATAGGTAAAATCATTAGGGTGACATAGATCAATGACTCCCAGGCTTTGTTTTTAAAGACGGTTGGTTGATGAGCTTTTGAAACTTCTTCCGGGATCATTTTATGGAATAAAATTTATAAAGGTTTTTACATGTTTATTTATCACCTGATATAAAAATAAAATAATAAGAGTGTTACTGGTCCGATTTGAAAAAATCTTTCACTAATAGGAACCTACATTATCGACAGATCGGTCAAGCCGTTTAGCCAACGACCAACACCGTCTGGCCCACCTTATAAAGTTAATTTTTATAAGAATAAAATTATAATTATGACAAAAAAAAAACAAAACATTTCAATAATTATAATTATATTAAAGAAAAGTTGAAGTCTAATTGCTTTGACGATATAAAAAAACAAAATAAACAACTTAACACACTAAATTCCGTGGATTTAATGTGTGTGTGTGTTAAAAAAGTATAATATAGTAGTGCTTTAACATCAATAGGCTAAAAAATATCTGTTTATGAACCCCTAAAGGTATACTACTAATATGTATATAGGTAGTAGTACAATCACGACTAGAATAAAAATAAAAACGGTCTACTACCTGCATGGGAAAATCCATATTGGAATCCATAACAGAACTATGGATCATTAGATTAACGATGTCACCATAATTGAATGACCCATGCAATCCAATTATTAGGTTCATGAGGGTAACCGGAAAATCACCTTTAAACGATAAAGTATTAAAAAAGATAAAATGAGGGTTGTGAACTGGAAACCGTATTCCCATTGGCTCATGGACGGAACACGCGTCTTATATGACATTTAAGAAAAAAAAGGAACTAAAACTATTCATATGATAAACAAGATACCTATTTTTTATACTTTTCAGTAAGATATTCCCAATTAACTAGTGAAATCTTTTTTTTTAGAATGGACTGAAATTGGTAGTCTGACGGCTTCATCAACCTTACGTGACAAATCGGCGAGCGCAGAAGGCTCTCACTCAACCGGGCAACATAGATGTGAAGATTCAAATAGAATACAACAATTAAACAAAAATACAATCTACATTTAAAAATAAACCTCCAGGCGTGTGCTGCTGCCGATCAACGGCGAGGTTCCCAGAAAGGTGGCAGTGTTTAGTTTTTGGATAGCCATGCTAACGCGTTGGCGGTAAAAGCCCCCGCTTTTTTTATAAAATACAATCACTATTAAAATGAAAAAACTAACTTTTTTTTATCCAAGAATTTTATAAAAATAATGATAAAATTCATATAACTATTTCTATTATGAAAGAAAAAAAATTAGAAAAATTATTTATTGACCTAATTCATATAAATGAATACAAAAAGTGTGTTGCGAGGGATCATAATAAGGTCTCTATCAACATGAAACTAACACTGCACTTAACGCAAAGTGATATAAATTTTAAGTAAAAAAAAAAAACAGAAATCAGAATAATCTAGAAGAATAAATCATACTTCGTCCAGTAGTTAAAACACTAATCATGCTAATGATTTTCTCTGTTGGTACTGTTGCTCCATTACGTGTCATTATATTACCGGAAATATTAAGAACAGTCCCTTAATTGATGTTTTGTTTACTTAATGAGTGCTATTAAGTGAATCGCGTATCATATCCTGTATTCTATTGATATTTTGTTGTAGGTAAAGTGACGCATTGCTGAACAGGTGTGTAATATTGGTTTGGTTATAAAATAGCTTCCGCCTACGCTTTAACTGCGTCCTCGGGTAAAGTAGCCTATCTCTCCAGCCCATAAACAGTATCAATGCAAAAAATCACATTGATTCGTTACTCCAATACTGCGTGAAAAAAAGTAAAAACCAACATCTGTACTTTTGGATTCCTAATATAATAAAAAAATAATTATAATTAAAAAAAAATTACGACGAACTAATTAAAACATCATAAAATAAATTGAGGAAGATCATAAATAATAAGACTATACTAAAGACCTAGTAAAGCAAAAAGTCGTGTTGTTTAAGATGCAAACAACAGAGCAAAAGTAGAGGAAGCTACACTGACAAATACCTAGATCTAAATACAGAGAATCATGCTAATCTGTACTAAAATGTGTACTTCTATTATCTTGATTCCATCTAATTATTGTACGATATATCTGGCAAAATAAATAATTTCATTTCATTAACCTAGTATCTTTAACTTCATGTAGCTCTAAGCTGCAGTATTAAAATATTTATCATGAGGAAGTGACTACTATGATAGCAATAAGTTCAACCGAAATACCCTTTTTAACGCAAGAGGTTTACGCTTAGGTAATGATGAAAGCATTTCAAAAAGAGTTCTTCTGTGAAGAATACATTGATTTCTGTGAAACCGCAGACATAAACAAGTAAGACCCTAAAAAATATACGTCATCATCAATCCGCAGCCAAAACCATAGCTGTGGGTGAATCAATAACTTAAGTTAAATCACCATCAGTTATTTTGGCACGACCTACGAATTTCGGTTCCTCACGCGAACGTTGCATTAGTGTACGTACAGATTTAATTTGAAGAAAGAATAATTTTTGTTTACATTCTACACTCATATAGTCGTTACGCCATGTGTTTTGGTTTTTGAATCTAGTCTAAAAGCAATGTACACACGGCCACAGATCGAGCTACACATTTTTGTTGCAAAATAGCGCCTATTACAACCGCATAAGGTGCCGCAGTGTGTAGCTTTATCTGTGGCCGTGTGTACCTAACGCAAAACGGTCTAATCATACCCGCTATATTATAGTCATATCGAGATGTAGTCGTAAAGCTTCTAACTCATTAATTATTATAAAGAGAAAAGATTTTTTTTGTATTAATGAATTTAAATTCTTCTAGAATCCAGATAAAACAGCGATACAGAAGTCTTTTAAGATAAACGTTGTAGTTCTATCTTTACGCATTTTTTGTGTACTTTACTCCATTGAAGTTTAGAATACCTTTTAAGGCTTTGCACAATATATTTTTTTCTTGCTTTTGGACAATCTATCTATATATTAAATCTTTTGCAAATTTACAATTTGACTTTACTTGATGCAATTTTGCCTGATATTTTAACATAATAAGAAATAAATGATAACAAACGTATTATTATACAAGTGGTAATCTTATCCTGTACATACATTGGTTACACTTAAACTGATAATAAATGTCGACGACAAAAGTGATTTTTTTGAACTCCAAAATTGATGTCTGTTTATTTTCAAGCAATTTTGGTGAAGATAACGAGTTTTAAAGTGAATAGATTAGAATCAACCAACATTGATTCAGTGCCGAATTTTCTTTGCAACAATATTTTGACATCGTAGGTATCTAAAATTATAATTAGTATAAGTACCTGGATGCCCGAGCTTTATTCAGTTTTTTATTTGGTAAATCGTGTTTTCTTATTTATAATTAAAGATCATTAAATATGTGTATTGCTACTGATATTAAGTAAAATAATTCAAACTTCTCATGCTTTCATGAGAAGTTTAGACTGAATCTACCACCTGTTCGTTCAGCATTTCATTTTATTTGTGTGGAATATTGATTCTTTACAAGTACAGTTCATTCAAATGGTAGTTATTTTCTTTAAGAATTGTCTTTCCTAAATTGGACAAGCCAATCAATTTCCCTTTAATCTTTTACCCTCAACTTTTCAAAGGCAATCTGTCTTAACAAAACATTATGTTCCACCGTAGCTAATTCTCCTATAGAATTACCCTTATTTTGCGTAACAGGTAGATAGCCTTTGCATCCTTAACGCAACCTAAATGTTACCTTATTCCCCTATAAAAAGGTTCGTAGTTATCGCAAAATATTTTTGTTGTATCTTTTTTTGCTCTATTTTTGACCTACTCTAGCTAGTTTTTGCAAAAAACTCTTTTGTGTTCGATGCACGTGTGCCAGCTTAAATAAGCATTTTGTTAGTTGCAAGTGTTATTATTTTTTGCTCTACAATATTATGTATAGTCATGAAACTTACCTTACAATCTACAACATGTTGAACGTTGAATGTTTAAATATGTTGGTACCTAAAGTACCTTACTACCTTTTTTAATTTACACTTTTAAGAATGACATAAATTACGATTCTTGTAATTTAGAAAGAGATATAATTTGACTAGGTACACTAATCTATACTAATAATAAAGCTAGAGAGTTTGTTTGTTTATTTGTTTGAACGCGCTCACTAATGTACCAGTTTACAAAACTCTAAAAAAAAATTCACTAACAGCGCATTCTTCGTAATTATTTTTTTTTGTATTTTAAAAGCACATTTAACTTTACTTAAATTCTAGAAGTATAATTGTGCAAGGATTAATAATTACTGTATAATTTGTGTTTAAAATTTCCTTCGTGTATAACAACCAAAATTTTAAATTACCAAAACATTGCTAATTAAAAGGTGACGAAAAAGGCCTCCTTTTAGGCCCACTCTATGTTCGAGCAGTACCAGTTTAGATTGTTTACTCAGCTGAGGGACTCGTATTATGTCGGGGGCGGATTAGCAGTTTTTATGTAAAGACCTTTCGAGTTTCGTGTGGGAGTGACATGAGTTCATGTCAGGTTAAGTGTTATGGTGAAACTAAAAATGGATAGGAAACATTTTAAGTTTTAAATGGTAATGACAAATTTTGTACTCCAATAATTTATAGCAAAACCACTGAATGCTCCAGTTGATAAAATTGAAAATTTCCTTTTAGTATTTGCTAGGATTATGGTTGCAGCTTTTTTACTATGTAAAGACTTGTGTTTTATCATAATTTTAGTGATAATGTGGCCGAAAGTGTTAAACGCACAGATCCTAGAAGGAACTGGCTCTCAAATTCAGTTGAAAGGCAGCCAGTCAGGCGGGTACTATAGAGTAATCTATCACCGTGCTATGGTTTCTTCTCGTTTTTTCCTTCAGTAAAAGCTCAAGTTCATGGACGCCACCACTGAGCTATAATCGCTTTTAAAGGAATACAAGTCTTAAAGTAAAAAATATAAAGTCCAGCTAGACAAATCTGCAAAATTTTGAACAGATAAAATCTTCAAAGCTCTAAATCATTCTCTGAACCAATTACCAATGTTAAATTGTATCTCAAACCCAATTCTCAACCATAAAATCTGTAAATAAATCACAAACAGCTGCCGAATGTAAACAACTCCTAAGCCTAGATGTCAGGATAAGACCTAAACTGTCGTTCAATCAACCTAGATTCAATTTAACTGCAACATACAGATCCCTTTGTTTTGTTCACTGGCATGAACTGGTTTCGAAATTGTTACTTTTAACAGACTTTGTTCCTGTTCACTTGTTCAGCTATCGATAGAGCATTGTGAAGTCTCATGCCTAATCTTTAGCAGCTTTATAAAGCGATGCTTTTCCATTTTGGTCGCTTAGTTTAATAAAGTTAGTCTTTAAGTTTTGTATTCAATAAATTGTTGGAAAATTATTGCAGAGAATTGTTTCATTCAAAACGTAAGTTATTTGAAAGCTCATGTTATTTGTTATCCCCCGGCGAAAAAAGAGGGGTGTTATAAATTTGTAGTGTGTATCTCCTATCTGTCTGTGGCCTTATATCTCCTGAATAGATGAACCGATTTCAATTTAGTTTTTTTGGTTTGAAAGGTGTCTTCCTCGAGAGTGTTTTTAGGTATGTTTCAAGAAAATCCGCTCAGCCGTTTGGAAATTATCACCAATTTTCTAGAGAGTTTCGGGAGTTACCCGAAACTCATGTTATTCTCATTCAATAAGTGATAGATACTTTTTTTTTTATTGTTCACATTTGCACTAAATGACAATGTGACTAAAGATGATACGCCTTTAAAAAAACAGGCTCTCGAGCACAACTGGTGCAACCACCGAGAGGTGCTTCGGAATAGATTTTTTATATGAGAGTAGTAGCTAACTGACAATTACAATTACCTTACCACCATGTTATGGTTTCCTTACGATTTTTTCTTTATCTAAACTTAAGCTCATTTTGTAGGATCCACGACTGTTGCCACCACGACATTGCTTGCTTCGCTTTAAAGTTGCATTGTCATTTCAACTACCCTTTAGAAGTGGGATCTATTTTTAAATTTATGTCAACAGGTTGACAAGTATACTGACGATTTACCTGCAATAAAAAGTAGGTAAGTAAGTACATTGCCAATTTGTTGCCAACTTTATAAAGCTTTTTTATGGCTTTTAACCAAAGACTTAACTATAATAAAATAATTAACTAAAATCTTTTTAGTAATCGCTTTCCTAGCGTTTATACTTCGAAAGCAAAATGTTCTATCTTTTCTAATTTACTTTTAATTATACTCTTATCTTCTGCCTCTATATTACGAAACTCAATTTCACAATCAGTGTACAATTTCAAATAATAATAACTTACTTTATCTCTTACCTAATGGCTCAACCCTTATCAGTTAATGGTTTTACATTTTTTTTTCTAATATTTTTTGTACAAACAGGCAGAAGTCGATTTCGTGTGTTTACTATTCTATTGCGTAGTATTTTGTGTTTGTAGGGTAGAAGAGCTAATTGTTGGCTGTTCTTATATTTTGTTTTATTTATATATAATAATAATACTAGCGACCTGCCCCGGCTTCGCACGGGTTTTCTGTACTATAATATGCATTAATATTATACATATAAACCTTCCTCTTGAATTACTCTGTCTATTAAAAAAACCGCATCAGAATTCGTTGCGTAGTTTTAAAGATCTAAGCATACATAGGTAGGGACAGACAGACTGGAAGCGACTTTGTTATATACTATGTAGTGAGATTGTATGCACATTTTTTAAATTGATGATATATTATTTTTACCATGTATAAATTTTATATAATGATGTGGCCGATGGTGATAAGCACACAAAGCCTAGAAAGGATTATCAATCAATAATGTTATACCCAAGTATATCTATCTATGTACCTACATACGAAGTTTAAATCCGTCCAGCTATTACGGAGCTGAGTGGAGGTGAGTGATACACACATTAAGCACACACAAAGTTTCGTTAAGTAGGGTTATAACTATTGATAGCTTTTTCTTCGTTAGATAATTTACTGATTGGATTTAGTAATATCTAATAATTATAATAGCGGAATGTGGAAGAAAATTTTGACTGTGGCATTGAATTAGGTCCTATAAATATATAGGACCTATTATTTATTTTGTATGTTTGCCAATTCATAAAATTACTCGTATTTATTATAATTTTGAGAATCGATTTTATAGTCATACAATAAGTATAATAGTAATCAAGAAATAAGAATACATAAAGAAGAGGTGGTCTAAAATTGGTGATTACACCCTAAAAAGGTTATCGCTGTTAGAAAAAAGTCCACTGCATGTCCGAACCTGCGTCAAAAAAAGATTGTTTACATTTTTTGTCCTTCTCAGCTGTGGATAGTAAGTTTTTGTCGCTAAATTATAGTTGGTAGGTAGGAAAAGATGGGATTTAGTGGTGCTTACCCTATTTTTTTATATTTATTTTAAGTGTCAGCGGTATCAGTTAACATAACATCGTGAATATTGTTATTGAAATCATTTATACTATTATTTTAAGTGAAATTAGTGATACTACATACGTCATGACAATTTTTCGCTCAAAGATCAGCTCGACTGATGAGGTACCTCCACACCTCTTCCACCTAAAGGTAAGTATAAAGATCTCCGTTACCTTTTGACATTTGTAATACCAGTTCCCATAGCATAAGCTAGAAGACACTTCTCTAAAGAAACTAGAGAATTGAATCTTCGACCAATAATAATCGCGGATTAAATTTATCACGTCATATTTATGTTATTTCATTGGCCGAAGATTCGAGTCGTATCTAGTCTACGCTTAACTTTTACGCCCTTTTTAAAGAACCCCAGATATGAACTTCTGTCTTTTAGGGTTCCGTACCTCAAAAGGAAAAAAGGAACCCTTATAGGATCATTCGTGTGTCCGTCTGTCATAGCCAATTTGTTCCGAAACTACCAAGGACCCAAACACGGTTTTTATTTTATTTTATAAAGCAAAAATGAATAATCTCTCTTATAAAACAGGTTTAAAAGAATTAAACAACTAAATTGAGCAAAGGATAAAACATGCGTAAACTTTCGTTTTCTATTCCCATGACTCTCACTACTGAAATCATAACCATGACAACGAAGCAAAAGATAATGAGACGGTTCCTTACCTATGTGACTGTAAATAATAGGGATCCGCCGAACAGGTGTTGTTCGGACGATGCAATCTCCCATCATAACTCTAAACGTTCTATATTATGAGTAAAATTTATTTGCATAGAGTTGCTGCAGTGTTACAATGTGAATTTTAGTCTGCTTCATAGTTTGGCGATTTTATAAAACTACTTATTGTGTTACTAGGATATACTTACCTATCAATAATATCGCGCTAGCATATTTATATGTAAAAAAAAATGCTAAATATGTTAATAACAGAATTAGCCAATATGGCCTTTTATTCCAAATATTTGTTGAAGTACGTAGAACTATCTAATAAGAAGAAAAATTGGAAAAATTATCCAAAAAATGAAAAGTTATTTTTTCTATGGATGTGATTTATTTGAAATCTTGACAGATAACGTCTGTCGAGTCGACTATTTATAAATAATTTTAAGATTTCAATTCTCTAGAATCTTATATGTTATTGATTGACTAACTTTATTTCTTCGTAAAAACTCTAAATTCCTAATTAGCTGAAATAGTAAAAATTCATGTTTACTTTTATAACTAGAATATGTAACCAATACTAAAAGTCACAATTTTCATACTTTCTTCTTCGTACTTTCGTGCCAAATCGTACTTTGGCAATGAAGTTAGTATTACCATCTCTATACAAAATTAACCGTGCAATGAACTCTTCACGGGCAGTGGCAGCACTAATCTGTGCGCATCAGCCGGATTGCAATTTATTAACCCGTGTTGCGGACATGTGTTCCGTACACGCGACATTTTGAGTTGGGGCGTTTTTACACCGCTTTTTCAGGGTTGTTGAGATGAAAAAACAATTAAGATTTATTATTTCTATTCCTTGTGTCATTTTATGAACGTGTATAAATGAAGTTGTACTTACGAAAAATTAAGAACGTAATGATATATTATTATAAAAATCTTTGTATGACTAAACAATTGTATTTTGAGAAAATATTTAACAAGCGTAATCTTTAACATTTAACTTAATGCTAAACAGTACAAGAACTAAATGTAATTTTAAAAAACGTCTTAAAACAAAATATTTTTCGCAATCAGTCAATATTTCATATACGCTGACAGCACAACTAAAAAACTGCCAATACACTTTAGTTTACACAATGTATCATGGAAAACTATTTCATTTCATCGCTGAATACTGAATATTGAAAGGTTTTCGCCATACAACCCCACGGTTCAATTTTATATGCGTAGTTTAATCCTTTGTTTGTTAAAGTTTTAAGCCTGGTCAGGCGCAATTGATTGTATATTAAAACTACCAGTGGGGTAGTCATTGCGCATAAGCGTGTACCTTCCTTATAATATGTAGGTTCTAATATAAATTGTACCAAAGTCTCAGTGTTAACGCCTTGCTGGATGACCTTCTTTACATTACATAGTGTAAAATGAAGTCGCTTCCGCTGTCTGTTCGCTTACATCTTTTAAACTACTCAACGGATTTTAATACAGTTTTCAGCAATAGATAAATGTATAATACATGCATATTATAGTTCAGAAAAGCTGAGAAAAGCCGTGCGAAGCCAGTGCGGTTCAATAGTAAGTAATAAAAATAAAATTATCAAAAGTCTCATCATTGTTTAAATATATAAAAGGAAAAGGTGACTGACTGACTGACTGACTATCAACGCACAGCTTAAACGACACATAAACAAAAACAAATTGGGCAATTTACGAAAATATATTTTTTAATGAGTACGAAACGTTTAAAAGGATTATTGGGTTTGGCTGGAGAAACCGCGGGTTGGAAAGCTGGTTTCTGGTTTATCATAAAACTCTATTAAAATCATTTATTTTATTGGTACAGTAAAATGAAGGATGGTAAAACAATTACAAGAAACTATCAATAAACAGTTGCAATTAATTGTAATAGCAATATATTCCCGGAGTCTGTAATTCACTCAAACGAGCACCTGATGTCAACCGAATGGTTAATCGATTATAAAGTTTAGTGTACACGAGTGATGTGTTTACAAATAGCATAATAATAATAAGCGTTGGGAATTAATTATGAGACTTTTTTATATGCAGTTATAATAAGCAAAAGCTTTTTTATGAGTGATTGACTTGCGTTTATTGAGTTTCTTGTGAATATTAAATATTTTCCCAAACGAAAGGTATTTTTTATTAATAAAACTTAATTTAAAAACGGGGTGAGGGAGGAGCATCTCTTTTTTCGTAAAAAAAATATACTGATTTATTTTTTATTATAAACTGAAATAATTATTACAAAAATCTATCTAATTTACCATCATTATGGCATAGATAACATCATTGAAAAGCTGAAAATAAAACTTACATTTTTATTTTATCACATAATTTATGCAATTTAATCAACGCATCTCAAATACTTGCATATTTGTAAACCCCACTCTATTACACGCAAATATTATTATACTCTCGCCTTTATGGCAATCAGCCAATACGTACTCAATCTATTAACCAGTCCATCACCTAGGTATATGAAATAGTTTGTGTTCATGTAAAGGAATTGGTAATCAATCATTCAAACTTTTATTAAGTAGGTAGGTACTGATTTATTTATTATTTAAATAACTATAATAATATATTATTTTACTAGCTTTTTCTCGCGGTTTCACTCGGGTTCTCAGGATAAAATATAAATTTATAACCTTCGGGGATAATATAGCTTCCTATTAGTGAAATAACTTTTCGAATCGGACCAGTAACTCCGGAGATTAGCGCGATAAACTCTTCAGCTCTCGTATTAGTATAATAGATATGTATGTAAATTTTTACTCATTAGGTAATATGCAAATATTTATATGTAACGCATATAAATTGCCATTGATTGGCAGCAAAAAAGGTTTTTTTTTACATAGATTCTGTTCTTTTAGTATTTAGACTCTATCAGCATCATAATGCAATTTTCACTGTAACCCAAAAACCTACACTGTTTCAAATTAATGCAAAAATAAATACATAATATTAAAATGATATTACAAATGCGCAGTGTGGTAATGTAAAAGGCGTCATGAATCCATGTAGATCCAATTGACGGGAGCTTTCACAAATTAGGAGTCGTTGTTAACTGTACGATAATATTATATGACAGAGAATAAATGAGTATTCCATTTAAATATTACTGTAAACAGGGACTGACTTATTTTTGTAAAGTTTTTTATGTCCAATTTAAAAGCTGAATGTTGAGAATACATTGTTGATTTTTTTACTAATTATCATAATTATATTATTTTATAGGTACTTTTATAACAAAGTTAATCTATTAGGTTGTATATTCCTATTTCCAAATCACCCAAAAAATTGGAAGCATAATAATAAACGAAAAGGACTTTCACAGTATTACACAGTATGTCACAGTATTAAAAAAAAAGTAGAGCATAAGGTTTTGTTGGAATACTGCGTCAATACTGCAGCCTATGATGCGTATGACTGAGGTTATCAGAGCTCATCAAGGACATCCTCATTCCTACCTGGAAAGAATAGGATACTCTGGGCCTGATGCTACAGAACAAGATTTTCTTAAATATCCTCGAATATTGCTTACTATAAAGAGTTGTCTGGACGAACTTTGGATACTAAAAAGCCCTTCCTGCAAGCATGCATAGGCTATGGTTACCGCTATTATCAGGCAGGCCATATGCTTTGTTAAAAAACACGTACACGATAAAGGGTTCCCTGCTCACTTGCTACGTGATCTTATTTAAAAGTACTAAGGAAATGATTACCTGATGTTCAATAAAACGCCCTATCTTACAATTCAAACCAAAGAAAGACACAAAGTTCTGAGTTTGAACTCAATCCGAACCGTGAAATCAAACGGTAGCTGCCACGGTGGATTACAATTTAAAGGTATATCGGTCCTTTTGATGTAAGTGTGAAGATGTAGTCGACGTTTTTATAGAGGTCAATGTTGACCTATTGTTTATTTTTTACTGATAGAAAATGATGAAAAAAGGGCGTTTTATGATTTAGAAAATTAAATACAAATTTTGTTAGACTGCTTATTATTATTACAGGGTTATGTTCTATCTATGTGCCAAGTTTCATCCAAATCCGTTCAGTCGTTTTTACGTGAAAGAGTAAAAAACATCCATACTCACAAACATTCGCATTTATAAGTGCCTTATTAGGGCCTAAACTGAAAAAATTAGTTTTTGGTTAATTTTAATAATGTATTACTTACCGTTAAATATATTATAAAGATAAAAATCTCTAGGGTAATCTTATTATTATTTCCAAAAGTGTAAAACACACAAAAATACATTTTCATATAGAGTATTTCAACCAAGGCAAACTACTAACGCCATCTATTGACAAATTTAACCAACATATTTATAAGGGTTGTTTTCTTAAATATCAACAACATTATAACTTTAATCTTATTTATCTGTAATAAAAAAATAATACGCTTGTTTTTACGATCACCAAATAATAAATACACTTAGTCATCACATCTCGTACGATGACCTACTTTCAATATTGTTAACTCATTGGATGTTTCAACTAAAGACTAAATAATACACTTCAAAACGTGTCTGAACTTGATACTTGAATGTTAATAATGAAAATAACCCTATTGTTACACCGATACCGTTTAGCAGTAAATATTCGATGAGTGCAGGATTTAACATTCCTAATTAGGTATTTCAATAACAGGAAAACTTTTGAGAACGTTATAATGTCAAACAGAACAATGTTTTATTTTACTGTCAACTAGCGACCCGGCTTCGCACGGCTTTTATGTACTATAATATGTATTTAATATACCTATAAACCTTCCTCTTGAATCACTCTATTGCTGAAAACTGCATTCAAATCCATTGAGTAGTTTAAAAGATGTAAGCGAACAGACAGCGGAAGCGCCTTCGTTTCATACTAAGTATGTATAAAGATACTGTGGTCCCTGTCTTTTCTAGTTTCTAGGCCCTTTTGACCTGATACCACCTCAACTGCGATCCCAATTCAGCCTAAATGAAGTCGTTTTAATTTATGGAAAATTGACAATCCAATTCAGGTCATGTTGAATTGCTATTAAAGTTGATAATAAAGAAAGATGCTGTGCGTTGATATATCAGTCAGTCAGTTTCTACTGATGACTAAATACAAAATATGAATTTACCTACTCTATCTAATATCAGACTTTCTTTTTCAGGAAACAGATTTTGGATAAGGTCATGTTTTAATAATAGCTCGTATGTGTTTCATTACAAATTAATTTCTTTTTTATCTACCGATTTAGATGACATTACCTTAATTCATAAATTATTATTGACCTAAATGTTTTATTCCTCATCACTTTTGTTTATGTATAGGTACCTACTAACATAAATTCTATAGCTTATATTAAGTATGATGCAATCGGTAAAATTATTGCAAGTGTATGTTTATTTTAATTTGTTTGAATATAAGTTAATAGTAATTAATTTGTTATTTACGTGTTTATTATTATTATTTCAATGGTTTAAATGCTTGTCCTGCTGATTTATTCTTGGTTATTACATCATCGAGTCATACCGTAGGATGATTCAATGAGTTAGAAAGTATGTAGGAGTCCTACAAACTCATGTGGTATTTATGTTAAATACTTTTCATGATCAAATAAAATCCATTCACCGTAGCCTCATTTTATTAACGTTACGTGACCCTTTTATTGCAGTAATTATTATGTTAATATACCTATTAATAAAAAAAATTAACAATGGTTTTAAATTACAGACTTACAGTGGCTTCCACGGAACTAATGAATTATTTATTGATCAAATAACCAGCTCAAACACACCTGAAGAGATCATTATCAATTAGCAATCTCTCAAACATTATTCTGTTTGATTAACCTACGAGTAAGGCAGTATTTTATTAATTGTACAAGACAAATAAAAAAATGTATTAACTATATTTCAACACACGGTTTTACCCGGTAACTGGCTAAAATAGCAGTTTACTAGGACGAAAATTAAATCCTACTTAATATTATTAATTTTTTGAGTATGGATGATTGTTTGTTACTCTTTCACGTAAAAACTATTGAATGTATTTGGATGAAACTAGCCACATAGATAGATCATGCCCTGGAATAACATATAGGCTACTTTTTATCCCGGGAAAACATAAGATACCTGGGGAACGCGGGTGAAACCGCGGGGCGGAAGCTAGTAACTCTATATTTGATTTATGATAATCATCTGAATTCAATTATGTACTCGTACCTATAGATTAGCCATTTTGTAATTGTGTAATAAACATACAAACAAACTTTCAGACTCATGATAGTTATATTTATCTTAATTATTTATTTTTACCGTCAAATTATGAGTCAGGGTCAGGGATCTTTTGGTGTATGCCATGACTAATTTTGCGGTAGGTATGGATGTTAGAATCAATTTTTTTAGTACATCTTTAGTTTTAGTACGAGGTAGTAGTGTGATTCCGATAGTGTATATGAAAAAGCTGTCGCTATTGAAATTGTAAGTAATTTTGTGCAGCAATAATTTTGACTATTTAGCGTTTTTATTTTGTGTTAGTGAAAGAAATATATACTTAGCCTTTTTTCGTTGAAAAAGCTGGAAAAGCTGAAAATCATTCATTAATTTTGCTTAAATTTTCATATTAAATAATATTCTGTGAAAAATAAATTACCTACCCTAATATTTATAATAAATAATTTTCCAAAAGTTGTTGGAAAGTGAGGTTTTTTGCTAACATCACAATTAATTGTTATAAATTTGGTACCTTGTCTCTAAAATGGAGAAAAATAGTTTTAGCCCCTACTAGTTTTTATTCCTATATATTTTTTTATTTTTATAACGTATATTTTTGTCACTAAATAAAAATCATTAATTTGAAATTTTGGCAAAATCGTCCTTTAAAGAAAATACGTAATATAATATAATTTTACCACAATTTTTACTTCATATCTGATTAAAAAAAAAATTAAAAGTCACTAAAAAGTAGTGGATATATTTATTATTTATTAATTTTGCAGGCAATTCATAGAAAAAAAAAATTCAATTTAAATCTGAAGATGCAAACGTTGCGAAATTAGTCCTCCAGGTCACTTAAGAAAATAACGAAACCTAAGTGGTTTTTATTAAACAGTTTTACGCCTGACACGATAGTTATCAATTTTATTGCCAACGTTTACTCAAAACTAAACAAAGGTTTTCACTCCGCCTTAAATGCCAATAAACCTAAAAATCACCTTCGGTTGCACAAACCAAACGCCTATGGCAAAACCACAACCATAAAACCGTTTTATATACGCGAACGTACAAACATACTAGCCGAATTACTACGTACAAAACACACGCGCTAACTCCTGTCACAGTATCATATAACCCGATCCTAACTCGCATTAAAACAAGCTTTACCGACGTCTATCTGGACAAAGAGTCGTTAAATCGCGCGAGAATTATCACGAAACGTAACTTTAGTAGGTCTGCGTTTGGTAGCTCGTGATCGAGTGAATGCTCTCCGTTTAACAACCCCGTGGAATCAAGTCCTCCGTTCTTACGTCACCTCACCCCATACTAATACAGCCATCTCATTGGCTCATTCACTTTGGCGCGCTTTCTCAGTTCCAAATACAAAACTAGTATTAGCATCTCATTCCCTTTCACTTAGGGATTACACACAAGCGTTTGACAGAGAAAACCTCAATTCCCCAGCAACTTTTGAACCATGATGTAACCTGTTTAATACGAGAGGGATATATCTAAATACTACTGATGAAAAAGGGACAGAGATAGCGGTGTCGACGTTGATTGTAGTGGTAGAGTGCGAAGGGAACGTGCTACCGTGCGTTCTACTATTTATAATCAAATGGGTTGTGTTAGTGTGCGTGTGTGCTTACGTTATGCACCGCACAAATACACGGAGACGCGTTGAGCGAGGCAATGATGTGCACGAAGTATTATCCCTTATTACACGATTCGCTTCCGCGCTGGCCGCACGTGCAATAGTAGTCAGTCGACCTCTTTTGTCGAGCGGCGCGAAGTGACAGTTTGTTTACATCGGAGAGTCGCAGCGATGCATAGTGCGTTAGTAAATGCGATTGTGTCATCGACCGTGCGCCGGTTACCGCTAAATTACGAGTGAATTACAGACAATGCTCGTAGCAGCGTTTTTGCGTCAAAACTTTTTGTGAACTTTTGAGGTCGCAGTGCCTTGTGATCTTGATAGCGCAAAATTGAACTGTGAAAAACTGTGTGCCATTTAAAGTGTCAAAGTGAACATTCCCAAGTGAAAGAAAAATACTTTTACCAAGATTTTTTCACAAATCGAAAATAGTGACAACATTTTTTAGAACATTTTTGATTCCTAGAAAATTTTGATAATTCCCAATTTACACCCAAAAACATTCCAAAAATCAAAGAGAACCAACAACTGGTATACAACTTTGATTAAATTAATGAATATAAAGACAAAGCCGAAAGAGAGGAAGTTTAAACGGGCACTCAGCATTTATGCATACAAAACAAACTGCTATATATCCACGCTTCCTCCGTAGAAAACGACGTACAGAAAGACAAAGATGGCTATAGCATTCAACTTGCCGAGTGAGAGAGAAGCGTCAGAGGAGAACTTTTCGCGGCTGAACCGGCTACTAGCCGAGTTGTACGAGGTTTTGTGCCATATCTTGGTATCACGACAACCTGGCCAAGAAGTTCAGGAGAACAGGCGAGGTGAGTGCCCTCGTGAGCCTAACCCACCACCTTACCACTTAAGATGCAATTCGACCTACATCGTGAACCTTGTGATGGTCGTCGCCATCATAAAAGTGTCTCTCGCGTCGTCACTCTTCAATACCATCAGATAAAAAGAAGATTTGTTTTAGATAAGTATTGTTAACAGTGATACTGCAAAGCAGAAGACTGTTGTTGCATATTTTTAAGTCCATCCGTAACTTTGTAAACTTTTTTATTTGGCTTGGAAGAGATGTTGTGTCCAACTGCACTTAAATTTTAATGGTGGTTTCGTCTGAATTAATTTGAATGGGCCTTTTACGGTCCTCTCATTTTAATCCTGACCTTTTTTGTAATTTCTAACATTTGTCCGCTTTTACGATGAATTTTGCTTTCCGAAATTTGAGTGAAGTTCGACAAAACGCCTCACTTTACATTTTCGAAATGATTATATTTTGATACGCCGTGCATTTAATAAAAGTGTTTTTTTTTATGGTGGAAATATTTTTGGATGAATTTTGTTTGTAAGCGCTTTTGCCGATATTATTAATATGCCCAATAATCAATAAAATAATTTTACCAGTGACTTAGATACATTAATCACAATTATTTATACTGTAATTTAGTAACGATTTTATAATCCATCACTTTAGTGTTGTTAAGTTTTTACATTTAGTTACATTTCCATTTGATCTCTTATTTTGTTTATCGGTTATAGTGTCAAATAATTTTACTTAGTAGTATAATTTATTAAAATAAATTTGAGTAATTTCAATAGCATTTAGTGATTTTCTTTAAATACGTGTATGGATCTCAAATTTTATTTTAGTTCCAAATAATCTCGATAGTCATAGTTTGTTTTATTGATTTCATTAAAATTCGATTTGACACCAAATATTAGTTAAATATTGAAGAAATCATTATAAAAAAGGATATAAATTCATTTAATGGTCAAATTGTCGCCCTATTTCAATTTGATTAGTGTAAGTGTAAATAGTAACATAATTTGATGAGGTATATGTTTTTTGTTATAATCAAGTATTTTGTTTAACACTGTTCTGTTTTGATAAAGTGTAAAAAATAATGAAAAAAAAAAACGTTTCCTGATTTGTATAAAAAATATTATATAAAAATGCTGATGTAGATTTATAATACTCTTTCTGATAACTTGTAAATATTGCATTTAGAAGTTTGTGATTTTTTTTTAATGTCCAATTAAGCATTTTACATTTTTTATTATTTTACAAGTTACTATTTTTATTAGTTAAGTGCCGTATGTAATCAAACTATAAATAAACAGGATTGTGTTTAATAATTTGATGTCCCGTAACATTTAACTGGGAAATTGTGAAATAAATATTATTTTGTATAAAATTATTAAATTTTTTCAATTATCTAACCCATACGTAACATTTTCTTAAATTAATAATTTAAATTTAATTTAAAAAAACTTATTTCGTCAAAGTTTAGTTCAATGGTAAAACTAAGCTTCACAGTAAACAATGACATCATCTACATAAACAAATAAAAAAAGAAACGACACATGCTAAATAATGCGCACGTAAATACATGCACTGTAATGTTAAGTCATAAACAGTGTCAGGCTTACAGCTCGTCAATCAAGCCAGAAATAAACCATGTTTACGTTTCACTGCTGTCAGGAACAAACTTATCTGAACTTGCTGGAACTAGTCTTATACTACGGTAGATATGGAGGCGTTTAATATGCTTAGGTCAGTACCAAAACAACCGCTAGTGTTTTATTGTGCGCTTTTAAGTGGGAGGGACAAAACATTTACTTTCTTAGTTTAAATGTTCAGAAGTTACATTGAGAGCAAAATAAAGTTCAAGATTTGTTTCATAATAAGTTGTTATTTTAATCCTAGTTCATTTTTCTCCAACAGTCTCAGATTCAAGTTCCTACAAAGTTATTTTATATTTTATTATAGTTTTGAAAGTACTGGAAGGAGTACTGTTTACATTACTATAAAAAAATAAAATTGCTGTTGATTTTGTCAACATTTAAAAAAATATATTTAGAACATTATAGTTGCAAGTGAAATATGCAAATCAAATAAGATACATAGTCCTCAATAACTCAGAATATAGGTAAATCCAACTAGAAGCATAGTACCAGAAAATATAGATCTTATAGAAAGAGACAAGCATCATGAACTAGTTCAAGCATGAAACTATAGTAAACTTGGCACGCTCTAAATCGTGGCTGCAGTCACGATCTTACTCGGCGCGAGTTGTAAACTGAGAGCTGAGAGAGATATCTGATTTAGTAGTCTTCAAGTTAAACAAAATAGAAATAAGAAGAAGGTAGGATAGTTTTTAGCAAGGGTAGTATTTACGGTTGATATGAATGGTGGAAATTAAATTGAATTTTGAAACAAATTTCAGATAGGATCGCCAATGAGATTTAGTTTTAGTTACTCGAGCAATTCTGTGCTACTTTCTTGGGAGTTATTGTTAATGTTAGATTAGGCATATATTGAGGTATCCAACATTAGGCAAATGGGTTCGTTATAGTCAATAAGTACCTACTTACAAATAAATGATTAGGATATGGTTATAAAATGAGACTGTATTAATTTACAATAAGTCTGAAATTGATAGATTTGTTGAGATACCATAAAACATTAATATTGCACGACTTGTCGCTAGTTGTCCATAAGTTGGACCAAATCAAGGCATTGGCAATGGACTCGATGCACAACTCTATATTTGAAAGCGAAAATCGATCGTAATCGAATGAATCGGGGAGGAAGAAATCGAAAACAGCAATTGTAGAATTGAAATGCAGCTAAGTGTAACGTACTTCAATGTTCTAAGCTTTTGAAGTTTCAGTCTTGATAAAAGCTGTAGTTTTATTATGTATTATGGCTGTATTACTCTTGCAACTTATAACTTTCTTTCTTTCTTCTTATAAAGTTCAGTATAAAAACTCTTTTTTGTCTTGCAAATCTGTATTTTTTTATCAAGTTAAATAATTTCACGCAATCGAACATAGAAGAGTCTGAAAGAGAGGAGTTATATCTTGTATCTTGCCTAGCAATGATGATTAGAACTTCACTTTTTACCATCTTAAAAAAAAAGCAAAATTCATCGTATTTTGTGTGGTCTACCTATAGGTACTGAATTTATCATTTCTTATTTAAGTTTATAATCTTTTGTGTTAAATAAATAGGATTTTGAATCCTATATCCTTCCGATAAGGAATAAGAGTTTTATGTTCTACGAATAGTAAGTCACGCTTTCAAAGGTAAGTAACGATTACAAATGGTGTGGAAAGGGACGCTTCAACGATTCCAAAGATCATAATGTTTTTTGTCAAAAGACCAAAATATTGTCCCATTGTCAGTATTGATTGCCTTTACTTTATTTATTTTCTTTTTTTCATTAAACGGTACAGTAAATTGCCTGCATTAAATTGTTGATTTTTTTTAACAAAAATCAAAGTATGTACTAAGTAGTGATGGTGTACTAAAATTTGGAAGTTGAGTACACCATCACATTATCATAAAAATAAATAGAACCTATGAGTTTTTACAACAAAATATCTCGAGTATAAGATTTTTATAAAAGTGCAGCGCGACTCTTAAAAAAATATAATTCTGGAAATTGCGATTCAATTTCAATCAGATTCGAAAATTCTTTCACTAATAGCAAGCTAGATTATCCCCATAGTTATGTTATAGGCTACGTTTTATCCCGGGAACGTAGCTGAAAATGTGGGAGACTGCTAGTTTAGGATAAAACTAGATTTGGAAAATGATTTCCTTTTTTTAAATGTCAAAATGTATGTTATGGAATAATCACTTAAAATCTAACTTGGCACAAATTTCTGATTGAATATTCTTGTTAGATTTAAAATGCAAATTAAACTTCCTTTTAGAATTAATAACAGTATCGTTTGAATTAGAACTAAACTTATAATCGGATTCGGATTGCAATCGTTTTGTAAATGATCATTGTAGGTGTAATTTTTAATACTAATCTTGATTGAAACCAAATGAATTATAGTTAGTTAGTAGATAAGTAACTATAGCAATCGATTTCTTATAAGACTACTCATTACGTTATGTGGTCTTTGATGCTTAGTCCTACAAATATTACAAATGCGATGGTACTCTATTTATCTGTTACCTTCTGACGTCTCCTGCTTCTTATGCTGGTAGGTCATTGATTACTTTTATCCTAGGAACGCGGTTAACACCGAAACTAGTTGTAATAACATTTCCAATAAAAAATATATATTTAGAACAGCATAATGCTTCAGAATTTAACCTTTAGATTTACCTGTATTCCATAATCAACTGTCACACATTTTTTTAATAAATTCTGTTCAACTTTAAAATTAAAATGTATATATTTAAATAATATTAATGATATAAATTCATTATATATGTATACTCTCTATGTATAAGTATCTATAATAAACAATGTTGTTGTTAGGCCGAAACTAAAAGCAAAACAGATCGTTAGCAGCGTGCTAATTTCTAACATAAATAAACCAAAATTAGCATACTGGTTTAATTGTAAGTTAGCCATGCTTGTCCTTAACTGGCTATGTTTTATGGCTTGGAAAATAGGAGTGTGGATAAAGTCCTTGTAACCTTTTTGGAGTGCATTCATCTTTGAGATTCAATAAGAGTTAAATTTTAGTGTTGTTCATGGGAGGATGCTTAACATAGTTATTTATTTTCGCTTCCGCTGTCTGTTCGCTTAGATCTCTTAAACTACTCAATGGATTTTAATGCAGTTTTCAGCAATAGATACATGCATATTATAGTACAGAAAAGTCGAGAAATTCAATGAATTGTACACCCATGCGAAGCTGGGGCGGGTTGCTAGTACTAAATAAATAAGTTTAAGTTTTTTGATCATCATTGACATATATTTCAGATAATGATGGGATCATCAATAAGGAAATATCTAACCTATCGATAAATCAATAGCCAGCAATAATTAAATCAAAATGTTCCATTCCAATGCAAACATTTAGAAATAAATAAAAAAAACTAAAAGCAACATAAAACGACCAAGAAGTATTTCTTACTAAAAAACTAAACCACCAAGATCACGCAAATCCAAGACTAAAAACAAGAACCCAACGGCCGAACGAACTGTACATAAACTTTTTTTTAACAAAAGCTTCCAGATCCGTCTCAATATGGTAAAGGGCTTTAATATATTCCACAGGTGTTGTCCCAAACAGGTGCCCTTTTTCTTTTTTTTTCGTCCCCGACAAGTCCAGACAAGTTCAATAGAGCTTTGTCTGAGTTTACTTCTAGCCCGATTTTGGTGTATTTTGATGTTTTTTTTCTTCGAACGGAACGAATGATAATTTATTGCAACGGGCTTTGAATTTAAATGGTTATGTTTTGTGTTGCTTTTTTTTTAATTGAAAATCCAGTGGCGTGTGTTTTGTCTCGTTCGGATATTGCCAGGTATATGTTCCGGGATTAGTGTAGGATTAAAAGAGATCGGTTTTTAATTTTGTGTTTGATTTGAGTAGGTACATATATTATACTAATTGTAAGTTTTTGACTAGTTTTTTACATGACAGAAACTCTTCTACGTAACGTTTCTAACGTTTGGGCCAATGGAAGCGAAATTTTTTAAATTTCAATTATACCTAGATGTAATATAACAATGAACTAGTAAAAGCAATGCTTTGTTTAAGATCAGATGGCCGTATGTAAAAAAATACCAGGACATTTAATGATGTGTTTTATACCTATTTAATATTATTTGCCCAAACAAAGTAGTGCAAGAAAATTAAGTCGCAAAATGTCTTAAAAATAATACAATAAATAAGTAAATTATATTTATATGCAAAACCACAATTATTAACCGCAAAATAAAATAATAGCTATGAAGAGATAACTTGTTTTGTAAATGTATTTATTACAGTTTACAGCGTAGTTTGCGTTAATTGTGAACTATTTTACGGAAAATAAAGTTTGAATGGAGAGCAAAAGATGGCTTAATTATGCGGTTAAAGTGGAATTATAATTCTGCTTGGCGGTTTCTCGATAATAGGGTCAAATGTTTTTAAATATTCATGGATTTTAATTTAACCCTTAGAGTACATATCCATAATAATGTTACAAATGCACTTTGCCTGTCTGTTACCATAACACTATAAAACCGTTGAACTGATCGCAATGAAATTTTGTACGCAGATAGACTATGATATGGAAAAGGACATAGGCAACTTTTTATCACAGCTAAGTAGTATTAAAACTAATATAATGAATGCGAATGTAACTCTGTTTGTTTGTTGCCTTTTCAAGCCTAAACCACTAAATCGATCGCTATGAAATTTGGCATGCAGATAGCCACGATATGGAAAAGGACGTAAGCTACTTTTAATGATGGAAATGCGGATGAATCCGCGAGGCGGAAACTAGTCTTCTAAATATATAATAGGAAAGCGTGACTGTCTGACTGATCTATCAACACATAGCTCGAACCATTGTGCGGATCAGGCTAGAATTTAGCATAGAGATAACTATTATGATGCAGGCATCAATTCCCTAAGGGGGTAAAAGAGGGGGGGAATCGCGGGTGAAACCGCGGGACGGAAAACAAGTGTTTATAAACAAAAATATCGTTTTTAAAAATCTACCTGACTTCAGAGGAAATAAATAAATCCTGGGACATTCTTCACACACGGTTATCTGATCCCAAACTAAGCAAAGCTTATACTATGGAAACCAGATAACTGATATACTACATAAATACTACTTTTTTTGTAAATACATACTTATATAGATAATTACACCCAGACACAGGACAAACAGACATGTTCATGCACACAAATGTTTGTCCTGAATTGGAATCGAATCCATGACCAGCGGCGTGATAGGTGGTGTCTTAACCAACTGCGCCAACTGGCTTGTCAAAAGGAAAGAATCTTAATCATGAGTCGTGTTAAGTTACGTGTTGTAAAGTCATACAATACAGTATATACGAAAAGCCAGTTAAAAATTAAAGGTCTGACCTTTTTAACCTTTAGTTACTTGGCTCCGTTAAAAGATCGACTTTATAGTCGTTTGATTGACTTTTTTTGTAAAGTTTGAGCGTCCGTATCAAATTTTATTGGTCCTTAGTTAATTATGTATGAAAATTATAATATTGAGTACCGTTTCTAAATAATGATTAGGTAGTTTCTTAAATCGAGTTTAACGATTAATTTCAGTAGTGTATGGCTTTTAAATCGTAATTTACGATTAAGTGAACTAGGAATAATATTATTCTTTGTGTTCGGAACTAGTCTTTAGATTTTCTTTTTATGTTAGAAGACTGACAAGCATACAGGTGGTCTACCTTATGGTAAGTGGTTATCAGGAATACAACGATTGCCAATGCGTTGCAGACTTTTTTAATTGACTTTAAAAAAGGAGGAGGTTCTCAATTTGAATAGTATATGTTTTTTTTGTATGTTTGTTACGCGATTACTTCAAGATTGTCGACCGATTTTTGGGTTAGGTATTAAACAACATATTTTAAGAATTCATACTAGTATCATGAAAGTTGTTGTTATGGATGCAATGATTATCTTAACTATAACGAGTGCTGCTAAAGATACCTGTCCCCTATACTAAAAACAAAAACCTTACAATAAGAAAATATCAAAAAATAAAAGAAAGAACATAATAATAACTATATCACAGACTGAATACGATGCAGGGTATAAATTACTCTGAACAATCTAAGCTAGTATAATATAACTACCGAGTTGAGACCACGTGTGACCAATTATACTGAGACAAAGGGACTGCAGCGAGCCTATTGTGAGACTTGTCATAATGTAACATAGAGTAGTGTGTAAGTATCGAGAGTTCAGTTATTTTATGAAAACAAGATATGCGCGAAAACATAACCCTTCCTTGGCAGTCAGGTAGGCAGCCTTCAAATATATTTGAAATCATCTGTTTTCTTGCATACGTCATCCAACGTTATGGTAATCCTTTTAGGTAACCAATTGAGAAAAGAAAAGGCCTGAAAAATATAATATTATTTTGCTTCGTGTATAGGAAGGAACAGGCGTCATTATTGTATTTTTTATACATGCAAAATGGTTAAAAAAATTATGAAAGTATGTACATTCTGCAACAAATTTCTTTCACGCAGAAGAATGTAGTAAGAAGGAATTTCAAAAATATGATTACACAAACCAGAGTTGTACACACGGCCACAGATCAAGCTACACATTTTTGTTGCAAAATAGCGCCTATTACAACCGCATAAGTGCCGCTGTGTGTAGCTGGATCTGTGGTCGTGTGTACGAGCAATGTTTTGTCAATTCAATTTCGAAAAAAAAACTAAATACTAAATTTCTCTGAAAATAATCATTACTCTATACATTAACATTTAATTTTAATTTTAACATGTTTTCTTTACAAGACACTTCAATTACCGTACGATTTATAATATTAACATTGTTATAGCAATAATAACTGTTTCAATAGTAGGTAATATTACACGTGGGAACTAGTTGTGCATCATTGCATGGGAAATAATGAACTTTACGGTCCATTAAACAAATTGTTAACAATATAAACCTAGATCCATGAAGTAATTTCTAAAAATAAGCTTTAACTTCACACTTTAAGAAATTACAATCTCTTAAACCTTCTTCATTTGAGATTTGAGCACCTTATTACTCTGTCATTACCTTTCTTGCTTCGTACTTATTTAAAGTTGGCTTTGTCATCAAATTCCTACAATTTGCACTCTACACTCTCTCATATGTCTTTGTATACAACTCTGTCCACTATACTGAGATCTTCTTTGGCATATTTATACGTTACACCTATAATTAAAACATCAGAGTGCCTTTTTGATAGAATCACATTGACATTTCCTGCAATCTCACAAATTAATTTACTATCATCTGATTAATTTTATAAATGTAAAAGTTTGGATGTTTTATAATCAAACAAAATAAAAATTAAACTCGGCACCAGATAGATCATAACCTAAAATAGCATATAGTATACGTTTTATTCTAGAAAAATAGAATCTCTCGAGAACGCCCATAATACTGCAAAATTGATCTCATAAATCTAAACTTATTGGTACTAACTAACACAAATCTATCCCTCTCTGTTCAACATTTTTTTTATATACTGTACCTATCCATTTAAAAATGTCATCATTCTTTCCAAGATCATTCTTTCCAATCTAAGGTCATCTTAAAACTTTAACCATCATTTAAATACGTAAATATTTTACTCGTAAACATTTTTCTTCAGAAGTTATTAACAAAATCGTGACATGGTCAAGCCTTAAAAATTACAGTGCACGTATAAACGCGGCTTAGCCCCCCATTAAGTGTTAACTTGAGGCTTTTGAGGGCAATCAAAAACCAGTCCTGGTACGAATCCGGGGCAATAAATTCGTATGCCACAACCTTTGTTATGATCTTGAGTTTATGTTGTTTTTTTTATTTTTGTTTACTAACAACGCAACTGTCGTTGTTCAATTTTATTTTGTAAATTTAGGTCGATAGCCTATCCAACTATAGTTGAATGGTAATGACGTCATAAATCATGAAAAATGGTTTTAAATCCTACAATGAGCTTAAGATATAAAACATTTTGGTGAGATAACCATAGGACTTTGTAGTACCCGCTTAGTAGACTACCAATCTCAAATTTAAAATCTGTCACCAATTACGCACTGGTTTATTTCGATACACTTGATAGCCAATAGACTTTTAAGCTCTGTAAAAATCAATAGTTCAAACACTCACAACCTTCTGGTAGCCTCCTGGTGGTTAATATCTATAGACAAACATTAACCACTTATATTAAGCTACTTAACAACCTTCATGAGTATATGAGTCTATAATGGAGCTATCACTATGTGTATGAGGTTTTGAAATTATTCTAACCTAAATTTTAATGTCACTGATCCCAAAATCTGTACTTTATTATAATAGCATTCATAGTTTTCTTATAACTCTGATAAAATGTTTTGAAGTACCTACTGTTTATTAAGAATTTTATTGTGTAATGTAATAAACGTAGAATAGTGTCTTCATCGAAATTAATTCGCAGAAAAATAACAATGGTATCATTTTTCCTGTTAGCCCAAAGGAAGGTGTTTCGAGAAATCGTAGAATTTTGCGGTCAGCTTTGCTAGGTATTTGTTATTATTATATTTTATTTAATTGAGTTATGAAGTTAATTTATTGTTTAATGAGTAATTGAGTATTATTATATTTTTACTAGAGACATGACCAACCTATGAAACAATCATTGAGGTTGAATCAAAATAATTCTAATATTTGCAGACCTTACTAGACTTCGAACTTTAGTAATAACGAATAATTTTTCAAAATTATACGGATAGGTATATACTTTCATCTATCATCATCAGTCAAAAATTGTTTTACTTATATTGCAAGAATATTTACTTGAACTTCTACCGATAACATTTCCAACGACTATCTTCTACAATCAATTATTACATAATTATATAGGTATACATCCTAATTGTCACTTACTTTTTATACGTCAACTATGTTTACTATGGTAAGTAGTCATAAGGATAAAGGTACTATTTGCGGTAATCATCAACTATGGATGATACCTATCACCTACCTTGTACCTACAAAGCAACCTCATACTGTTTACTGTTGTCAACAGCAGATCAACGTTGAAAAAAACCCTTTTAATCATAACCACTTTTATGATGACTATACCGTAAGGCGTCAAGTTACAACAGCAGAGTTGTAAAATTTATTTAATGGCCTGGATCCTTGTTCATAACAATATCTGTAACTTAATATTAAATCATACACCTCTGTATTCATAATCTGTTTGTTATCTATACTAAATAATCTATCTATCTATCTATACCAATAATAAAGCTGAAGAGTTTGTTTGAACGCGCTAATATCCGGAGTTACTAGTCCGATTTTAAAAATTCTTTCAATAATAGGAAGATACATTATCCCCGAAGATTATAGGCTACTTTTTATCCCGGAAACGTGAGTGAAACCGCGGGGAACAGCTATATAAAAATATGGCTTGTATTGAATAATTCAAATACTAATGTCTATTTCTGATTAGTTTTGTTTCGTGAATCGATGAATATCATATGACGTTATAATACTGAGATACATTGCTTTAATAAAAGCAACATTTAAAGTAAAGGAAGTAGGTATCAGTGGCGCAGGGACCTTACAAGCCGATTCCCATCAGCTTACCTTATAGGAATCCCAGTCCCACATTTTCATCATTTCAAAGCCACTTTTATCATGCTTAAAATACACTGTAATTATAAAATTACAGGTGTTTTTGAAAGGTTTACCCTCGCCATAATGTCACCCCTCGCCACTGGTAGGTATCTACTTTCATAGTAAATCTATTCAGAAGAACACTAAGGTACTAGTCGCGATATTAACTCGTGCACTTTTTTGACATTGTCAAGATTATTTAATTCACTAGATCAAATTGTTAATAAACATTATTTTTGCTTTCAGGTATGTGTTTTGCTTTATTATTGATCAACGTCAAACAAACAAATGTTGCCGGTAAGTGAAATTATACAATTTATCGATTATGATCTATTTTACCATTGAAACATAATCTTTGTAAACTTTGTACAGAAATAAACCGTTAAAATGCATTCAACCATAAAGTTCAATCACTTTTCCGTTACTAATCTCTCACTTTATAGTAACCTCAGAACAAAAAAGTGTGACACTGACCAAAACTTGAACCAATTTACTTACTCTTTGTCAAGACGTTTTACTGATCAACAACCTTATATCAAAGTGTTAAGGATCAAAACATCAAATGAATCGTGAACAAGTAATACAACTAAATTTGTATTGGTTGCATCGATCGATCATAAGGAGTTTATTAAACGTCAGATTAACTTTCTTTTTGAAGTTAGATACGTAAAGTGACACGACCTTATAGTGACTGGGAGATAATATTACTGAGAACACAAGAATATTATAAAAAATAAATACAATGGACCTCTGTAAAACGTTGAGACAGCATTTTTAAATTGTCATAGATTTCAAAGAATTTAATCGATATCCTTGGGGGAGGCCTATGTCCAGCAGTGGATGTCTTTCGGCTGACATGAATAGAAAGCTGCATTATTCCCAATTACTAAAGCTGCTTTTTACAAAGAAACGCAAGTTAAATCACAGAGCGCAGCTAGTTTTAATATTATTTAAAAAATAGTAATTTCTAAAACTCATAATCGACATACAGGATTAACTTACACAATAAAGCTTAAATGCAATCGGAACGAAAACATAAATCATTTGCAAGTAACACCGAGCAAGCTTCAATAGACAATATCTGATGGTCTACTAGACAAACTTAAATTTTCCCGAAAAGCTATTCAATTTTAAACTCAATAACTGGTATACTGTAAGCATGAAGGTTGAAATTACGCTGAAGTATATTATTCTAAGAAGCAAATGTAAGTTGGTGATGCAGCAACAAAATAAGAAGCTAAAAGGATAGTAAGAAAATGAGTACAAAGGCTTATGGGTGTTACGCTTCATTTAGCAAAAGTATATCGAATTCATCTTCTATGTCGTCTAGTACATGTGTGTTTTTATTAAAAATTGTCTCGGAACGTAATGGCAGTACTCCAGAATTGCACTTTATAGTTGATGGCGTTACACTTGCTCTGATAAATTGGTACTTTGCTGATGTTTTTGTTGCATTAGGATTTTCTTGTAGTTTTATTTTAGTGATCTAGTTAAAATGTTTTACAATTTTGTATACTTTAGGGTCAATGTCCACTACAATACTAAAAAATTCTAGTTGAATGGATTTTTAAATTTTCAAAGCTCACTTATCTCTCTTTGGTATATTTTAATAGGGACCTAAGATCTTTATTTATATTTTTATTAATATGGTATTAACTTTTGCTATTTAATTGATTTATTGATGGTTAGTAATGAAATCTAGTTACGAACAACTTCTTCAAAGCTTGTAGTAACAAGTAAGTATACTTGTTTTATATTTTGTTCTAATATGACATCACAATTTTTTTTATGTCTCATTATTAAAAAATTCTATTGCATTGTCCCAACATTTATCTTGTCATGCACTTATTATAAACGAAGTAATGGATGGCACATTTACGAATAGTCACGACTGTGGTTAAGTTTAGTGGCATTTATAATATCAGTGTTATAAGAGGCAGTTCCATCAGCTACTTACCATTTGATACCTTTAGCTGATGCGCAAATAAATCTTTTGCTGTTTATGATTTCATATGAGTGCTTTTAGAAGGTAATGTGCTATTTGTGTTCTCTTTTTTATCAGAAATGCTTTGATTTATTTTATTACTTTAATGTTTAATAGTAACTTAACTTAAGTAGTAACTAGTTGTTTATTTACATTTGCCTTTCTTTTAAATTCATGATTTAAGCGTATTTATTCCATGTTAGGTTTGTTTATTAGTAGCTGCTTTTGATAGGAGTTTTATCATAATCATGTTATATGCTTATATCAAACATGACGTTACTTGTACTGAGTATATTATTTACTCTATGGCGTTACTGAAGCTTTATAAGGAAAATTCGATTTTTCAAAATGTATCAGTCTACGCATACCATTACTAAATCAACCAAAACGTCAAAAATACATTACCAAATATACATTATGACACCATTATTAGAGGCATTATTACATTATAAGTGACTCGCATGATTTGTAAATCAATCACCAGATGTCTTTAAAAGTTTCTAATCTATTATAGCCATAAAATTCTATAGCACGTGACTACGCTTCCAATGGCTTATTATGATTAACTGTCAGATAAGTTCTGGTCTATTTAATTTTCTTAGTAAAAGATGATAAGGGACATAGTTCAGAGATCAAGCAAACTAGTCAGGGGCCCTACAACAACTAGCTCTTATTGCAAATCAACTCAAACTGAACTATTGTTTTGTATTAAAGAACGACAGATAGAATATAAAAGAGTATTTATAAGTATCATAACAAAAAGCCCATAGCAAAAACAGGCTAGCCTATTTTGGGGGCCAGGAAACACTGTACACCATGTATAAGGTTAATAAATACTTTTTTTAAATAGTTATGGAGCACACAATATTCAATGTGTCAAAAACAATAAAAAATATTTGAAATAATAGGAGTGTCATATAAAAAAAGTGTTCTTGAAGTCAAATGTTGATGAAATGAAAAAATACTAGAAATAAAAACCGTATTAAATTTAAAACACGTACCGTATATACCGTACGTAAATTTAACGAAAAATCCACAAAAATAAAAAAGTTGACTAACTAAAAATACTCTATCATTCCATTGGCTGTTATTTTTCGGCTTTAAAGCCTAGTAAGTATTAAAATCCGAAGGTACTTGTCTTTAATCCAGTGTCAACTGTGCTAGAAAAATAATACATTAGTACCATCAAAACAAAAAAATCCAACACTTGAATATGTTGGTATCAAAACGAGAGCCACACGCGACGCATGCGCCTGCGCAGCGTCATCGTGACAGAGAGCAATAACGGCGGCGATGGCTGTTGATTGTAAAATAAGAAATAATTTTTATATCTAGTTAATGGATGCTTCTCTCTGACACACGGTTGGATAAGGACATTGAGCTTGTTGAAAAAATAATATGTGTACCTAAAAATGAAACATTGATAGGTAGGTTACGCCACAGTTACCTACGCTGAAATCTGAAATAATAATAAATTAAAAATGTTTTAAAAATTAGTAATTTATGTGAATATACTTATAGCTGATTTTTCAATGGCAAATAATAGTAAATCTGGCGGCTGTTAACTTGAAATTAGAATAGTTTAGTATACATTTATTTGAGATCGTCCGGTAAGGTTGTTGCAGCCATCAGAGGCTACCAATTTAGTCCTATCAAAAAAAAAATACCGTACGGTTTATCTTTTGATTGAAAAATTGGGCTTAGGTACCTAATAGAACTGAATGTGTTGTAAATTATTAGACACTAAAGTTATTCATGATAAACCTGTCTCTCGTTGCAAAAATGACCTTGAGTCACACAATTTATTTATTTTTAACCTCCTTTTCTTTTTTATTATTTTTATCGTGGGGAAATCACCCCGAGGGACCAGATTAACCTCCTCTTCCAACATTTACATAATATTTTGTTATCCTCACTATGAAGCCATGTGTCACATGGGTAAGCTTTGCATTACGAGTGGCGTGATCTATATAACGTGATGATGGTCCAATGATGGTTCAGTCAATTATCATAAATACTTTTTGCTCAGTGAATAATCTTCACAAATCCTCAGCCTATTTTTTTTATCAATGTCACTTATTGAGTGCTTGTCGC
Source organism: Tethea ocularis (assembly GCA_963555595.1). Taxonomy (NCBI): domain Eukaryota; kingdom Metazoa; phylum Arthropoda; class Insecta; order Lepidoptera; family Drepanidae; genus Tethea; species Tethea ocularis. The sequence continues at coordinate 2,059,298 of OY741976.1, read as the reverse complement.
TTGTAGTAATGTTGTCGCACTGTTTAATGAGTTAAATGAGCTAGTCTGTGGCAGGTGGTCTGTTGTTTTTTTTATTGTGCCTAAGATAGACTTCATCATTACTTGTATTTATCGTTATAATATTTAAAAAGTTGATATTAATAAATAATTTTATTTAATCAATTTTTGGTCGTATATTAGTGTAGTATACATATTTACCATTTACATAATAATTCAATGTCATTCTACATATCTGGTTACGTCATTTCATTGAGTACCTAGCCAAAATTTTCATCAACTTTGTTCGATCAAAATTTATGAAAAGATTTTTGGAATTTCTGGGTTGGTTCCATCTTTATAATGATTACTACAATCTTTGAATTTGGCAACTCATTGAAAAGTAACCCTGTATGTATGTAATGGTATAAAAAAGTTATTTAAGTGAACATACTTATAGCTGATTTTTCATTAGCAAATTATGTTCAATCTGGTGGCTAGTAGGTATAGATTTATCTGAGGAATACCATAACCAAATTTTATCTATTGATAGAAAAATTTAGCCTAGATCAAAACCCAATAACTACTAGCCACTGGTACAAGACAAAAAAAAATGATTTATAATAGAAACATTAACTTATTATCGACATTTTTATCTTCATAAACCAATTTAAAACCATCCACACGTCATCATAAGTCCGCGTTAAACCGTAATATAATTCATAATTCTAAACACAGACTATACCTAAGTAAATCGTTTGGAATTACCTAACACAAAGTAAGGTTCGCTTAACTACTTGAAACTACGCTCGTAAAGCGGCCAGTAGCGAGCTTTGCACAAAGAGATGTTTGCGGCTAACTATTACACTGTTCTGTAATATAGTGAACCTTTTCTTCATAAAATTGTGCCTTATCGTGATTGATTTACAATATTTTATTTATTAATGGTATCTACACTTATAAATAACCAAATTTCAAAATCTACCAGAGATATTTTTGTAGGTTTTTCTAATGTAAATTTTTCAGTAAAGTTTCAGTGACAGTTCTAAAGAAAATTGAAATCCTTTTAATTTCAACTTCCTTCCTTCCTCAAGACCCAAGTTCAAAGCCTACTGAATTATAACAAAAGTTTACTGCAAAAACTTGACAGACGAACGCAAAGAAAATTATGAACCTAAGAAATATTACACTTCGGTATAATACACATCCGCGTTAAGTGGCCACATAACATACTTCATCCAGTAACAACGAATAAAGTAACGTTTAACTTTTGATTTATTGAACCACTGCGTATCGTACGGTAAACCTTACCTATTTAGACCGTAGGTTAAAGTGTCGTTTAAAATGTACCTTGATAATGACAATATTGCGCAAGGCAAGTGATTTAAAATGAATTTGGAGTTGTTAAAGTTATCTAGAATATTATTGCTTCGCTTTTGGGTAATAGCTGCGAGTACATCGTACAATTTTCAAAGAAACATATTTAAATACATTTTCCACGGTGACGCCTAAACTACTCATCTGATTTTGAAGAATGAGGTGACAATCACTAAGGTATCCTATTAGGTACTACGTACAGTATACCTCAGTGGTGCCAATCGAATTGTTATTTAGTCCACGTGACGTAGGCTTACACTTTTTCCCGACTTCGGTAAAGCCCAAAAAGAAGGGTTTCTACGTTTTTAGTTTATTTTTTTGTAGTTGTCTTTTCAAACTATTTCTCTTATTCAATAAAATATTTTTAGTTAAATTTTTACTCCTAGCGCTAAACAATAAAAAAACACAGCGAGTACTTCAAATTCATATTTAGCTATTAAATCTTACTCTCATTTCTGTTTACGTTAAACTTTTAGCTATAAAACTTAATGGTTACCCATCCAAAATACAACCAGGGCTCACGTTGCTTAACTATTACAAATCAACACAATAGCGTCTCCTATTCGCTTACAATTGCTAATTGGTCATAATCACATAAAGTAATTATATTAAAGATACGCATCATCAGCTAAATGAGTGTATTTGATACTGACTGGTGGTCTGATGACTGTCTCCTTGCGTTCGTAACAGTCATAAATACGATTGTATTATATTACAACTTGTATTTCAAGTCTAGCGCGTGCGGAGATCAAATCTACCATCGGTTTTAATGCTTCCAGTCGCGGTTTAGGGATGTGTTTTTATCGATGTCGATGGATGCAAATTTTAGATTTAGAACTAAAAAAAAAATATATGTAGGTAAGTTTCCTAAATTCTATGCACTGCCGTTTTTTAATCTACTTAAAAAAAGGATTCGAAAAACCTAGAGTTAAATTACTTTTATAATTTAACTCACTAGTTAATTATATAGGTAACTAGCGACCCGTCCCGGCTTCGCCCGGCTTTTCTCAGCTTTTCTCTACTATGTTATGCATGTATAATACATATAAACCTTCCTCTTGAATCATTCTATCTATTAAAAAAAACCGCATCAAAATCCGTTTGGTAGTTTTAAAAATCTAAGCATACATAGGGACAGACAGACGGGAAGCGACTTTGTTTTGTAGTGTTAATTAGTATTAGTATGTGATTACTCTATGGTGCTTACCTGTAGAAACATCTAGCCTATTTTTTTATGTCAATCAAAAAAAACAATAACGTAGGTACCTAATTTTCCTTTATATGGTGTATTTGCATACCTTATAAAGCTTATTAGAAATCAATATAATATCGTCAATCTCATCGACATAAAACATAGTCGTCCCATCACTATTCCTTACCAGTTTGTCGTATCGAGCAAACGGTCTTGCGGTATACAGAAAATATAATATTATGCGGTCTGGAAATTGTATGACTCGGTAACCGGACTATGGTGTTGAAAGTTAATCTAATATTGAAATAGTATTACTTTTTTAGGGTTCCATGGGATTATAAAATAACTTATCAAAGACATAAATAAATACTAAGACACTTTTTCGCAGGTTCCCGTCCCGACACTTAAGGCCGGCAATAGGGTAGTTGACACTGTCAAAAATAAATGACCAAACACTAACCAATGCATAAAACATCTAAAAACAGGTGGACATATCAAATATGTTGTACATTTAATGCTTTTTATGATTTTTAATTACCAGTGAAACCACTAAGAGTAGATGATTTGATGCTGTGAAACTATGACGTCATAATGTAATATTTCATACAAAATTCCTTATAAACTATCGTTTTGACACTTATTAAAAAGTAGCTGATTTGATGTGTCAGTCAACTACCCTATTATGAATCGTTGGAATTTTTTCTATTTGACTCTACCTCTGGTTCGAAACAATCTTTACAACTTGTCTCATCCTGGTAATTTTTAAAAAAGAGACTGTATTAACAGGTATTTTTTAGATTAAGCTATCAAGGTAACCTGTAAGGCCCATATGTTATTTTACATAATACAAGTTCACCTCTTAATGATTGGCTGAAGTCAGCAAGTAATCTATTGCCAGCAAAAAAAAATATGATTTCTGATTATTTTTTTGGCTGGCAATCTTTTTACAAGCACCAATAAGCTCAGAAATAATACATACGGAACTCTTCCCGCTAAAAGTAACTCTCTACCACACTTTTTTTATATTTACAATCAATGTAACCATAATTTCGTAGGTTGTATAATTTGAACAGTAGCTCTGTAATGTAACATGTAATACAAACCAGTAAATACGATTGATTATTTTATTTATGATACCGCTATTAGAAAAAATGGAATGGAAATGTGTGGGTGGGCTTGGATATGTAATAGTACCTTTGATTCTTGGTACTTACAAAAAATAATTGCAGTAAACAGCTTCTGGTTTTACGAAATGGTAATGTTAGATTTTTTTCTTTTTTTTATATAAGAACCCTGACAGGCATTTCTAATGCCAGGTTAGAACTGAGGAGCTGGCGAACAAAACGGTATAATTACATAAAATTAAATTTTATAGAAGCAGTAAAAAACTGAATGACATACTTACCGTTATGAACGAAACCATGAACTTTGGATGCAATTTTAACACTGTTTTAGGCGGTTTTTATTGAAAATAAGTTAAGATTCAAATTCAGCGGTCCCAAAACCTCAGGTCTGTAAAAAGTGTTTTTACGGGGCCAATTCCGCTAAATTACAATGGTTGTCATCTAATTTTACTAAAAAACGGTATTCCACTAAATAAACGAAACAGAATCACGATTGGATTACGATTAGATTGTAATTGTTGTTGCCCTTGGTAACCGAAACAATTTTAATACAATCAAATGTGTCAAATGTTTCGTGGAATTCCACTTGATCGAACGTCAACTTTAACACAACCATGATTGGATCTCGATCGTTGTCAGATTATTAGTGGAATACGAAAACGTGCAAAAGTCGTCAATCAGCTGCGATCCAATTGTATCCGATCCAATATAATCGAATTTAATTAATGGAATTGGCTCCCAGATGCATTTGCTGTGTGGTGACGGCGACGAATATCACCACCCCATCTCATCCCGTGGGGGGCGTAGAAGTCGTCCGAGGGAAGGTATACCAGGGTACGGGCAGCAGCGTATCTCTGAGAACTATAACACCATACTGCGATCGCCAACCCGCCTGCCAAGCGTGGCGATTATGGCATATCCCCCCAAATGATCCAGGAGATCCCTGGGGGAGGCCTTTGTCCAGCAGTGGACGTTTTTCGGCTGAAATGTATGTATGTATGTGCTCCCAGATGCGTAATTATACCTACCGTTTTGTTCGTCAGCTCCTCAACCATAAAGTTAGTAAACAATAATATTGACAAATAAAAGTATAATTTTTATCATCACCACTCCCACGCTGTACTACAATTGAATTTCTAACAGCACTATCTGTTTGTTAGGCTTCCTGTGATAACAGAAGTTTTTATTTAAAATTTGTATTTATTTTATTAATTAAGGCTCTGGACTTTTTACTATATTAACTTTGCCTTCCGCCGGGTAGAGTCAAATATAATTATTAGGCAAAATCGAATTTTGAAGTTAAATTAATTTGAAAAGAAGGTTTTTTTTTTATCAGACGATTGATATAATGTTTAATATACCTAAAAATATTGTATCATTACTAATTTATGATAATTATTAATAAGCGATTAAATAAACGAGAGTAACTAAAATAAGTATACATTTATATAACTTATTATAATGCTAAAAATAAGCGAGCAGACTGTTTACGAAGAACTGTTAAAAAATTGGTTAATAATAAATATCCTGGGACATTCTTCACATAATGGTTATTTGATCTCAAACTAACCAAAGCTTGTGAATGTCTATAGAAACCCGATAACTGATATAGGTACTACTTTTTTTGTAAGTACATACTTAAAATACACAATTAAATAATAAATAAATAATTACACTAAGGAGTAACAGACATGTTCATGCACATAAATGTTTGTCTTGGATGGGAATCGAACCCACGATCCGTGGCGTACCTAATAGGATGATATACGTGGATATAGGTAAAAATATCAAATACTTCTTGATACACGATTACTTAAAGTTAAAACGTAAGTTACATATCATAATAGGAAAACCTCAAGGAAAATAAAAAATAATACACATAATTTAAACAACAAAGAAAATATAAAGAACACACTTAATGTCACATAAGTAGATAATCAACATAACTACAATGACAATTATAAATAACAAGGTTCATACGGTTCATTACTCAATTATAAAATAATTATAAATGAATCACATATACAAACGTACAAGCTTGCCTTTAAAGAGTACTACTACGCAATACTACACTCTTATCATGAGTGTGCGTTGTAGAGGCGGTTGTAAAATTATCTCTTCTCTTTATTTGCAGACATATACATAATAGGTCCGTAAAAAATACGCTAAATTAATTTGTTTGAATTACGTATTTTTTCGAAGAAATCAATATTGAACGTAAATTAGGACGTAATTAAACAAAATAATAAATATTTTTATCCAGAAAATTGTCATTACAAAATCCTTGATTTTTTTGAAAACTCGTTATGAAAACATTTTTTTTTATTTAAATTTTGTAACCCTGGAAGACCAGGGTATCGTACCCTGGAAGATTGGGCGGCCCTTAGTATGGGATGCAACTTGCGTCGATACTCTCACCGTCCCACCTTCTCCTTATTCGCCTAAAATATTAAATTCATACTTTAACATGGTCCTTCGAGCCGGATATAAAATGTAACCTATTGTCATAAAAATATATAAATTTCAATATAATTGAGCGTACGAGTATAATACAAAAATATATAATAATATGTATATCACAAGTCGTGTCATGACGTGTCGTATTAATTCAATTTACTTTACATTATATACAAATATACAATATTTTCCCCACTGAATGCGTAATAGTATGTAAGAATATCAGACCATATTACGTAAACAATAAATTAAATCAGAAGTACAAGTGGTTGATAACAACATGCTATAAATTATAATAAGCTAAAGATAAGCCAGGGCTGGATAAGGATACATACAGTAATTGAAGGACTTACGAGTTTAATGAATTCTAGATAGGAATAAAATTTGCGTAAGTATCCAAAATCTTATATTGTTTCTAGTGGTTGGTATTTCTCAGACACTACATACTAATCTAAAATATAAAAAGAAAACTTCTCTGTCTGACTGATCTATCAACGCACAAGTCAAACCACTGGACGAATCAGGTTGAAATTTGCCATACATATAGCTGTTATAATGTATGTATCCGTAAGAAAGGATTTTTAGAAATTAATTCCGTCCTAAGGGGGTAAAATAATACATCAAAATCATTTTTTATATTAAAACTCATCATCAATTTTATATTTTCATCTGACTCATGTTCGCCAATCGAAGACCATATCAGTCAAAAATACAAAAATAATGCTAAATGAACAGTATAAGACATTTATATTACTAACATTAGGTATACCTATGACTCAAAAGTCTAAATTGAATTATTGCAATGTTAAATTATTAATAACATTAATATTAAATTTACTAACAATGTATTGAGTATTGATAAGTATTTTGTGTCAAGTGCTATTTATAATCCACTTAAATATTTTGCAATATCGTTCACTCACTTTATCTGAATCAATATTATGTAGTGTGGGAATGATGTGCCATGTTTAATAATGCTTATGTACTATATAATGATTTCATTTACTCAGAGCCTTGGTTTGATAAGAAGTGTTATCGTAAGTTAATAGAGTTTCATAGATATATTCTATGTCTTCTATATCAAAAAGCTCTGTTTATGTTTATAATTCTCTATTCCTCTTTGATCTTTACTGCGAAGGTGCTGACGAGATTACCATTGCAATAAAATACCCGAAAATAATGCTATTGTTTCGGATTCTTCAAGCTTCAAGAGTAGTGGACAAAGAACAACACCTTGTAGAACCCCACATGTTTAAAAAAAACACAAAATATGATGAAAATTGAATATTCTTTTTCATAACTTGCAACTTGTACTTCATCCTAAACCACAGAATAACAAATAAACAGTAATTATCTACTACCGTATTAAAAGCTCAATCTCTGAAAAAACCGGTTACGCCATAAAAAATACTTACAAACGCTTTATCTAAACTCGGAAATTAAAAATCACAACATGCTTCGTATTCTTGTGTTACTTAAAAATAAATTGAAGATTAAATAAAAGCCAAAAATTTATTTACTTAAGAGCAATGAAAAAATCCACAAATTTATATGATACCAAATCTTTACGGGAACAACGGACGTAGTTCGTGTAAGAAAGACAAAGGCAGTATTGCATTCATCCAATCTACCAACTATAACCTAAAAACCTAGCTTACGCTCAAGTAAACAGAAAATAAACATAATTCCAAGTCGTCAGGAAACCTAAGAAATAGCTGGCGTGAGGGTTACAGCTACTGTCTAACACATTGGTTTAAAAAAAAGTGGATAGCGATCACATAAGCGTAGCGATTTAAGGAACTATTTATTGTCACACAGTCAGTGTTGATGTGGCTGAAGTCTAAAAGGAACCTGGTTAATAAGTGCAGCTCTTGGACGGAACACATCAATAAAGGTGCTTGGCGACAGATTTTCGGGGTAGGCAACCAGGCAAGTCTGCCCTGTAGCTGGGGCTTAGAATAACAGATAGGGTGTTCCCCTGCCTGTCGTAAAAGGAAACTTTGGGATCATGGGCAATCGGGGAGGATGAGTCCTTGTGGTCACGACTTATCGTGTTTTTCTCGCGATATGATTTCCTTCACCGAAAGCTCAAGCTCTTTGTATAATTCAAACCCATCACGACATGGCGTACTTCTATTTTGATTTGGAGTCAAATCTTAATTCTCGCTCCACTCCATCACTTGCACCAACACCAAACCTATAGTATTACAACCATTATACTTAAACATATACACGTATGAACTTTTGCAGCAACGTTGGAACAGCAGAAGCGGTTTCAGAACCGGTTTTTAGAATACTGCACGTTGACTCTAAGGACAGAGCAGTTGAGTTGCATTTAGTTATATTAGCATTTCATATGAACGATTATGATTCTGATAAGCAAATAGTTGTAGATTGTAGTGAAGATGGATTGAGATGTGTGGATGTGGATGATTGACGGAATGATAATGTTGGATTCGATGTTTAAATTATTTGCTGTCTGCAGCTGATTATCATAATTATATGCAGTACTATATACATTAAGACGGGCTTATACAGTTCATTTAAGTGAATTTGTTACACCTGTTTTTTTTAATCTATGTAATTTTGCATGGAACAGAATATCTATGTAAACATACAAATAGAATTTGATTGTGATACAAATAATGGATCACTAAAAGTACCTAATTAGAATGAGTTTATATGATACAGATTAATAAGCGCAGTTGTATATTACTTATTTTTATCCAAGCCTAAAATCACACAAACATAAATTAGTAATTTGCTACAAGAAATACCTTATATCCTTCCCTGAAGGGCTATAGTAGATCTTAACTGAAATTTTACTTCGAATCAAACGATATTAAATTTTCGAATCCTCTCCACTGCTTTTTATGTCCTCGAGGCTAGATTTTGCTGTGAGGCGTCTTTATTACCTCTCGTCCTAAGATACTATCGCCAACCCGCGTCGGTACCTACAATCACTTACTATAACTATATTGTGTCTATTTTGTTTCCTGGTTTAAATAAAACCGGATTATTTACTTCGTTTTGTTCGTTTGTTTCTATCTTTCTTTATTAGCTGCACGTGGATCTTTATTGTGATTTTCCTCCATTCTTGGGAATGTATTGAACACTGTTTCTTTGATTATTTATTTGATTTATAACTAACACAAAGTTAAATTTATTTTTCAAATAATTTTATCAATGCGCTTGTTTTCAGAGTTTGTGAATATTTCAGTTTTGATTCTAGAAAAGCAATTATAAATATACTTTATTAGGACGAATTGTTTTCAAGGCTTTATCTTATATTTATTAAGGTGACAGGAAGAAATCAAATCTCTATAGACTGTCATCAGTATTATGTATAATACCTAATTATTAAGATTCTCTTAAAACGAATAAAACATGTAATCTTACCATGTACAGTAGTACATTAATTATAGATTTTAGATATTACCTACTCACCAAAGGATTATAACCATATAACGATAATTTAACTAAGCCTGACTAATGATGAACGAATATCATTAGCCTATCATTTATATTCTTAACATTATCCCCAATGATTATTTTTAAACAGATCTGAGAAACTATTTTATACTAATCTATTTTTTTTAAATCTCCAAGAAAATCGTTACAAAATAAATATAATGTTATTTTTTCTGCTCCATCTTTATGTTTACTTCTTTAGTTCAAAGATGAAACTGCTTTTAAAATTTCACGTTCTACAGTTACAAATACTCAATCTTCACCATAAACAGAAGTAAAACTAATCTTTAAAAACCACAAGCTTTCGACACCATCGTACAAACATTATAATTCTAATCTCCCATACATAAATTATAGGGCAGTCGTTAAATATCAGTTCTGAAGCGATTGCAGTGACATAAAGCTACTTTACATCTACCACTTTATCATTACCATTATTATCATCAAGCTTAGCCTTATCAGCTTCAGAATAAGGGTCAATTTATAATTCTGTTTTGTCTGTACTAAGTTGGTCTTAAAGGTCTTTGGTTTGCGCAATTCAGCACGAGCCAGTTTGTTGATGTACTGTTTTGTATTATGTCTCTGAAGTGTTGGTGTACTTAATTGAAATTTGTATTTTATAATGTTATATTTTAATTACTCATTAAACTATTTAGTTTTGTTTCTCGTATTGATTTGTATTAATGTTTGTGGTTTTGGATAATTTCATTTTAATTCTAATTCAGTATTGTTGGTTAAATACTTCTCAATTTTTTTATCCTACTACATAATAGGTAAGTTAATTTATGAAGATGCTTATAACATGATTATCTTAAACGTAATTTAAAATTCAAGTTACACAATAAATCCTCTTATAATTTATCAACGTTATGAATATTCTATTCTTAGACTTCAGAACTAATAAGTTTCCCATCTGTTTTAACTTAGAAATCTGCTAAATTATTTAACTTGATATACATCAACATTATTAATTTCAAGTCGTCAATAACAATTTGAAAACATGACCTTATTTAAATATCACAATCTAAATTCTAAAAGTTATTCGCTATGAAGGTATAAATGGTAGCTGTAAAATACTAATTAAACCTGGACAAGACTGGTCATCTATCAAGGTTGACCTACTTGTATAGCTACATACTAGTTTATCTTTTCAAACAATCTTTAAAATATTACTTGTATTTCGATATTTAAATTATAATGGATCTGTATGTTAGTCATCGTCTCTTCAACTATTTATCATCACGATGTAATTATTTGTACCTAAATCATCATACATATTATTCATTTCTCTAATTTGCTCAACATTTTCTCGAATCTTACCGATACCGTATACTACTGGTTTAGTATATTGAAGTAACTCATTTGCATTTCGTTTAATTTCATGTTTATCATCCGAGTTAGCAGTATGTCAGGAAACAGCAGGTGCTAACAATTTCGCAAAAGGCAATCTTTAGTGGTCACCAACTAGATCTCGCGTAGGAAAGTGTCAATTTTGTATTCATTATGGCAACACCAATAATAATGCTATAAATCACTTTAGTGCACAGGTTTTGGTATATTTTGACATGATTGAATTGGGTGCATAAAATACTTTTATACCTAGGTGGAATTGTAAAATTAAATGCAAATAATATTAATTTAAATCATAAATTATAGTCATGATTCTGGATAAAGTTCTGACTTTTATTTAAAAGCTTAAAGGTAGCAATTTATTTTGAAGTACCGTCAAAGTCGTAATGTTTAAAAAAACTTACGATGGACACAACCTTGATTTTAATTATTGTAATTAGTAGATAGATTCCATAAATTAATGTAAATCGATCTTTAGTATCTCAAATCGAATTTTCAAAGTAAGCAATAATTTATACTTTATTCTTACAATATTGTAAACCCACTCCAAATTTTTCTCAGCACAACTCTCACCTACTCTACCCACCAAATAAGGTAGCTATTTATTGAAATCTGCACAACCTGGCTTCGAATTTGCAACCTGACAGAAACCAGTCTTCCCACACACGCATCGTAGGCGTTACACCTTGCTAGAACGACTCTTGTTCGTAAATTCACTTAATGTAATATTGTAATCCGCGTTCAAGTAAAACTTGTTGATATTACTTTTGGCCGACTGGAAAATTCAAGGGAATGATTGCTCAATGGTGGTCACCTAACATGTGGCGAAGGTCGTGATTTTAAATTCTAAGAAACTCTAGGTTTCAGTAAAGGAAGATATCGTTAGGAAAGCATAGCACAGTTGTATCTGCCTGAGTACTCGCCTGACAGTCTCAGATTTAAAATGGTTCTCCAAGCACTTATCGGCATATTCCCGCAGTCTCTTGAGAATCAGTTGTCTTCTAATTATATTTTGGTAATCCTCCTGGCATATAATATAATTTGATGCGATAGTCACACTAATAAGTAGACCTTATGCCTGTGAGTGATTGATTACAAAATAGGATGGCTGTCCCATAACTACTATCGAATTCGAGGAACTGCGAGTCAACATGTAATTTAAAGATAAATAGGTATTATACAAATGACAAGTTTGTTTAAACTATAACTACATAAAATTAAGTAGATAATAAAACCAAATCAAGAAGTCATTATCTTGTAGCCAATTGCACAAATGCAATAGCAAATGATCGCAGAAAAATGATTCATAATTCACTCGTTCTTGACCTAATTGTGGGACGCGTTCATGCACGCAGCGCACGCGCAACTCAGTAGGAAATAATGAAAAACGCCACCGGTTACATCGTGTTTTCCTGATTCGGATGATAATTGAGACAATATTGGTTTTACGAACAAATAATCTTTTTGGTGTTGAGAAAAAAAAATAGATAATACTTAACGATTTGTTTAATGAATGGTCGGAAAACTACGGGTCGAGTGAAACCACGGGAACAGCTAGTAAGCTATAAAGCTGAAGAGTTTGTTTGTTTGAACGCGCTAATCTTTGAAACTACAAGTCAGTTTAAAAAAAATATTTTTCTAATGAAAAGTTACATTATCCCCGAGTGTTACAGGCTACATTTTTTCCCGGAAACGCGAGTGAAACCGTGAGCCTATGTTTATTAGTATGACTCTTGGCACAAAAATGGAAACTTTGAATAAGAACACTTTATATTCCGTGAAAACATACGATGCAGAACCACGGGACAGAAGCTTTTTATGTATTCATAAATAATTACTACCGTAAGTTCTCAAATTTATTTATTCAAATTCCCTTTACTGCAACTTGTTAGTAAGTATCATTTGTTTGTTGTCTCAGAAGTCATTGTCAACTCAAAACTGCTTACTGCATCTAATTTGACATAACGAATTACCATCAGACAGTTACCTGCAAATGTTCGTGACATAATCTAGTATTCACAATAGGTAGCCTAGTTACGTACCTAGGCCATGTTTAGGACCAGAACTAGGTTCGAACTTAGAATAATAATGTGTACCGTTAGGTGTCGTGACGGTTTTACCATGTTTGGGAAACTGACAGGAATAATTTCATGGGAAAATTTATATGGGAGCGGTTAAAGGGTCGAACTTAACACGCAGTCATAAGAGTTGCATTAATTTATTTATCAGCACCACGTTTAGCATCCTCATTTATAATGCTGACTGCAAAGGCATTTTCTTTCCAACGTCTGTGTTTCCTGACTCTTATAATCCTGATTTCAAGGCTAGTGTGAATAGGTTTTTTTGTGCTCCATCTTAAGCTTCGTTATCATCCTTTAAATTATTGAGTCAGTTGCTTTGAAATGCCATGTTTGCTTTTGGAAATTCATAATACTATTTTTTTACAATGTTATAGGCTTGTTTTTGACCATAATCTCACTGTGGTCAGTGACGATGGTAAGCACACAAAGCCTAGAAGGGAACTGGCTCTTAAGTGGAGCTGTCGGAATATACCGAAAAGTGCTTGGCGACAGATTTTCAACTAGAAAGTTTTAGCCAGCCAAACATAAAATAATCTCAACTTCCTTTAATTTAAAATTGATTTTAGTATCAATCCTAGACTTGATATTTATGTTTATTCGCCGTATTTAGTAAGTACCTTTGATACACTATGTCTGGACAGTCTCATACATATAAGAATTCATTTAGACTTGACACATACACATGTCCCTACAAATAGTTTGGACTGATTGAGAGATAAATCTTAATATAAACTGCACACTAGTTCGCAATAATATTTACTACGAGCTTCTATAATACGTTCTATAGAAGCAAGAAAAGATTTCTAGTATACTTACTTTATAATGATGCTTGTTTAGATTTGATAGTATGAGAGGCTGAAGGCAAAGTACTATTACTCTGAAATCTTCAGATATCTGGCTAGCATGTCATGTTATTAACTCTTGTTTTACTATTAGAATTAGAGTAGGTATGTAACCTTTTTTTGCAATATAATATTAAACAAATAGAGAAAAATCATATTTAAGCCCAAAAAGCGATGTCACAAAATGTATTTTTTTTTTAATTAGAAACAAGAAAAGTTTTCTTGAGTTAGAAAACAAATAACGAAATCCTACTTAGGCCCAATTGCACCAACGACTTATACCACTAACCCGCTGGTTAAATATGGCTTTGTGACATAATTTGTATAGAGAATCTGTCAAATTTACATATTTAACCCGGGGTTAGTGTTATACGACGTTGGTGCAATTGGGCCTTAACATTATAAATGCGAAAGTTTGTGAGTATGGATGAATGTTTGTTACTCTTTCACGTAAAAACTACTGTACGGATTTAGATGAAACTTGGCACATAGATAGATCATACCCTGTAATAACATATAGACTACTTTTCATCCCGGAAAAACATAAGATACTTCGGGAACGTGGGTGAAACCGCGGGGCGGAAGCTATTCAAATAAATTGAGGATTACCATGTATCGATTAATGTAAAAAATAAATAATTGAAAATTCAATTACTTATGACAGTTACTAATCAAATTACAATAATAATTACTCTTTAATAACTATGCATTTTGTACGTCAAAAGATATATCTAATGTCGAAGTCGGACGTGACTCGAAACGCCTGTAACATATTATTCGTCTAATTGATGTGATTATCATAAGTTTTACTGTACGCATGGCAACACAGCTTGCTCATACAAATGTCCGTAGTATAGTAGATATAGAGGTTAATATCAAATGTAGTGTTGATGACTGTACGTACACTGATGCACGTAAACGCACCTATCATTACTTCAAATTGATAAATAATTGTGATGCATTTTTGTGTATAGTCGAGCACATAATGAAATGAAATAAGTTACCACTTTGTAAGTAGGTTTTGTAATATTCTTAAATACATTTTCAGTAAGTACGTGTAGGTACCTACTTTGTCTATTGTATGAATTGTTTTTCAGCCATTTTTGAATATCAAGTATATTTCTCTCTTTGTTTTTTGTAGAAAATAACATAATAAGAATAAAAGTTTTAATAAAATAGAGATAGGAATATCTTCTACCCACACATAATTAAAGTAACATCAACAAAAAAAGTACGATTTTTTTTCACAATACACGAAAAAGTTATGTAATCGACTGTACCCTATGACTTATTGGCCATTGTTGCACTGAACAACAAAGACTACTACACCTAATAATTACTACGATAGACTAATATATGACTTTATAATGTTGAATAATAATATTAATTTCTTAGATTTTACTGCAATACTATTTTACAGCAAAAATACCATTTCAAAATCATCCTGTATACTGAATCTAAATAACATAAATAAAATAAATAATAAATATCCCGGGACATTTCTTCACACACGGTTATCTGATCGCAAACTAAGCAGAGCTTGTACCTACTATGGAAACCAGATAACTGATATACTACATGTACTACTTTTTTTTTGTAAATACATTCTTATATAGATAATTACACCCAGACTCAGGACAAACAGACATGTTCATGCACACAAATGTTTGTCCTGGAAGGGAATCGAACCCACGACCTGCGGTGCAATAGGTGGTGTCTTAACCAACTGCGCCATCTGGCCCGTAGGTACCATAGATTTAGTATCTACCTACATAATTTTTGACCCCTCAGCGTTATAATCAATTATCAATTAGGTATATAAAGCGCAAACCATGACGTAATAGGCATTTAAATATTACCATTCACCTAAAAAAAAGGATTAAAAACTTGTACATTTTTCCGTCTCGAAATCAAATCATTGTTTTTTTTTATCTAAGTTATACCAATTTTGTAAACTATAGGTACGGTAGGCTTCTATTTGTACCCAGGGGTTCTGTAAAAAACCTGACAAGCTGTGATTGGATAATGACGCTTTTGTCATTAGATATCGGAGGTAAAAAGTGTTAGCGTTTCAGATAAGTGGTAGGGCTGTCAAATTCAACATGTTAAAATTTTAATAACGTTGTTCGTTGTTTTTATATTACTAAAATTCTTATTATAGGCAAGTGACTAATTAATAAGCTAAATAAGTAAAACACGTAAGATTTAGTTACACTTACAATTTATCCTTTTCAATAACTTGGTTTGCGTTTGTCTAGGAATCTAAATTATCGATTGTTGATCATTTAGATTCAAATTATTTTTATTAAAAATATTTGTACCTATTTATGAAAATATATTTTTCAATTTTCTGCTTGTTCTACGTTTTATAATAGAGTATGATAGGTATATCTGTCTATGTGTCATAATTTCATCAAAATCAAAATCAACTAATATAGCGTGGTTAAATAATGAATATATCACTAGCATTCCCCCTTAGGGGTTGAGTTTTCTAAAATCCTTTCTTAGCGGATGCCTACTTCATATTAGCTGTATATGCCAAATTTCAGCCTGATCTGTCTAGTGGTTTGAGCTGTGCGTTTAGATCAGTCAGTCAGTCACGTCTTCCTTTTATGTATTTAGATTGGATGAAAGTAGATGGAAGTGCAGTTCTCTCCCTACTTCTTTAAAAATATTGACTGTAAATATACATGTTTTACATCTTGCTTTGTTTTAGGATGATTTCCTATTTACACAAAACGGTAATAAAATCAAATTATTATCACAAAAGACGGCTGATAGTTATGATAAAGTATTAAAATTGATATTTTATGCTCTAGCATTGCAAGAAACATGCAAATCTTTGTATAAACGTGACATAAATATATAGAAATATTACAGAGAATATAACTAGATTTTATTTTAATCATGTAAAGATAATATTTTATGTTAAATACGACTTATAAGTTTTTGATTTCTTTGGAGGTAGAAACAGAAACTCAATTATTTTTATTAGAATTTCTTAAAAGATTGTATTTCTACTAACCGTTTTTTTAAGAAACCTACAAAAAGTACCAGTCACTAAACAGGTTCCCATAGTAGGTACATCAGCATTTATTATTAATTTTTATAAACTTTTGTGAATTGAAAGAATATCTATTTTTAATTTAAACTTTACAAATCTAAATGATAAATTATTCAATTTTTAGAATAGAAATAACTATCAATAAATAACTGATGTTTTTTTTTAAATGTAATAATGTGACATCCCTAATAGTCAAGTAGCACGGTAGCCAATGTCGGGTTCAAAAGCCAGTCACGAGTTAGACGAACAATCTTAGATAGCGTACGATACAATACTACTGTTCATTATATTATTTATATTTCATAAGATAATACTGTTATGGAAGGTGCTCCAATAAATATTTATTTAAATATTCAAATATACAATATTTACAATTATTTACAAGAAATATACAAACTATAATCGGCGAGCCTCAGACCCCCATCAAGGACCCATGGGTCTTGACCGCAAAAGGCAAAAATAAGTAATTTGGGCCAATAGAAACGTATTTTTTGGATTTAGAATTTTCCGCACCAACCGCAGCCGCTCCTGCAACTCTACATGTCGCTGGCAAGTGAGATGGCGCAAGTGTATCAACACATGTGGCATCCCACACCAACGAATTACCGACACTCCATGGGATCAAAGACATACCATCCGGTCTCTTGCCATCGCCACGCATAATACCGACTGGTTCCAGTACAGAAGGCACATTGGCAACAACAAGAGCCCTGCGGATTATGTCATTGAGAGCCGAGTGACGAGAAATTCGGCTGGCACTATTCAAATTATATTTACTCGTATTACTTTTATTATTCAGTAAAAAATAAAAATAAATTATAACCCTATTTAAATAAGACTTAAATAAATAAAAACTAAATTAAATAACTAATAATTCCAAAAATATACTACTTCAAAATTTGGCATGATACCCATGACACTTGCGGCGTTGCCTCGCTGAATGATCAGACTTAGCCTCTGGGCAAAAAAAGTCCCTGGCTCTCAGATCCCCAGAGGCCAAGATCAAACGCTTGCCTATGTCTTGAACTATTAGTTTCGTGTCAGATGACCAAGGGCTCAAGGTTTCAACCGCAAACACGGCAAATACATAATCATCAATGATTCAAATTATTAATTTAATAAACAAAATATTTGAAAATTTGTCATATCATATCATAATTATTATTTTGACATTACAAACACACACTTCAATTGTATTTATTTGTATAGAAGATGTAGGTAGGTATATTTACAGTAGATAATATCATTGACCTAATTAAATGTCATTTTACTAAATGCGCAATAATCGTTATACCTATTTCATAAAGGATTAAGTACAGCGTAGTGGTAGAGTCTATTGTAATTATTGTAACTATTTTGTGCGACAAGAACATAATTGATTTTAGTAAAAGACAGTTGCAATGTACTATCGACAAAGTTGAAGCATGATCACCTTAAGGGTGTATTTTGTGTGCAGTGACCAGCCGCTACCTGTGCCTCACACAATATAACCAGACAATGCGCTTGTCATAAAATAGTACATTGTCATTGTCAGTAAATTGTCTAGACAAAAGATTTTACAAGGGGCCGTTTTATTGTCAACAATGGACAGGGCGAACTATGATTACTGGCTGCAAGCGAAAAGGTCTCAAAACTGATCATGCTTCAACTTTGTTGATGGTACATACCTATTATTTTTAGGGTTCTCTACCTCAAGAAAAATACGGTACCCTTATAGAATCACTTGGCGTACGTATGTCTCTGTGTCAAGATCCTTTGCCTAACTAGATAGGGTAACTAACTCGCACAGATTATTATGTACCTATTACAATTTTTATTAAAGACTAAATAGTTATTTAAGCAGTAGAGTGAACAATTCAGATTTTTTCATTTAGAAACTTTCATCTCGTTCTTATCTATACTAAAATTAAAAAGCTGAAGAGTTTGTTTGTTTGGTTGAACGCGCTAATATCCGGAGTTACTAGTCCTACATTATCCACAAAGGTTATAGGCTACTTTTTATCCCGGGAATGTGGGTGACACCGCAGGGGACAGCTAGTTGTCAAATAAATGACAACACTCGTGAACATGTGACAAAAGACTTGTTACCAATAATCAGTAAATCTTGGCAAACAATTTTACTCACTTTGTTCTATCTATTAAATACTATTATATTTTTAGATTTTTATTTACCTGACTATTGAAATGATAGGAACCAATTATTGTTTTTAATTTTTTTCTCATAATGGTTACCATCAACAAAAGCTCAACAAATACTTACTATTTTATACCCTAACATAAAATAAACAAAATCTATTTTAAGCTTCTACAAACACTTTCACTCAACTTAGTTTATCATATCGCATTACCATAGATAATATCTGAAAACAGTGCGCCCACACAACAACCTGGCGTTTCTTTAACAGTTAATTACCGGCTAATTGAACGTTTACAGTCTATGCTTTAAAACAGATGTGGTATAAAATACAAGAGATAGAGGGTTAATTTATGTATATGTTAACGGAAAAGTATCTAATCCGTCATTGTATACATTTCCTAGGAAATCCATACATTTCCTAAATATCTATCGGAGTATTACATTGGGGATATTTGTAAGGATAGTGGTATTTGGGGGGTTGTAAGTGAAATTTATTTATGTGCGAATACTTTCAAATTTATGCAAAATAAAAAAAATAACCCCAACCTATTTTTTTCAATAGAATTTATATATTTCCTAGTATCATTATTGAAATAAAATTTCCTAGTAGAAATACACAGGAATTGTGTACAATTCCTATGTTTCATACATTTCCGGTGACATATATAATTATTTACATTAAATAGACCCTCAAGTCGAAAATCTGTCGCACCTTCCGATGTGTTCCAACAGCTGCACTTGGGCCAGTTCCCTTCTAGGCTTTGTGTGCTTACCAACATCGGCCATATCACCACTGAACGGTGAGATCGTGGTCAATTACAGGTCTATATTAGTAAAATAAAATGCAATGGTTCCCGGCAGACTTGTAGCTCTTCTTCTTTAGATGCACATAGCACGGTGGTAGGGTACTCTGTAGTACCCGCCTGACTGGCTACCACCCTCAAGTTGAAAATCTGTCGCCAAGCACCTTCCGGTGTGTTCCGATAGCTGTTGAGATAAGCTTTGTGTGCTTACCACCATCGGTCACATCATCACTGACCATGTTAAGATTGTGATTAAACACAGGCCTATATATTGTAAAAAAAGGCAAATGTATGGCGTCGGCCGCGACCCACGGACTTGTACCTTTATGCGTTGACGAAAAAGCTGCCTAAGTGTGTACCTAATGTTTTCAGCGTCTATACGCTACGCTAAGTTGTCCGCTTATAACTTGGACAGTAAAACCTCTCCTGATAAAACAGACGGTACCTTTGATGGTAGCTGTAACCTGACACTTAGTCAGCGGGGCGTTAGTTGAACTTGCAATGTTGGTGCATCATTATCTGATGGTGAGGAGTTCATTTGTTGCACTAGAAGTTTGAATGTCGAAGTTCAATGTTAAGAAATTGGATCGCGAAGTAAATGATTCAGATTAGTAAAGTTTTTTAACCGACTTCAAAAAAAGGAAGAGGCTATCAATTATGTTGAATGTTTTTTTTTAATGTTTGTTCACGCATAACTTTAAGTGTTAACAAATTATAAAGGAATTGATGACAGATAGAAGGGCAAATTTCTCTTTAATTTGTAATATTTTTTTATCAAAAAAATTTTAAAAAATGTAAGAAAAGTACATATTGCGTTGATCCCAAATAATTGGGAACAAGTCAGAGAGGTGATGATGAAGCATCTGCAAATCCCAAGAAATCTATTTTATTCTAAAACGCAATCATGCAACGCGTTTACGAGTAAGAACGCCATTCGGAAAATCACCAGATTACGGTTAAATAATACAATAACATAATAATACTATTATGTACATTGAGTAATATTACAAAATGTACTAACTCGTAAGACATTAAGATCGTGTCCTTTATTCTAGTCCTTGACATGACTGTCTAGCGTTCAGATAATAATTGCGGCGAACACCTGTGCGGTTCTAGACTTTGTTATGTCTAGATATAAGTTATATGATTAGGAGCTTTTAGCCTGTTAGGCATTATAGGTACTGGATGATTTTAAAAGGGTATATACTATAGTAAGCAGAAAGGGCATTGATGAATTACACAGATTATAAAAAAATATTTTAGAGTGGAAAAAAATACAAAAATATTGCCATAGAAATTTCAAAAAAATATCAATAAATTAGTTTAGCGTTAAATAGCTCTGCAATGTAAGTCTAACTGAGTAGGTAATTAATAGATTACTCGAGTATACGATTCTCAGTGCGCGTAAAGGCTTTTACCAGAGATGAGAAACTTTGAATTTTCATAATTTCGTACTTACTAAAGTAGGTCTCATTTACAACAAAATATACTGAAGGTTTTGATTACCACAACGAACATAGCTATTTTCGGTGGTTTCACCCACGTTCCTAGGATAAAACGTAGCCTATAGCACTCAGGAATAATGTAGCTTAGCTTATCATTACGGAAAGAATTTTTAGAATCGGACCAGTAACTCCGGAAATTACTTCCTATATCCAAACTTATTTTACAAACCTGACCTATTTATAACTAGCTTCCGCCCCGCGGTTTCACTCGCGTTTCTGAGGTATCTTATGTTACCCGGAATGAAAAGTATCCTAAATGTTAATCCAGATAATAAACTTCGTGTTCCAAATTTCATCGAAATCCGTTCGTTAAATTTTGCGTGAAAGAGTAACAAACATACATCCATACTCACAAATTTTCGCATTAATAATATTAAGTAGGAAGTAGGATTATATTATATTATAATATACATATGTAGGATATTAGTGTCGATGATATTTACCAAACACAAAACGGCGTATAAAGTTCCGATTTAAAATGTCACGTTATCATTGTGAAAGTATTGGCATATCACGATGTATTGTATTCGGTCGGGTTAAATGCTGGCTTTTCTGACGACACCCATTGATTTGACATTTTGTTTCTGTAGTATTCGAAGATGTTCATACAAATTTAGTTAAGGTGGCTCACAAAGTCTATTTTAATACAAAGGGATTTTTTAAACCATCATATCTCCTCTAAACGCCGATACCTATCGCCTGTAGTCAGATTGAGCCGCCTTAAAAAAATCTCTGTAGTTGCAATTAATATCCTAAAATAATAAATTAATTTAATAAACTTTCAATTGTATGAATTTTGCTTTCGTAATAAAAGCCAGATCTGCAAAAAATAAATGAAGGGTTCTGTTCAACTTTACTCATTTTATTATTATTTTTTTGTTATCTTGTATGTTTTAAGTCACCTTTCATGTGTGTTTCGAGGTAGGAGTAGCTCACCTATTGTTTTCTTTTTTTCATAAAAAAATAAATAAACAAAGTGAACATCAAAGTGCACCCCACACCGCGCTGTTTTTAGAAAAAATCCCCTCAAATTTTCCAGTAGTAATGAATGAGGGTTCCTGATGTATAAAAAATGTACAATTGAAAGCAAATATTTTGTAAATACAGTAGGTTTAGGATTTTATTTTGTTTAGTCTATTTACTAATTATTATTTTACATTTTAAGTTTTTTTTAAACGTAAATTGATTTAAATCGCACAACGAATACATATTGAAAAGGAAGTTCGATTTAAATCATAACCATAATAATATTATTATAAATTATTATTTGTGCAGACTCAATTTCAGAACGTGAAAAAAAATCTTTTTTTTCATGTACAGAAAAATCATTACTTACAAACACGGAACCCAACAAAACCCTAACTAAGGGTGTGTTTACACTATCCGTGACGCGAGCCAACTTTTAATGCCCATATTTATTTACATTCAAAATAATGCGCACACGCACACCAGGCACGTGTTCCAAGTTTGAACGTGTCATAAAAATTTTGGAATTTGTACGCATCTGGTGCGGTTAGTGTACACTAAGCTTGAAATAAGATGGACATAAAATACGTTGATAGGAAAAACAAACTGACGACTTTTAACGGGTCTGTGACAATTTTATTGATCATATTAAGGGAACAAATATAAACAAAATTTCATAATAAAACGTTACGGGGTATAGCTGTTTTGAGCAATTTTTATGTACGGTTTAAATTATTAGACACTATTTTAACATCATCATATTCAGCTCGTAATGTCTACTATGGAGCTAGGCTTCTAACATGATATAGAAAAAAAACTTACATTACAGTTACGTTATTTACTTGTGGTCTTCAAAGTTCATTGATTTCGCCCTTCCAACAAGTGTAAAAAAGTTTGAAATTAGTTTTAACTTTAAACTTTTTTTAATTTGTTGAAAAAGTTTTAAAAAATATTGTTAGGTTTTTATCAACACTATTTAACAGTTTTTCGATATTATTTACTTTTTACGATAATTAGCTAAAAAGGATGGAATCCTACATACACTTGGGCATTTATTTATGACTTATAATTAGTACCTCACAAAATTGTAAATATTTCTTGTGCCGCTTTAGGAAAAAAAAATCTGCTACATTATTCCCTTTCCATGATGTGATTGTAATAGGTAGTTAGAAAATTGGCTACAGTTCGTAAGAGTATTCAAGCTAACAAGGTATTACCAACACATATAAAAAATAAGGCACAAATTAAAAGAAATCATTTGAGATCTAAAGAAGGGTATTACATATCCGTTCACATCACATAAAGGATAAATCCTAAGAAAATATTCGCAAGAAATGCAGTAGATTGCCCGATTTAATTCTACCCCATTATATTATTACTACTGCTACATTATTCATTAAAATCACAATGCACTTTATCTCAATAAGATAGAGATTGTTTTCGTGTAATTTATATGTTGATTTTCAGTTGGTAATTCTGCAAATTGCCTTCTCGTAATACGAACATAATGCTATGTAATACGGGATATAAGTGTTTGGTGTAATGAAACAGTCAACGGAAGGTATTTTAGGCCCTCATTTGTTTTTTAGGTCTAACGATTTTTACATACCTACTACCTAAGTACCTACTACGTCTTTAATGTCATTAAAATTGTTCAAAGAAATAAAGTTTTTTTTTTACTTATTTTCTTTGATTAGTCGTAATGGAACATCGATTTCAAAAATCAAAACATACACATATTATTTATATTTAACAAATGTACCAAAAGATTTTAAATAATATGAAAAAATACAAAATTGGAATGGTTACAACACGATAGTCGAAAGATTTTTCCAAGACCTGATAGTTATTTTCCCTGTTATAACGATTTTTTTAGTTTTTGGCGCCAAAAAGTACTTAGGTGTTTGCTTCTAGATTTTTTTTTGGAAGGTAAGTATTTCATTATAAACTTTCTCAGCTGAGCTGTTCTTTGAATGAAATAGCGCTAAGCTCTACCTCTCTATTATCTACAAAATATTAAGTTTTACATTTTTTTTTATTCCTCAGTTCTCTGTACCATACTACGGTACTTGATTTATTAGGCTACTGTATTTAATGCAAATGGCAAATCCATGAGGCTTGTATAAACTGTGCTTATACTATGTGCCGTGTGATGAGACAGGTAGATAGAATGGAATATCGATAACGATGTTTTATTTGTTTGTGATTAGGTATTATTATTACTAAGGATAATAAAAAAAATATTATTTAATGAATTTTCCACAATTACAATATCCTTTGAAATAAACTAATTAAAGAAAAAGGACTAAACTAAATGAAGAAGTCGCTATCAGAAATCATCATTCCCAGAATACTGGTGGCATTGCCACGTGGGATGGCAATGCTGATTCTCTGACCCAAGTATACCAGCATTCTGGTTTGAAATTTTAAATTTATCTCCTTAGTAATGATTATATTTTTTCACATAGAATATCTAATAAATAATAATAATGTAAACTTAATAAATAAATTGTTTATAATTTTGTTAGTTATAAAAAAAACGAATTATCATAATTATATTTTTTTACCAATATAATAATTAAAAAAAAACAACACCTTCTAGTAAAAATAACATGGTTATTGAACACTTTTGAAACTCATAAATATGTACAAATTTCAATGTATCGACAATATTTAAACGTGACAGGGACATCACTAAAGCGCATCCACACGCAATCCCATTTGAAATAGAAAAGTCATCGATAAACATACAGTAAAAACACACGGACTCACCAATTACTATGATGAGAGAAGGAAAATTATTGCTCTAGTGTCTACCGTATCCCATCTCTTTCTTGTACCTCTGAAACGAATGAGATGAAGCTGCTACGAAATGACAGGTTTACTTGTAATTGAGTTTGTTTTGTTTTTTTACTGGTAGTCTAGGTAAGTACTCTTGTGATTTGCTGCTTGCCTAGTACTTTAATTTATTCACTATAAAATATAACCTAGATAAGATAAGATTTTTTAGATAAAGCCTAGAGGTTACAGGGGACCGGCGGGGAGCTTTTTCCGCCAACGCGTTAGCTTGGCCATACAAAGAGGGAACGCTGCCAGCCTTCTGGGAACCTTGCCGTTGATTGGCAGCAGCGGCCGCCTTGAGGAAATTTTTCATATATAGTTTGTATATTTGTTGTAAATAATTGTAAATATTGTATATTATAGAAGCCTAGCCTTTTTTATAAATTTCTTTTAGATATTTTTTTTATTTTTTTTATTCACAGACCATTGGTATTTTGCCTAACATAACGTAATAATACATTAATTATAAACTAAAGAAAAAAATAACCAGTTTGTTCGTCAGGTTGTCCGTCGACATGCCTCCCCACGGACCAAAGTGGGCCTCCCCTAGTTCCTTTCATACTTTTCTATAGCTAGTCTTCTCCATCCTTTT
This sequence comes from Tethea ocularis, assembly GCA_963555595.1. Classification (NCBI taxonomy): domain Eukaryota; kingdom Metazoa; phylum Arthropoda; class Insecta; order Lepidoptera; family Drepanidae; genus Tethea; species Tethea ocularis. The sequence goes on along the minus strand of OY741976.1, from coordinate 2,033,520 downwards.
GGTAAATCATCATCTCATCTCTTTATTAATTTAAAATATCAACTAAATAATTATAACATTTAGGCCCTAAGAGACCTTATATATTTATTCTTCATCTCACGTGAGGAAAAAGATTGTGATATGTCCACTAGCATCGTAATATCGATAGAACTTTCCCACCGTACCGAAAATAAAATCAATTACAACATAATTACAAACATCTACTAATAATACATCTCTCAAGTACGTTTGTTATTCTTAAGTAGTCAAGACGTTATTACTATTAGAGTGGGTACTATTGGATAATAAAACGTATTACGTTCAAGTGTTTGAGAATTCCCATGTCGCCCAAAATAGGACAATGTTATTTTTGGACAATGGATTTTTATTTTATTGAAATTGGTTTTGAAATTATAGTTTGAATAAGAATTTTTTTTGATAAGACCTATTTTGAATAGTAGTGAATCCTAGTTTGACCAAAATCTCAGCGTGATATGGTCAGTGACGATGTGGCTGAATGTGTTAAGCAGTGTAAGCACGCAAAGCCTAGAAGGGAACTGCCTCTCAAGTGCCGATATCGAAACACATCGGTAGGTGTTTGGCAAGGGCGTAGCTAGGATTTTGTTAAGGGAGGGGCAGGCGTAGACATACCAAGAATAGGTATATCAAAGGCAAAATGCTGCATGAGCAATAGGACAGGTTACATTAAAAATTGAAAAACAAATATCCATCAGTGAATTTATTTTATAAAAAAAGTAGTCGACGAGGTTCTTCACAAAACCGTTTTAACACCTCAGATTCGGTTTGTGAGATTCTTGCATCTTCTAGGGCCTGCCCGTACCTCGCTACGGCCTTGGTGTTTGGTGACAGATTTTAAACTCTATTAATCTATTATCTTCTATTTATTTTTTGCTTAAATTTTTACGTTATTACATAATATTGTATATAGTATGGAAATAAAATATATTTATCTTAAATATACTCCCTTGGAGAATGAAAATCCGTTTTCTTAGTGCTCACCAACGCTATTTATGCCACAATATAATTATGCGTCTAGAACCACCGATATAGGCTATGCGTTATCTGTAAGTGAGTGTAATCTTTATATGAAATGCAAAAAAAAGAAACAGTGATTTATTTATCAACCAAAATAACAGTAGGTAACTGAAAATCTATAATGGTGATACCGGCCTCATTATAAGCGTCTCTGGAGGCTTTAAGCTCAAATCCCCAAGCTTACATTTTAAACAAAGTACGTTGTTAAGCATAATAATAGCTTTTTGTGATCATTGGTGCTTTGAAAATGGTGACATTATTTTTTAAGACACTTGTTAAAAACGTACAAGTTGAACTTTTGTTTTGTGAGCATGGATGAATGTTTGTTTCTCTTTCACGTTATCCAAATCCGTTCAGTAGGAACGGATTTGGATTACACTTGGCACATAGATAGATCATACCCTATTGAATTACATATTGGCTACTTTTTATCCCGGGACAACATAAGATCCCTCGAGAACGCGGGTGAAACCGCGAGGCGGAAGCTAGTAATCACTTCTGCCTGACTGTTACATCAATCACAGCAAAACAGTATTAACTTAAATTAAACTGATCCATTTCAAGGTTCAAGTTCTAGATTATCAATATTATAGAATAGTGGTCGTTATGAAGCAAGTTCACATAAAGATACTAATAAACATCTTATACAACCATCGCTACAGTCCATTTCTTCTAACTATTGCACTTAGGATAAACAAAGTAAGCTATTATGCTTATATTTATGTGCCAATTGAGGTTCAGGTTATAGCACACTATCTGGAAATATCGGAATACGTGTCTTGCTTAATCGGGTTAAAGCTTACTTTAGTGCAGTTGAAATTTTTGATGCAGAAAATTTTGCACATTTTCAATGAAAGTTGTTGTCAATTTCAATTCTTCTAAATTGGATCGGAGTGTAAATATTGTGGGTTTTTGTTTTGATACTTTTACAAGATTATACTTTTGCCATCAAAGCTGCACTTCTAGGCTTTATGGTTCATCTCTTATCATAATGAGATTGTAGCTATATAAAATCCTATCTATCGATAAAACGGTCTTTATAATTAAGACACATTGAAAATAATAGTTATCTTAATTCAAAACGATATTAGTTTCACCAGAATTAATGAAACTAATCTCGTGGAAATCAAAGCAATGTCATCTTTCATCAAAATTATTTGCAACCAAAGCGCCATCTGCACCTAGCTTAACTTCTGTCATAACATTTTATGTTACAGCCACCGTTAGACCAAATTGACATTTATATGAGTGAAGTTAAGGAGCTTACTTAAGCTGAGGTCTATCGAACTTAAAACTTCTTTTAAGTAGTCATTAATAAACCTGATTGTTAATAACAGTCAACTTATAGCACTAAACGATGGAATCGTAGCATTTACGAGGTTGTTCTTTGGACGAGTTAATTTTTTTAATGTCGTTATGTAGAATCCTTTTATGATGTAAAAGTTTAATGATCCTTTCCTAACTATCTCTAAACTACTTATTAATAAAGCTGAAGAGTTTGTTCGAACGCGCTAATCTCCGGAGTTACTGGTCCGATTCGAAAAATTCTTTCACGAATAGGAAGCTACATTATCTCCGAAGGTTATAGGCTATTTTCTATCCCGGGAAAGTAGGTGAAGCCGCGAGGAATAGCTAGTATTTTTATGGAGATGGCTATTATGAAGTAAGCATCCGCTAAGAAAGGTTTTTTGAAAATGTTGCCCTTAAATAGGTAAAATTTTGGAATCCGAGTGTAACCGTGAGTTGGAAAGCTATATTGTTATATATTGAACCTATTTTCAAACTTAACCTTCTTCATTTGGAAATAAGAGCTATTATACTAATTGGTACTTATCTACAGATCCTTGAGTAACAGAACACTGCTCATTTCAATTTATTTTCCAATTAGTAATATCAGTTAACGATTCATTATCTACAATCCACATTGTTTTACCAATAAATTCTAAAACACGATTCCCTTTCTAGTTACCTTTCAACATAATGCCTTCAGCTATAATTACACACAGATTTATTGACTGTCTCACTACCGAGGGCCATCCTTTGTCAGCTTCCGTAAAAAAATGTAGAAAAAAAAAGAAACATTAATTTAAACGTCGAGGCGTCGAGTTTTAAGTAGCATTTTGTCTCAGACTTATTTGAATTTAGTTTGACTACCCCAAATTAGGGGTGCCTTTTGTCCCCACTTTATTAATATTCATTTAGCTTTAGAAGATTTTTAGTTGAGATTAAGTTTCTCTTTAAGCTCTATTGTACTATTTTTGGAGTTTGTCAAGTGTTATTTGTCATAGAAATGTTTTGTTTCTTCGAGTGTGTTTGAAATATTGTTTGCAGTTAATTACTGTTGGGAATAATTGGTTCGTATTATTCAATTTTCACTTTGAGTACAAATATTTTAATTAGTTGATATTTTGCTATAGGTTTATGGTATGTACTGTGGTTTTTTGATTTATATTCGATAGATTAATAGCGTATGATATACAGCTGGAACTTTATATTTTATTTTTTTATATAATACAATTTTATTTAGCGATAATAATTGTTATAATGTAACAAAATTAACTAAATAAAAATAAAACAAATCTACCTAACTATATTTTTTTTTTGGTTAACGGTCACAAAAATATATAAAAATTATGTTTAACTCTAAATCGTCGGTGAGAATATTTTATTAGAATTTTTTGGAAAATATTTTTTTAGGGCTCGATTTTTCAATCGCTAGATAAACATTGGATAAGCTATTCCGTTGATAAGTCTATATAATCACTATTATAATTTCAAATTATTAATTAGATATCACTTTCTAGATGGTGGTCCATTGAAAAATCATCCTTTAGAAATTTTAGTTCTACCAACAAAATTAGAAAACAATTATCCTGTCAATTGTCATCACCTTTGAAGCACATACCTATTTAAAGAAATAAACCAAATCACCCCAAAGTTTGAAACGTACAAAAAGTGTTTGTCGTCGACATGATTTACGCTCTTACTACTGACAGAGTGACATGGACATTGATTTTGGACGTTTTAATTTCAGGTTAAGTGACATTTCCCTAAAACTATTTTTGTTTTCAGTGAAACATTTGAAATTGCTTTTAAAGTAACTTTACATGGAAATGTAAAGAATTTGTTGGGATTGTGACATGACATATGCTTCTAAATTGTTTGGTGAGGCAAATTAAAAGTGGGTAATTTTAAATAGCTTAATTTTTTTAAATGAATGGTCATGTTTCAAAATGGGAAGATTGAGTGACATAAAATTACTTGAGTAAACTATGTATTTACTAATGGCATTGATATGAAAATTTGATATTAAGAGAGTAAACTACCCAGTTAACAATAGGAACCTATGAAACCAAGTAACCAATATATTATTATGATCACCTATTTAATAATAAATTTGCTATAATAAAGCAACATGACAATACGGTTAATAAATTGTAACAGCATTCCTAATTACTATAACAATTTTGCCCAAATACAAATCTCTCTGACAAACGGAATGCAATGATTTCACAACTATCGTTTATTCCATTCCTTGCACCGTATTAAGTCATTCAGCAAACCATATTCCAATATAGTATCAAATAGCTTAAATAATATTACTTTAGGAGTACACTAAGTATAGTTGCAAAGATTTTCTTAGCTACTGCACAAACAAATATTACATTTTACTCTTTTCTTCAGCATGATTACTCACTGCAGAAATTAATGCTTCATTGCAATCAGCGTCTTCTTCCTCGTGTAATAGATCATCTTTTTCATCGTCCTCATCAATCTCTAACGTCCAATCAATTTCGATCTCTAATACATACTGCATATGGTTTGAAATTACATTCTGACATTTCTGTTGACCATTTTGGTATTTGCCGCCGTAAAGTCTAGAGAGATTGGTCCAGTTATTTCTGTTGAATAGTGACACATGCGCACACGCAGCTGGTGGTCGTGATCTGTTACAAAGGTATTTACCACTAATGGTATGGTGTCTATTTGGAGTTTTAGTAAAGTCGCAGAGATTTATGAACGCTGAAAACCCCGGTTTCATGTCAAAATGAATATTTTTTCTATTGGTAAATGGTAAAGTTATTAAAACGCTGGGGTTTTGAAAGAAATAATGTAGGTATATTAAAAGATGTGTTAAATATAAACTAAGACTAAATTACTCATGTACACACAGAATAATAATCATCGATAGGTCCGTTGATATCATACATTAAAGTTGTAAAACCATGTATTTTCAAAATTACTAAAGTAAAATATAAAAACAATTAAATAATGGTTAAAAATAAAGATAAACTACCAATATTGCACAAGTATCTCACACGTACTGTTTAAAATACAGAAACGTTTGCAATAATATTTGCAGAGGACAAGACCTTGAGGGACAAAAGTCTTATACAAAAGGGTAGGACGTGAGATTCTGCCAAACAAAGAGTCTCTCCAGTTGCAGTCGCCAGGCCGTCTACGCACGTGTACAAGTGCGTAGTGCGTACACGTAGTAAATGATGCATTAGATACAGGTACAGACAGGTGACATAATATTGTATTCAAGGTTGTTTATAATGATTGTTAGATCCATAAGTTATGTAAGAGATTGATGATTTTGTGACGTTAATTTATAGACTATCAATTTTATCATGTCGAAAAGTTTAGCGCAGACATGAAACCAGGGAGATGAATTTGACTGGTAATACTGGGTGAGCTTATTTTTGGAATATGTTTTGCATTGAACACAACGTTTTACCGTTAGTATGTATTAGAAATATCTTTATCTTACACATACCTAGTAGCTTTAGGATTTATGTTTGACATAAAATATTATGATAACTCAAAGATTAATAATAGCTTTTTTTTGTTCATTATACTTAGTTCTAATGCAAAAGAATGGATATCTACATTTTAACAAATCATCAATGTATGTTTTAAGACCAACGTAGGTAAAAATATTAATGATAATAATTATAGCTGTCATGTAAAATGGATCATCTATATTTACCTACATAATACGCATTTAATATATACGTCAAGTAATGCCAAGGGCATATCGAACTTAATGGTTTTCCAGTTTCCATTTTCAGTAAAACATGTTTCCATATATTCAAGTCACATATGAACTTCGAACTGATTCTCTAACATCTTATTTCCCACATGGACTCCAATGGAATTTCAACTCTAGAATATTGTCGATAAAGTGGTTTTTGTATTGACAATGATTGTAGTTACGGTTTTTATGGAATTAGCAATAATTTGTAGGACTGTAGTAATCAAGGACTTCAAGTCTCCGCAAGTTGAATGTCAACGTTTTGTTTACATTTTATATATAAAATATGTTATTATGTATTAAATCCCTGGTTTTCTTGTGTTGCTCGGAGTAACATGTATTTAAAATGATAATGTAAGACTGTTGAATAACATAGATTGTAATTTAATCAAATGTAACATGCACTTTACATAAACTGACCTTCACAGAAATGTATCTATTATATAAGTATAGAAGGTGATTTGCGAAATATAAACAGAACGTTTATGAAGAATTAAACATTTTATATTGTAGGTATGTGACGATTTAAGATCTTACCATTTCAGTATTTGATCCCCAAACAAAATAATTAAAAACAAACCCAAGAATAATTTCAAAATTACATGGTTCTTCATTGTTTGTATTCAACAATGAAAATACAGAAGCCATAAACATTTTCAAAACAATCGATATTACACCCAATAAGAAATTGAAGTGTTGTTCACACCCAACTAACTGTAATTTCGATGGCTCCATTTATGGAAAATCTTCGATCGAATTCGGCGACCCGGGTCGAATCGTAATGTGTTATTTGTGTAGGGACAGTAAAATTAACGGGACAGTATCAACCTCACACAATAATACACGTATAAATTATAAGCTTCCAGCGTTTCTCAGGTTAGTATCGTTCATAAAAAAAAGAAGCCTTGCTGAGTTTCTTGCCGGAGTCTTCTCAGTTAAAGTGTATTTCGAACCGGTGGTTAAAGTCTATTGTAAAATTTACAATTCATAAGTGCCTTATTAGGGCCTAAACTTAATAAATAAGTTTTGGTAGATAATGCAGCTATTTGCCATAAAGAAATTATATTTGAAAAAGACACTGTAAAAAGGCAGTTGATGGGAACGAGTTTTTTTAAATATGGTAGCATAAAGTTCAATATTTTTAAATAATATGTATAATTTTATCTGCTAATAACGCTTTGATATTGTCGCTCTTCACTTATAAATTAACAAAAACTCGTCTTCAAACTGGTTTCCAATGTTTGCAACCTTTACGTTTGTTTACTGTTTATTTTTAGCAATATCTCTCTGAATTATCGCCTTAAAATTGCATTTTGATTGTCTACATAAAGCTTATCGGTTTTATGAGACAAACAATGAAACGATCTTTAAAATTAATTACAGTGAAAATTTCCATGTGCCTGTTTTATGTTTCCTTTGCACTTTCAATACTATCTTAATCTTTTCTTAAATTGTCTTTGAGTAAAATTATTACATGTCTTTTGTTACTCTCTCTAGTAGCAATCAAATTAAATGCAACTGTGACTTCACTGTTACGTTCAACAGTGGTCATTTTGATCAAAACAAAACAACTATTGGCTCTCCCATCACCTTTATCCGTCTCATACGCATGCATGGGCACGTACTCTCCTTGTATGGACTGTGGGCGAATGACCGATTGTGTTAATACGTGCATAAAATAATTTAAAACCTCCATCCATGTATGAACTCTAGATTTAATTAAATGTCTTTTGTGTCAGAGCTCTATTTAAATTGGATGCCAGCAACAATGTTATGACCAATTTGCTTGTGAGTCTCTAGTTGGTTCTTCGATTATTTGAGGTAATTTATTTTGCTGTTTTATAGAATTATGGTTGTACAATTCATGTTGAAAATCATAATTGATTAATAGCATTTATGCTATTTAAATAATCATTATTAATATGAAAATAATACAACTTTTGAAATGAAATCATGACTATTGTCCTTTCAACACTTAACTAATATTCCCATTACGCTATACAAGCTAAGTAATAATTAAAAAAAAGTGCCGACAAACGCATCTAAAAGGTGTTCCAAAGGTACTTATTACTTAAGTCATGTTTTACAAATTGTGTTAAATGTCCAAGTAAACATGTAAAATGTTGTCTGGCACATGTCTGACCGATGTTTGTGGTTATTTTAAGTTATTGTAAGTACCTACAAGTCACGTACAAAATTAAGTCTTTGTATGATGAAAAAAATTATACAAAAAATCTAACATTATTGACATTATATCACATCATTATTTTGTCAAAAAATACGTATGTAATTACTCCGGGATCAAAAAGCTTTAAATAATTTCAAACTTAAACTGCATCTGTTTTTGTTTCACATCAGTTACCCTTTCTTTATTAAATTGTTCATTTCTTACTTTTCCAACTTGGAAAGATTTATTCACATCAAGGATAGAACCAAATTTGCATCAATTCCGAACAAAACAATCAACTTTAACATTAAAAACAAGCTTCGGCATTTCAAAGGTAACAGTTACACAAACAACAATAACGAGAGAAATAGTAAATGGTAAGTTATTTTCAGTTTGATAAATACGTCGGGAATTTCTTCACGTTCGATGGCGCTATGTTTATTTCCAACTGTTCTGTTATGAGAAATGGGGAGTCGGGGATATTGACGTAGGTCAGACACATCTGGTACCGCGGTGCCAGTTTTTATGTGAAGATTGTTTCTATTTTAAATTTTAACACGTCTGGGATATGTCTAGTTAAGTAATTGTTGGTCATTTTGTTATCACTTCAAAATGTGTCTCAAAGTACATAAAACCTATTTGATTGATAAGGAATTAGGTAGGTATATTGAATAAAATTGTGGTTTTAGGGTTCCGTGCCTCAAAAGAAAAAAGCGGACCCCTTATAGGACTCGTGTGTTTTTCTGTCTGTCTGTTTAGGCGAAAATTGACCACCCATATCTCTGAAACTACTGGGCCAAAAAATTGAAAATAATAGAAACAATAGTTATTTTCCTATAGATTACAGAAACACGCATAAGAAGTCTATGGTATTTAAAGTAACATCCTACTACTATTATAAAGGCGAAAGTTTGTAAGTATGGATGTATGTATGGATGTTTGTTACTCTTTCACGTAAAAACTACTGAATGGATTTGAATGAAACTTTACCACAATATAGCTTATACATCAGAATAACACATAGGCTACAATTTTTGAGGTTTCTAATGTAAGGTCGTAAAAAATTTTTGAGGTTTCTAATGTAAGGTCGTAAAAAAACACATTTTTTGCGCTTACATTGCAAACGCTGACTGAATCCTACAAGATAGATCAAAACAATGTACTACAGTATTGTACAACTTAAAAAGGTCTACAAAAAAGTCCGTGATGGTAAATGTTTATCTCTTAGGAATAACCCACAATAACCATTTTTTATCCTTTACTTTGTACAAGAAATAATGGCTTATTTACGAAGCAATTTTAAGCAATACAGTATTAATCCTTATCCAATTAAGTATCTTAAATACATTGTGCATTTAATAAAGATCAATATGGCTTTTTACAGCATGTAAATTAAATAAATATTTTCGAAGATATCACAGATTTAAAATGCAGAGTCATAGCAATTTCGGCGATAAATACCGTTTCGGTGATAAATACCGGCAGCGGTGCCAGGCGAACGGGGCGTGGAGGGAGCGGGGTAGGTGCGGTGGGGAAGAAGTGGCTCATCGCTGAGTGCGCGACCCGAACGCGGGCAGACGCGTGAGGGCAGACGTCGTTGACGGTTGTGTCCGTTTTGCGAATTTTCAAGGCACTACCGATTTGATAAAAACGTATGGTCGCCTACTTTAAGTAATATAGGCCTAAGGTTAGTTATTGCCAGGTTTCTTTTTGGTTAGGAGTTACACGTACAAAAAGATACTTCATTTTTACGAATTACTTCATTGATAATTCAATTACTATATAGATAGGTTACTTACAGTTAATTATAACAAATTATATAAATAGGTTTATTATAACGAATTACTTCATTGATAATTCAATTACTATATAGATAGGTTACTTACCGTTAATTATAACAAATTATATAAATAGGTTAATTATAACGAATTACTTCATTGATAATTGAATTACTATATAGATAGGTTAATTAAATAGGCAAGGATTGCATTAAAGTACAATCATAACAATAACTACCGTACTGTATTTTTTGGAAGTATAAAAACAACACGTACTTAAGAATTATGCCGCGAAAGCGTAAGTCTAATCTTTCCCAAAGCTCTAATAAAGCTCGAACTATGAAAGTAGCTAGACTTAACGAGACGTTTCCACAAGCCGAACTGCGAAGGCTTAAACAAGCAGAGCGTGAGGCAGCTCAAAGAGCTGCTGAGACACCAGAGCAGTCCCAAGATAGACGTCGACAGCATGCTGAGTATCTAGCATCTCAACGGGCTGCAGAGACACCCGAACAGTCTCAAGCTCGACGTCAACAGAACGCTGAATATCTGGCATCTCAACGGGCTGCAGAGACACCCGAACAGTCTCAAGCTCGACGTCAACAGAACGCTGAATATCTGGCATCTCAACGGGCTTCTGAGACACCCGAACAGTCCCAGGATCGACGTCGACAGCATGCTGAGTATCTAGCATCTCAACGGGCTGCGGAGACACCCGAACAGTCTCAAGCTCGACGTCAACAGAACGCTGAATATCTGGCATCTCAACGGGCTTCTGAGACACCCGAACAGTCTCAAGCTCGGCGTCTTCAGCAAGCGACTTACATAGGGTCCCAAAGAGCTACTGAAACTGTTGAAGCTGCTGAAGCTCGCAGACGCGCTGTTGCTGAAAGGGCACGACAGCGACGATTAATATTTACAAGAAACGCGTGGGGAGTATTCGATAAAGCTGCATTTGAGTACGATGAAACTCTTGATTACGAAAGCCACAAGCTTATAAAAATAGAAGCGATGAATAAAGAATGCAGATTTTGCGGTGCTCTTAAATGGAAAGAGGAAGCTGCAGGCATGTGTTGTTCGGGAGGAAAAGTAGTTCTTCCTTCAATAGACGAGCCTGTTGAACCTCTTAAAGAACTTTTTTCAAATGAAACAGATGAGTCTCGCCGTTTTTTAAAAAACATAAGAAAATATAATACATGCTTCCATATGACATCTTTTGGAGCTGATAACATTGTGTCGATGCCAGGATTTTGCCCGACTTTTACAATCCAAGGGCAAATATACCACACAATTGGCTCTTTGCTTCCTGCTACTAATACGCAACCAAAATTTTTGCAAGTTTATTTCATGGGTGATGAGGAAGCACAAGTTGATAGGCGTTCTGAGTACGTACCAGGTGTGGAAAGAAACACAGTTCAAAAAATACAAAAAGTTCTACATGATCACAACGTTTTAGTGCATGAATTTAAAATGGCTAAAGATAGAGTGACTAGCGATAATTACAAGGTCGTGATACACCCAGATCGTGTACCACGTGGTGAACACGAAAGACGATTCAATGCCCCGACCACAAACGAAATAGCTGCCGTAGTAGTTAGTACTGAACAAACTGCGTCTCGGGACATTGTTATTCAGGCGCACGATGGCCGGCTTACTAGAGTTCCGGACACTCATAGATTTTATGATGCTCTCGAGTACCCGATAATTTTTTGGAAAGGACAAGAGGGGTACAGTTTTGATATTCCTCAGACAAACCCAGTTACAAAACAGCCTATACCGAACAAAAAAGTGTCGTGCAAAGACTTTTATGCGTATCATATGATGGTACGTCGCAACAATTTTAATTTATTGCTTCGATGTAGGCTTCTCTTTCTTCAGTTTTTGGTGGACATGTATGTCAAAGTGGAGAGTGAGCGCTTAAGGTTTATTGCTTTAAACCAAACAAAACTGCGAGCAGAAAACTATATACATTTACAAGACGCGGTCAGGAATGATGCGGATTTAGATCCAACCAATTTGGGTCAATTGGTAATACTCCCATCGTCATTTGTAAATAGCCCGAGATATCTTCATGAGTACACGCAGGATGCGTTCACATACGTGCGTAACTACGGGAGGCCTGATCTGTTTATTACTATGACATGTAATCCCGCTTGGCCAGAAATTACTAAAGAACTCATTCCAGGTCAAAATGCAACAGACAGACATGACTTAACAGCCAGGTTATTTAAAATAAAAGTACAAAAATTGGTTGCTCTACTTACAAAAGGTAAAATATTTGGAGATATGAAGTGTTTCATGTACTCGATCGAGTGGCAAAAAAGGGGTCTGCCTCACGTGCACTTACTGCTGTGGTTGACGGAAAAATTACGCCCCAACCAAATTGATGAAGTCATAAGTGCGGAGATACCAAATCCAGAAAGTGATCGAAAACTCTACGATACTGTAACCAAAAATATGATTCACGGTCCCTGTGGTGCACTAAATCCGTCATCACCATGCATGAAAGAAGGAAAATGCACCAAAAAGTATCCAAGGGCGCTTTTAAAAGATACTCAAACTAACGACAAAGGCTATCCTTTGTACAGGCGTAGAGCACCAGGAGATGGCGGCCGTACGATAACTCTAAAAACCCGAGGTGGAACACAGGAAGTATTGGTTGACAATAGCTGGATTGTCCCATATTCTCCTCTTCTGTCTAAAATTTATAACTGTCACATAAATGTAGAGTTCTGCAATACGGTACAGGCAATAAAATATATTTGTAAATATATAAACAAAGGCAGCGACCAGGCTATTTTTAACATTCGACAGCAAGGGAATGTTAATATTGACCCGAGAGATGAGGTGCAAACGTATCGAGCCGGTAGATATGTTAGTAGTAACGAAGCAGCGTGGCGGATCTTGGGTCTGCCTCTGCATGAAAGACACCCAACAGTCACTCACCTTGCGGTTCATCTGCCTAATGGTCAGCGGATTTACTTCACTGAAAACAATTTTAGAGAGAGAATGGCCGCACCACCTAAGACGACACTAACTGCATTTTTCCTGCTTTGCCAAAATGACGCATTTGCAAAAACATTACTTTATGTTGACGTACCCCGCTACTATACATGGAACGTGTCGTCGAAAGAATGGAAACGTCGTTTACAAGGTACACCTGTCGACGGCTGGCCAGGTGTGAAGGCAGGAGATGCTCTTGGGCGCATTTACACAGTGCATGTTAGTAACTTCGAATGTTACTGTTTGCGAATGCTGCTGAATGTAGTACAGGGCCCCACTAGCTTCTTGGATCTAAAAACAGTTGACGGCCAAGAACTTGAAACTTTTCGACAAGCGTGTGAGAAGTTGGGGTTGTTGGAAGATGACAACCACTGGGATGCCACAATGGAAGAGGCAGTGCTGTGTCGCTCTCCTTCGCAAATAAGAGAACTATTTGCAATATTGATATGCACTTGCGGTTTATCCAATCCTCTTCAACTATGGGATAAGTATAAATCTGCATTATCGGAGGATATCTTGCATAGATTTGAAAGGATGGATCAAGTCAACAATGATCTATGTTTCAATGAAGCACTGAGACATATAGAGGACAAAATAATAACGATTTCCGGTAAGAAATTGTCCGACTTCGGTATGCCTACACCAGAGCGTCGAGGAGAGTTGTCGACCGATTTGATCAAAGAGCTAAGCTACGATATTGCTTTATTAGACGCTCAGGTCAGCGAAACTGAACCACGCCTGCTACCCGAACAAAAAAACATTTATAACAAAATATTACAACGAGTTGAGCTTGACAAAGGCGGCCTTTTCTTTCTTGACGCCCCGGGCGGTACAGGTAAAACATTTTTGCTTAATTTGCTTCTAGCAAAAATTCGTAAGGACCGTAAAGTTGCATTAGCGGTGGCTTCCTCTGGGATCGCTGCAACATTGCTGAGCGGTGGACGAACGGCACATTCGGTTTTTAAATTACCTCTTAATCTGGCGAGCGAAGAAACCCCAACGTGCAACATCAGTAAGAGCAGTGCCCGTGGCGCCCTCTTGCAACAATGTATGCTGATCGTGTGGGACGAGTGCACTATGTCACACAAACGCGCCATTGAGGCGCTTGATCGCTGTCTACAAGATATTCACAGCAATCGAAAGTTGATGGGTGGTGTGGTAGTGTTATTAGCAGGGGATTTTAGACAGACTTTACCTGTTATCGAGAGAGGCACTGCAGCAGATGAAATTAACGCATGTCTAAAAGCCTCATATCTGTGGTCTAAAGTTGAAAAGCTTTATCTTACCACTAACATGCGAGTCCAGTTATTCAGCGATCTCGAATCAGGAGCATATGCTCAAAAACTGCTAGAAATTGGTGAAGGCCACCTAAACACCGACCAAGAAGGTATGGTTCTTTTCACACAGCAATTTTGTCATGCTGTGGAGACAGAAGACGAACTTATTGAACAAGTTTTTCCGAATCTGCAACAAAATATTCTTGACGAAAATTGGTTGTGTGAAAGAACCATATTGGCACCAAAAAATGAGACTGTTGCGAAAATAAATAAAAAAATCTTGGCCGAAATAAACAGCGAAACATCAGTGTATAATTCCATTGACACAGTTATGTCATCCGATGACACTACAAGTTATCCCGTAGAGTTCCTAAACTCTTTAGAGTTGTCCGGGGTGCCATCACACAAGTTGGAATTAAAGGTAGGTGTACCCGTTTTGTTAATGCGTAACCTGGATGCGCCAAGATTATGCAACGGTACTCGGTTGCGAGTTACCGAATTAGGAAGGCATATAGTGAAGGCTACAATTTTAACTGGAGAAGCCAAGGGAGACAATGTTCTTATACCGCGCATCCCAATCATACCCAACAACTTGCCATTCAATTTTAAACGCCTGCAGTTCCCATTAAAAGTCGCATTTTCAATGACGATCAACAAATCGCAGGGTCAAACCTTGAAGGTAGCAGGCCTACATTTGAGCACGCCATGTTTTTCTCACGGTCAGCTCTATGTGGCTTGCTCACGTGTTTCCAAAGCGAAGAATCTGCATGTTTATGCTGAAGGAAAAAGATCGTTAAATGTAGTTTATAGGAGCATACTGCAGTAGCTACCTATAGGCCTATGATTAGGGCTCTGCAGTGCTTAGTTACCATATTTCTTACTTATTACTAGACTAGACGGGACGAACCTGAAGTCCACGCGAACGAAGTCGCGGGCAAAAGCTAGTAGGAAATAATGGAAGCGCAAGTCAGACTCACACTCATCAGATTGTTTTTTTTTTTTTTTTTTCAAATAGTATTTTGAATAAAACCATGAGAAGCATTTATATCAAAAGCAAATTCTTTTCTATCTACATCTTCATAAATGCAGACAGCATTGATGAAGACCCTCTCTGCCTCTGATAGCGATGGCGATTTAACAATTAGGTAAGCCATGAAAATACTAGGATTCATTCGTATTTAAAGGAAATGGTAAAATTATTGATAAGTAAAACTGGGGGGCTAAAGGGAAGCACGAGAAATATCGCTATGCAATTCATTTCTCGAATTTACAGCAGTGCCATTGTTTTGTATATGTACCTAAATTCCAGAAATGAATTGCATTAGCAATATTGCTCGAGCGGCCTTTTTAGCCCTGGTTATCCTCGCAAATAGGCTGAAACTTAGTTACTCCGACACAACCATGTTACACTGAAGATATAAATCAATGTTAAAATAATGTGTACGACCAATCAGGAGTTTTTAAAACCAGGTTATTTGATTACACGTCCAAAATTATAGGTTACCTTTTTATATTTACTTCCTGAACCTTTACAATGCTAATAAGTCTTCGGTGCGTATTAAATTTACAATATCTCAACTAAATTGATTGCAAATTGCATGCTACCGGTTTTTGCCTTTACGAAAATTAAATTTTGCTTTAAAGACATGAGCGGTGGCGTGTTGAAAGACTTTATTTGGTTAAATCTTAATCCTATTAATTTAATTTGATCTTATAAACAATTCGGTAGTACATAGTTATTCAGATATTGATTATGTCTAGTTCATTAACTTTTTGTATATTTAGCATGTCATAAAATTGTTGTAATTTTATTTAGTATTTATTGTAAGTATTCAGTAATAATATTGCTACAATTACTTTGAACCACAAAAAAAAACAAAGATTATCATCATGCAAAAAATCTGTCAGCAACTAAGTAGGTACAGCAGAATTTCCAACTATGTTTTATATACTTAACTTAATCGGCCAGATTATTACATACTAATAAGAGTAATAACTATAATCGAAACACAAGGTCTTAGTTGAAAAAAACCCTTTTCATTTTAAAAAGTCTTGATCACTTGCCTCATAGTTATATCCTATCTCTCATAACTTGCACCAAACGCAATGAACTACATCACATTGCACTTATGCAGTACAATTTATCAGGTGCCTTATTTATGGTTTGTTTTCCAACTTTCAAGAACTAAAAAGAGGACACCATCTTAAAAACATAGGTAGTATATTAAAATTTAATCATTTTAATATTATGCAGCTGTAAACCGCGAACTATGTAATAAGTGCGCAAAGTGGAATACCTTATTTTTTCCAAATTCAAAAGTTGGCGTAAAGTTATAATACTTATAACTAAAAAAGGTAATTTCAGTTTAGTAGGATTTAGAAATGCTAAAGTATCATCAAAATTATCATTTTAATTAGACAGTAGACTTTAAAGGTTAGACTATTCTGACATAAATCAGCCGGCTGATAAACATTTAGATTGTCCACTTGAAGCCTTTGCCTATGGCTAATAACGTCACCAAGAGGGTTGCCAATATGTTGGCGACTGAGACTAAAGCGATGATACCTCATGATAGTCAAATGCCAAGACAAAAGTCACGCGCTCGAATCCTACAATGAGCTTTTGGTGAAGGAAATCATCGTGAGTAAACCATAGTCTACTGTGTAGTACCCGCCAGCTTCGCTACCATCCATACAAGTTGAAAATCTGTCGCCAAGCACCTTCTGGTGTGTTCTGCATATGCATTTGAGAGCTAGTTGCTTTCTAGGATTTGTGTACTTAAGCTTACCATCGGCCACATCATCACTTGGCGATATATTTTGAGGGTGGTAGCCAGGAAGACCCTATCAAGTAGGTACTGCTGCTTTATTTTGTAATTTATCAATATACATAACCAGCCTTTTCCAGCTTCCTTCTTGGTATAATGCCTTAACATCTCACAGTCATGTCTTAAAGCACTTAAAAACATCTTCAAACAAATTATCTCTACCATACAGTTTTCGTTACCCACAAAAAAACTATAAGTACTCAACATTCGATACACCAAATCATAGATTAAAAAGCCGAGATAAGTATAACATTATTTATATTGTATTAAAAAGTTGTAGGGCTACCGGACAAAGTTGAGTGACCTGAGTCGGTCACTCGCGGCGTGCGCCGGCGCATCTCGCTTGTTTCTTTTCTTTGACTATAGTACTTGGTGTATATTGTTTTGATTTTAATTTAGGTTAGTTTATAATAATAAAATAAGGTATAATAATTTCAAATAATATAAATAATAAGATAAAATTACTCCTCAGAAAATTATTTAAAAAATTACAATGGCATATTGTGATTTTGCAGACGCTCTCTCTTTATTTTTTTTAAAGACTTTTATTCTGAAAAAAGATTCTTATGGATAAAAATCATAAAATTTTAATTTTGATACATTGCAGGTTTTATTTATTATATTAGGTATTTACAATTATTTACTCGAAAACATTAAATTAAACTAAAATATTAACTATAAACTAAAGAAGTATCATATATATACAAAATCAAAATATCCTATTCCGTTATATATTTATGAACTCAATATTACAAATAGAATATTGAGTTCAGATCGCTGCCCGTGGGTAAAGTGAATTATTAAATTATGGAGATTCAAGTAAAGACTTAAATTTTTTAATGAGCTTCATAATGCAATTATTCTGAATTAACAAATCTATGAAATAATAATTGCAATAAATATAAATGTTCACAATCTGCATCAGTTACCAATGTATAGTATGACACAACTTAGATGAAGCATCGGCAAACTTCGTAAAATCGATCGTTCTCGAAAAGAGTGCGCCTACAACATTACTCATGTGTTAAAAAATGATCGGCGAAAATGATCTTGTTGAACGTTGAATGGCGCGATACTGAATTATTTTTATTTGTTGTGTAAATCGGAAGTGAAGTGTACGAAAACGATTCGCCGATGCTACATCTAAGTTGTGTCATACTGTACTAATTATGGTAAAATTGAACCACAGATACGAAATACAATCTTATAAAAAATCACAATTCATAGATCGAGTGATACTAAAAAAAACGAAATCTTTTCAAAATGTAATCAATTATGCTTAACACTCAGAATGTCAACGGGCATATTTCATTGGGAAGGTATCATTTATCATTCACAGTATAATTATTATCGTTACTATCATGTTAGTAATATATTCATGAATAATAAAAACTTATTTTATATTCGGTAGCCCGAGGGTTAAGTTCCTTTTTTATGTGTAAAAAAGTTTGAGTATCAAGTTTCTTGTGAATAGTATTTTTTTATTAAAATAGGTAAGCATAGTTTTTTTTTTATATTGTCGTTGAATATTTTGAATGACTATTTAAGTTATATTTTCGATTTCTTTTCATTGATTTTTGAAACCTTCCAAATAATATTAAATTATTCTAGTTTTTTTTGTTTTTTTTTTTACTTACTAACATAATCGGTGGTAGAGTCTATTGTAAAAATTGTAACTATCGACATTCATAAGTGCCTTAACAGGACCTAAACTGAATAAATAGTTTTTGAGTTTGAGTTTGAAAAAATCAATAAAGCTCTTTAAATTTCATACTTACCTACCACAAAATAATTTATTATTTTATTTATTTATACCACTGCAACTTGAAAATTGTCACCACTCAGCTACCGTTTAATAAATCTGAAATCAAGCGAGTTCTTCCTTACCATTAATCAATTTCAGCCAGTGTCAAAACCAGAACACATTAGCAGGCCGTATCACTCAACAACTGAACTTGCTTTGTTGAGCTTTTGCTAACTTTGTATTAGTTGGTCAGTTAGGATACGTCACGTTAAATATAATAATTTTAAATGTCTAGCAGTTTTTTAGTAGTTATATAAATATAAAATACATATATTTTTTTACTAAAATTTTAGTACATATATCATTTTAAAGTCTTAATAGTCGAATGTCATATAAATATTTATTATAATAATATTCATTCAGGACATTGACCACCATTTGTTTTTGAAAGTCCGGTAAGGTTGTTGCAGCTATCAGAGGCTACCAACTATTGTCTTTTAAAAAAAAATGTTTTTGAAATCTATAAAAGAATTTCATCAATAATTTATGGAAATCAATTAAATATTTTACATTCCCCCTTATTACCTACATTCTGAATAGTGTTGTGATACAATTGGTATCAATATATCGATATTTTATCACGTGACTGCACTTTATTATTAACTGTATTTCTAACTAGGATTCCGCCCCGCGGTTCAACTCCTCAGCATAAAAAGTAGCCAATATTCAGTGCATAACCTATCTTTATGTCGAAAATCACATTAATCCGTTGCTTGAAGGAAAATTAAATACAAACTAAAAACACACTTTCAAGTTTACAATATTAGTATTTAAGGATTATAACTAACAGCGACCGAATTAAACCAGTCACGACATACCAAGTGACAGTGTCTTGCTCACCGCTTGTAGTACTCGGGTTCTATTCTGGTATCGGGCAACAATAAACTAACAATCTGTTATTAGGCGGGGACACGCGATCGTTTTGTAGTGAATTACTTATATTTACTTATAAGCTCCGTAGGCTTTGTTCAATTAGGTTTTGTTTTGATCGGTTTTGTCCTTAGTGTGGGTAGTTACTATTCTAAGGTCTATAAGAACCTTGAACTAAAATGGTTCGCATTTGCCAGTATGAGGTTCTTACATAACAGATTTAAAACAAGAATTATAGTTCCTCACGGATGGAATATAGTATGCATTAGCACTTGATGATGCTGATGATGGAAGGTACAACTTCTTAACGGTTAGGAGTTAGGGGATAATTCTTTAAATATTATAGGACCGTTTAGACCGTTAGTTGTATTCTTTAATGTGATGATGGAAGGTACACACGGCTACAGATCAAGCTACACATTTTTGTTGCAAAATAGCGCCTATTACAACCGCATAAGGTGCCGAAGTGTGTAGCTTGATCTGTGGCCGCATGTACAACGCTAATAAGCTTAAACTGGGTCGATGATAAAACATAAGAAACTAAAAATTTAAAAATAAAACACTTAAGCATAGGATATTTTTTTAGTGTCCTTAAAGGTGGTTCTATTTTTTGTTAAAAGTGTTTTTTTTATAAAGTTGCAATAAAAGTAAAAGTAATATTTAAATACGCCTTTATCAAGTCCAATTAATATATCAATATTAACTATCTTATTAAAAAAAACGCGATAATATTGACATGCATAAAAAAATAACGACCCAAATTATATCAATAGTTATTTTTATATTCCTCAAACAATATCACATATTTTTTGTATTCCTGTAAATAATATTAAATTACATACACCCCTAAAGGTGCTTCAGTTTTTTTACCCTCTTCTAAATAAAACAACGTCTGAATTTTGCACACAAAATAAGGGCCCCTAATTTACCTTACTGTGTTAGATTTTAACAATAGGAATTACAAAGAACAGGTGTCCCACTTTTAATATTATTACGTTACATTAGTTTATGCATTAATGTGAAAAAAAAAAACTCTCAACTTGCTACGAATCAAATCGGTATACGACAATGATTGCTCCACGTCGAAAAATAACACATCTGTAATTATCCATGCATCATCCGAAAATGTACCGTTAGAAGATAAGTTAAGAAACAAAATTGAATAAATTATTTTATGCATTTATGACGTTTTGTCGTGGCTCCAAGAAGAGGTCGTTGGTACTCAGGGGAACTAAAGCACAGGTGTCCAGCGTTCAGCCTGGCAGAAAGAGATGGGAATACAAAAGTGATTGCAGTTAGAAAGAGACGCAACCAAAATAAACGTTGAACTTGTGTAGTGTTTTTTTTTCTCTTTGCTCTCCCTCGCCTATGTTCGTGACGGATCTTTTTTTTTATTTTGTTTTGTTGTTTCTTATAGCTTTTTTAGCTTATTTTGTTGCTTTTAGCTATATTTTAGAGCTAACTTACCAATTAAAGTTATTAGGTTGGTAGTTTTTTCGATTAAACTCAAATCGTGCATTTGCGCAATCCTATTTAACATTTGAGAGGCTATGCTTTTTTATTTAAATTGAAAAGTATTCGTGATATTTTAGTTTATATTATTTTAGTTGTATGTTTAGTTTGAATAAATAGGTACATTTTTAATTACCACCATATCTATTTGTCAATATTTAAATTCTTTTAATCTGATGTTTTTTTTTTATAAACTAAATGTAAATATTTAGGTAATGTTAGATAGGTACCACTTTTTTTAATTTAATCTTCCCCAAAACAAACCCCTGTTTATTGTGGTGTAAAAATAATCAACATAGCATTATCGCCTATTATTTGAGGATAAAATAGAATTATTCCACCCTAATGGTTCCTTGGCGTAAAATCGTATTATTTGGGATTATTTGTAATAACAAATAAGTGTCAGTAGCAGAAAATAAGTAGGTACCTATCTTACACTAGTTTTTTTATTTTATTTACTCTTATAGCGATGTATCTTTTCAATTAGGTACATATTTGTACCTTTCAGAATAATTAACTCTTGCTTATTATTTTTTGATTATATCAAATAGGTACTTTGTTATCTAAACCCAAAACAGTTATCATTCCAAATGTAATTTGAATCGGATTAAATAAGTTTTTAATTTCAAATTTAGGAAATTCTGCAAGTGATTATCTTTGAATATCATATAAGCAACTTATTTTAGAATTATCATAATTTTTTTTCAAAAAACTTTCAAACTGACATTAGAATCTGGACTTCATTTCAGGAATTGGTCTGTAAAAACCAAGAGAACTAAGATTATTTTAGACCTAGAAAGCACTACTACCCAAAAATGTACCTAGTCTTTTCATAGATGTCTCAAAGAACATATGTTCGTTTTTTTGGATCTGGTATCTACAAATGAGATGTCTATCATGTTAATTTCAAACGAATTATTTATTTAATTAAATTGAATCCTCATAAATTCTTATTATTGTAACACAAATATTACCCAAGTTTCACGAGATATTTTATCCACATATAAAGTTACACTTAATATAGGTACAGCTGGAATAACTTTATATAATCCAATGCATAAATTACACGTAAGTAATTGGTTTAATAAAATCGTGTTAATATGATAAAACATACATTATGGGCATAATTGATTATAATTTGCAGCTGGTTAATTCTTCAAAGGCTTTATTTATTGTTCTAGCAATAACAGCTTCTAGCTACTTAATTCAGGTCGCCAGCTTTTATTGCGATCAACTCTGCCTAAAGAATGTCAGAAAGTATAGAAATAGTGATATTTGTCAGAAAAACAATTCAATTTAGATCTAGTTGAATAGCTGCCATTATTTTTATTGCTGCGGCTTTTTATTTACAATCTAACGGAAAAATATAACTTGTAGCAGAATCAGAATCATTTATCGTCAATAATTTTCTATTTAGTACAACATCACTTTAATGGTAGCTAAGTCATTGCTAGAATACACCAACTTATGTTATCCTTAGACCAAAAAATAGATGGGTATATCCCAACAAAATTTGAAGACCAGCTAATATTACAAATGTAATAAATCTATACTAATAATAAAGCTGAAGAGTTTGTTTGTTTGTTTGTTTGTTTGTTTGTTTGTTTGAACGCGCTAATCTCTGGATCTGCCAGTGGGATATGGAAAAACCTTTTTGCAATTGAAAGCCCATTTATTAAGGAAGGTTATAGGCTATAGAACATCACGCTACGACCCTCAGGAGCCGAGCAATGATAAAAAGAACGTTAAGCGGGAGCATGTATAGCATGGGTGAGCGATGCGACGCGGTTGTCAATGGATGACAGCGGTCGCCTAGGTAACAGTTTTTTGTTATTTTTAACTGTCATCAAGACGAGGTTATCAATTCGTCGGAATCTTTTTCTATGTATGTTCCTCGATTACTCGAAGATGCCTGACCCGATTTGGAAACTATACGTACAGGTGGTCACATGGTCACCAAGTCAGGGTCTGATGATGGGATCTTGAAGAAATCGAGGGAACTCTTCAAATTTTATAGGCACTAACAATGTTTTTCATATATTTTCTAAAACTATTCAGATATTTGCGTCTGGTAGTCGTCACATGTTGCTGAGCTGATGATGGAAGGTACAACTCCTTAACGGTTAGGAGTTAGGGGATAAATCTTTAAATATTATAGGAACGATGATGGAAAGTACAACGCTAATATGCTTAGCCAAGGTCAGTGACCTTGAGAGTCATTGTTACACATAAGAAACTAAAAAATGAAAAATAAAATACTTTTAACAAAAAAAAACCACAAAGGCACTAATAAGTATAAAATAACTATGTAAGAACTCTAATCTGATAGTTTTGAAGTCAACGAAATTAGCCATTGCTTTGCATCATCAGATATTTATTGCTGCTACACTATTGACAGGTAGAAGGACGGCTCATTTCACTTCTAAACAGACCCTTACGGTATTTCTTGAAAAAGACAGCGTACGCTCTATACGTAAAAATTTACCATTGGGAAAGGTTTTACAAGATGCAAGCCTAATAATATGGGATGAGTGCACATGACTCATAGAGCTCATCTAGAGGCTTTAGATAGAACTCTCAGAAGTATAAAATGCACAAATAGCCATGGGTGGAATAACTTTGATGTTTTCTGGTGATTTCAGATAAACGTTGCCTGTTAGGGAAACTAGAGCAGATATTATTAAATCTTGCTTAAAATCTTCCTCATTATGAAAGTCTGTTGAATTATTGAAACTGTATACCAAAATGAGGAGTCACTTGGGTAGAGGAAGCACAGATTTCCCAATAAAGCTCCATTTAATCGGGGATGGGAAAGTACCTGAATCAGATAAAAAAATAGCTATTGACAAAGACCTTGGTAAAATCGTGACCAACATTGAAGACCTGATCTGTAGAGTATATCCGGATATAGCCAATATCGACCAAAAAAAACATTAATGGATGTGTGAGAGGGCAATTTAATTTAATTAGCTGCCAGAAATATAAGCGTTGACGCCATCAACGACAAAATAATGGCTAAACTACCAGCCGACAGCGTAGTTTTCGAATCGGACCAGTAACTCCGGAGATTCGCGCGTTCAAACAAATAAACAAACTTTTCAGCTTTATTATTTAATGCTAAATAGCTTTCCACCCGCGATGCCACCCGCGATCAGTCAGTCAATTAACCAACTTCAAGCGGAGGTTATCAATTCGTTGAAATCTTTTTTTTTGTATGTTCCCCGAATACTCGAACGCCTGGACCGATTAGGAAAATTATTTTTTGTTTGAAAGGATATATACTTCACAAGTGGTCCCATGGTCACCAAGTCAGGATCTGATGATAGGATCCTAGACAAATCGAGGGAACTATTCAAATTTTATAGGCACTTACAATGTTTTTCATAAACTTTTCAGCTTTAATATAGAATGCTAAATAGCTTTCCACCCGCGATATCACACTCGATATCACCCGCGATCAGTCAGTCAGTCAGTCAGTCAGTCAATTAACCCACTTCAAGCGGAGGTTATCAATTCGTCGGAATCATTTTTTTTGATGTTCCCCGAATACAATAATATAATAACGCCTGGACCGATTTGGTAAAATATTTTTTGTTTGAAAGGGTATTCACACAAGTAGTCCCATGGTCACCAAGTCAGGATCTGATGATAGGATCCTGGACAAATCGAGGGAACTCTTTAAATTTTATAGGCACTTACAATGTTTTTCATCATAATTTCTAAAGCTATTCAGATATTTGCGTCTGGTAGTCATCATCTTATGTTGCTGAGCTGATGATGGAAGGTACAACTCCTTAATGGTTAGGAGTTAGGGGATAATTCTTTAAATGTTATAGGAACGATGATGGAAACTACAACGCTAATATGCTTATCCTAGGTCAGTGACCTTGAGAGTCATTGATTACACATAAGAAATTCAAAATTGAAAAATAATAAACTTTTAACAATAAATAGAACCGCCTTCAAAGGCACTAAAAAGCAGAAAATAACTATTTAGGAACTCTAATATGATAGTTCTGAAGTAAGCGAAATAAATCTGCGGTACCATGATATCGGTTCAAATTTTTGTTAAAAGTTTTATATATTTAGATTGGCTATTGGACGCTGATCAGTGTTATTATCACCATCGGCATCAGCGTAGGCATCAAAGTGACCATAAGAAAGATCTTGGGAAAAACGTAACCTTTTGATGGGTTGGTCTTCTGTACCAAATTTGGCATACTGGTTTCCATTTCGATATACTTCAAATACAAATGGTTATATTTGACCGGCTGCAACTAACTCGCAGAAATCTAGAGTGTTGTAACATCTAATTTATACTTTTCTTTTGTCCCATGATTGTTGCCAAGACGGTCATGAGACATAACAGCAAATTCATCCCAATTGTTCGTCATATGCATTGCATTGCACCAAGCTTTTAAGTGAGTTCAAATGCAGTATTGATATCAACTTCGATGCAAATCACCCCCAAAATAACTTTCTACCCTTTTTTAACCCCGATAGGCGATGAGTTTCAATAAAATACAAAACACGTCTTCCATCAATTATCTTAAAGAAGTTCCAGTTTTTCAAACCCTAAGGATTTCGGAAGATCCTTTCTTATAGGATGCCTACTTCATACGAAGAACACACCCTCTAAATTTCAGGTCTCTACGATTAGCGGTTTAGGCTATGCCTTGATCCGTCAGACAGTCATTCAGGACAATGCATGTTAAATAGATATTAGACCACCAAATTTATGTAATGGAACCAGACTTCAAGTAAAATTTCTAGATTTCTGTCATAGTAGCAATTGGTTTTGACTGAGCCAGCAGTAGGGCAAACAGTACTGATACCTCGCATTCCGATGATACCCACAGATTTACTATATAGATTTAAACGAATAGGTACAATTTCCTGTGAAATTACCTGCCTATCGTCTGAAGTCAATATAAATAAAGCACAAGGACAAACTTTTAAGCATGTTGGAATATATTTAAGAGAAAACTGTTTTCCCATGGACAATTATTATGTTGCCTTATCTAGATCAGGTTGCATAGGCTACTTTTTATTTGGAAACGCGGATGGAACCGCGGGGGACAGCTAGTAATATATAAAATTATAGTCTATTTTAATAAAGTGTTTAATCAATTTAGAACAAAACGTAAACTAATTACTAATATGCATTTTAAAATTACTTATCAGATATAAAAAAAAATAGAGAAAATTATACTAAAGAACCATATTTTTCTAAAAATTAAAGTTTATTTTATCATGACCCAAATTGTAAGCTTCTTTCAAAATGTTAACGTCCATATTCAACGGAGACCACATGCATTAAAGAACAATAATAATGCAATCACGCAACCATCTACAGACTGTATCACTGTCATTATTATTTTTTTCTTCTCTGTACTCGCGCCTTCACATTATACTTTTAAGACCACACTGTAATTTTCATTTGACAAAGCATAATAAGTTTCTTATATCGTAAGCATTAGGATCAAAATCTAGTGACATAAATAATTTGAATTTGAATATAAATGTGTTTTTACTCTTTATTTGCTAACGGTACAAAATGTCGTTGAAAATATGAATAATTGTGATGGATTTGTGTACATTTTTAAGATAATGTCTTTTTTTGTTTACAAACGAGAGTATATTTTCACTTGCATGAGTAACAAAATAAAAAAGGAAACCTTAAAAAGGTTTTTTTTAACTCAATAATTTAAGTTCAAAAAGAGTAAACGGGAAAAGATGATTAGTTTTAATTGGAGAATATAATTTTATTTATTGGTACGAATTCAAAAAGTTTAATTAAAATCCGGTCTAAAATACTACAAAGCTGTCATAGCTCAACTGCTATTGAACTGGTTCTCAAGCCAATATAACAAAGGATTAAAAAAAATCTTTTCCTTTTGAAAAGATTCAAGTTCGAAATATAGGTACTAGCAATGATAAATAATCTGTGTATTATAATGCAAAATTATATATTTTCCTTCACCTATCCTTACTACTATCAAGACTCAAATAAATCTTTAAAAAAAAAACAAAACTACATCGATTCGATTGCAAGTAATATACAACAACGGACACAACGAGTTTCTTATGCCCCACGCACACAGGCACACTTCAGGTGTCAGGCCGTGTACAGACGCTCGCACACAAACGTATCGCGTAAAGCCAGTAGTGAGCCAGTTTATACGTAACTGAACGGTAATAATCGTGATATTGTTGTGTAGGAGCAGCAAGAACGGCTTATGTTTAGATATAGTTTTTTTTTACATGTCTACATCGACCTGTGTTTGTATGTTTTTGGCAAAGGCTTCCTCCACGCCTCACAGTTTCGTGCAATTCTGGTCCATGTTTTCTCTGCTGTAGCTTTTATTTCATCCTCCTTTTGAACTGATTTCTTGAGATTTATTATGAACAAAAAATCATTATAATTTTTTAGGTTTTGTTTCATTTGATAAATAAATCTGTTTCTATAAAGAAATATTTATTTATGTATACTATAATTTTGACTATATATTATAATATCAACAAATTAAGTGGGAATGATTTTAGTATTATACAATGCCTTAATACATCTTTATTTTCCCAATTAACTTTAAAGTTATGATACATAAAGTTACTTTTAAATTTCCAGACATATAACATACATTACGAATATACTTATATAAAAACCTACATATTGAAGCATCCATGTCCTACTAAAATAACAACATAAACAAAACCAAAAACCGGTATTTCTGCTGACCGTACAACTCGCCAAGCCTCCGTGCAAGTGCTTGCATCCAAAACACGTGGTGCAAGAGAGAAAAAAAAGAATAAACCCTTTAATTTATGCCACGATAGTACTTGTATCTTGAAAATTTATCTCTTTTTTTCTGTCTTTCCGAAGCCTTTTTTTGGGTCAGTGGCCTTTAGAGATGGGCGGAGGCGATACTGTCGTTTGTCGATTGTTTCCTTTTGTTTGAAATAAAGTCGTAAAGTCGATAACGTTGACGACGCGACGCGTTGATGTTGGCTGAGTGATATTTCCTTTGCACTTTTATCAAGTTTTCTTTCCTCAAGTCGGATTAATATATAATTTTTTCAAAAACCTTCGATACCTTTTCCTTGTTTTTAATTAAAGAGTACATTACGATTATTTGATACCTATTTAGTTATTATATTTCTGAGATGCTCCTTCAATTTGGCTTACAAGATATTCCAGTAGCGCGCGGATAGGTATTTTAGTCGCTTGTACAATTCGTCGATTACCGTAGTACGGTAAGGCGATACATAATAATGATAAACAAAACAAATTTAAACATAATACAATTATTAATGGAGGAATATATTTTAACACACAGATTGGCTTTAGAGTATTAATACCATTTTTTTCGATTGTCGATAAATCGAACAACACTAAACCACAGTACGGTAGCCAGCCCAACGCCTACGCGTTCTGACAGAACGTCACAAATCACGACATAGACTCTCGCTTTTGAATTTTATATCCATCGTAAAACCAATCCGCGACGTACCGACGACAACCACCAATTTCAACCGTAATGAAAAACCGGTATCGATAAAAAAATTGGTATCAAATAATGGTAAACATTGTCTGTAAAATAAAAATGTATTTAAGTTCATGATTTGATTTTATTAATTAACCTTCATAAGTACTACAGAATTTGTCGCTCGTCTTCAGAAAAAAAAATATTTTTATTGCATACAAAATGCATGTCAATTAAACATTTTATTGTGTGCCCCATTAAATGTTGCTTCAGTAATCTTGATTGCAGAGGCTAATAAAATTGGGTGCTGTCAGCGGGTGCTAACGTGGCCCTCAGTTAAATATTTATTGAAGAAAATCATAAAATAACGGATTTTTTTGTTCCAGGCTATAAAATAGATTACAATATTATGTTTATCATAAGATAAAATGTATTTTAAAAATACACTAAGAAACCTTTTGCAGTATTATTTTCCAGTAATACTATAGATACATACCTAATAATATAGGTTGGCATGCATTTTAAAATACAGAATTCACAGCCATAAATCATCGCGATGAAAGTTAAAAGCCTCTTTATTGGGGTTGGCCAAAAACCGCTGCTCCTGGTCTTAACATTGCGATACGGGCCGAAATATTCTGGCAATTTAACATTTTGAAAAAGGAATGATTGTCCAATGTCGGAACATTGTGGGTACCCACAAACTTTAACATACGGGTTTGTTCTTTTTTTATTTCGATTCAAAATAAAATTGAACACAAAAAAACAAGCAATAATACTAAAAATAAATGATTGCCAGGTAAATAAGAAAATTAATCGAGTAACAAGTATTAATTCCTCGAAAATGGAAGGAACCTTCTTATATTTTCTTAAGCAAAGTCGTCATAATGTCTACGCTCAAAAATCTATTGTAGTAAAACTTAATACTTTTAAAGGCAAAGAAAACCAACAAAACAATAACTTCAAACCTTTCGCATACATCATCAGTAACAATGGTTGTGAACATATTTACATATGAAAGAGTGCGTAGTACAGAAGCCATACGTTTTTACTTATTTCTGGTTAAAGGTGCATGTAAGCTGGCAACTTATTATGTAATAAAGGTTGCTTGCCACTCAAACTCAATACTCATTTATTAAATTTAGGCTCTATTATGGGACTTATGAACGTCGAAAGGTACAATTGACTCTACCATCACAAGTCAATAAACATAGTCAATAAGTGGTAAAGCGGTAAAGCCCTTTAGTAAGAGGAAGCTCTCGGCAAATGATTCTGTCCATACTGAACTGACGGAGACAAATGAGACAGGAGAAGCGCACTCTTATTTAAGGTGGAGGCTTCGGTTGGAGCGCGAAATTCAAATTTCATCACAGTAACATTTTCATGAAATAGTCGTATATGTCAGTAATATACCTTGGAGTAATATGTTGATGATTTCTTTTGTTATTAATCAGTAAACATACTACCATTCTTCTCGCGAATAACATGACGATAACTTACGACCTATAACTGAGCTGCAATTTGCAAAAACGTGATAAAATTTGAATTTCGCGCTCCAACCGAAGGTTTACCCTTAAAAAGCGGTTTTATGTTATTTAAACATGCGATTTTACACAAAATATAAATAAATTATGTAAGTTTTTGCTTCTTAAAACTTATTAACTTCATGTTTTGGATTGATTACTTGATCCTTTCAGTTGCTCGTCTGCAACGTCCCAATTTATGTTGTACTAGAAAACTAATTATTATTCATGGCTGCGTGCAACCATGATAATTAATAAGTTTGAGGTTTGAAGACAATTTGCATACAATGCAACTGTCTGGACGCGAGTGTGTTCTGAAATAACACAGATTTGTAATTCTGGTACAACGATAATATAATAATAACATTCGCTTATTTAGATACCCTTTATTGTAGGTATTACGAAAAAAATCTCATGTACTTCAAACTCAATATAAACCTAATTCAGTATGTGCGGTATATTAATCAAGCTTATTTTCATAAATAAGGAAATATTTTCCATATTATCGAAAGATAACCACAGTAACTTTTTGTTAAAAAAATAAAGCTATGCTGAGATTACAATTAAAATATACTTGTAATATGATTACGAAACGTTTGACCATTTTTAATGAAATATTGAACAAAGGTAGATCATACCTTGAAGTAAAATATTTGGTTTTTATTCCATTCAACGGGAACGTCGGTAAAGCTCCAGTCAGGAATCTAGTATTATCAAATTACAAACATGTTAAAAGACCTACCATTTTAAATTTTGGTAATATTTTAAATACTACCCATAAACTATAAACAACACAAATCTCTAATACCAACCCTTTCTATCAAAACATAATATTTCCGATACAACTTTAATAGTAACTCTACAAAATAAGAATACTTGAATTTGGAGTCTTAAATCTGAAGTAATAGAGACTATAAACAAAAAAGAAGATGAAAACAAAGCAGTAGACACAAATAAAAGTCCAGTTTAGATTGACGACCGTTCAGTAGTAGAAATTATTGCTCTCCCAAAGTCATTAAATAAAGCACAATGTTAGTTACCTATGATCAAATTGATGATTTGATTACGTTTGATGCAGTGTTACCTATCATTAGGTATATCACGGTAATAGGAGGAACAATTAACTATAATAATACATAATAATACGAAAACGATTTCGGTGATACGCCTATGTTTTAACTACCTCAGAAATCGTATGGAAGTAAATCAATTATTTGTTATGTTCTTCATTATAGAAATGATTGTACTTAATCTGCTAACAGTATTTTTGATGTTGAAATAAATAGTAAATCATCAAGACACATAGGCGAAGAAAAACATGGATACCTGAGTGTAGCAATCTTACATCAAGAATCTACTATCAGCTAAACTGTCTAGTTTAGCTGATATCTAGCAAGTCAATTTACAAGCTTTAATTAATTGTAATTGTAATTATAATTATCTATATCAAATTGGACTTCCTGTATTATAGATTAGTGAAGGAGTTATGAAAATGCATTTAGTTTTATTATTTTCTACAGTTAGTACATAAGCTTATTATTAATCATAATTTCACCGTAGAATGTGTTGATAAGCCCGTTGGTGATAATAATACAAAGCTTCGTTTATTCCCTTCCCAAGGTGCCGTGCAAATAATAAATACCTATATACTGATAGATGTTGTGCAATAGATTTTCAACTTCAGGATAGTAACCTTCCAGGCAGGTATTATAGAGTACTATTTGCAGTGCTATTGCTTCTTCACATAGTTTCAACAAATATGTTAAATTAACCGTCACCTGCCTTCTCAAATCAATTCACACCAGCTTCTATCACACTCACTGACACATTCAAAACAAGAGATTAACCGAACAAGTTATTAAACGCATCAGCAATTTGATTAATCGTATATTACGTGACATCGTGCATTATACTGATAATTATTGTTAAATACTTAATCCTATCTTCCATCTGACGGGTAACTGTTCAAACCTGTCCCAGGAGTTGAGTACAATAATTACTGTGATTTGAATTGAACGTATACTCGAGTGGTTTCCATGAAGTAACATTAGTCTGGTAAGAAGAAAGTTTTGGATTTCAATATTTTTTATTGGTTAATTTGCTGTGGGTTGTTTTTGCGTTTTAATTTTTCATGAAGGTGAGAGAGGGAAAAAATTAGAGAATGTTTTTTTTTGAGAATTCTTTTATAGCGGATAATTTTATGGCCATGGTTTTGCATACCTATTACTGATTACCCATTTCAATGGTACTGAAATAGGCTCAAACTCAAAACTCCTCCTGATAATGGTCCTGGTAAAGCACTTATGAACGTCGATACAATTATTACAATAGAGAGTCTATACTATACCACCAGTTCGGAATACAAGGCTCCAATAGTATAGGTTTTATATTGAACGTTATTCAGCTCTACTGTATTATTTCCAGTCCCAATAACCCCAAAATCTTCAATGATTACGCTCCTAAGAAATTTTGGATGACCACGAAATAACAATCGATTAATCATGCGATGATTGTTAACTTCTTTTTATGTGGAGTCATCGGATTGTCCTTTAGGAATAATCATTGAAAATCGTCGTAGAGTTAAATGTGACAAATCATTGTTGCTGTCTGTTAAAATGACCAGTGATGTGTGAAAGTGTGGTCAAAACACGATTTTGTGGGAATTTCTGTTGAGATTGACCATTGTAATCGGCTTTATCTTTTTAGTGATTTCTTTCTCTTAATTACAAAATAAGCAGTTTCAGAATATAGTCTAAAATCTAAACCTAATTAGATTTGTTACGAGATGGACCGGTATACATGATTGCAGAGATATTTTACCTACTAGTTGTGGGTTTGATTCCTTTTCAAGACAAAAATGTGTCTGCATGAACATGACTGTTTGTCCATAGTACAAGCTTATTTTGGAATCAGATGGCTGTGTGAAAACAATGACCCAGACAGAATATTATTAATTTACCTATTTGAAATCTTAAACAATATTTGAAGCAACAAATATGTAGAGATAACTCTATGCCAAAGATAAAATAATAAGCACAAACTTAATGCCCCTAGAAACCAAACCAATAGAAGAAAAAAATCAATCTACTTTTCTAAAGTATGTACTAAGAAAACACTTAAAGTCTTAAGCCGCAGTTCCACTGGAACGTCTTTGTCGTTTGATGAGTGCGATCGTCCATCGATACTTGATTTATGTGTGTCGTAAACTGACCGTTTTATTACGCTCGAGTGTTTGATGTGCTACTTTTCATACCTCGCTGTTTACTTTTGAACAAAGTATTAAGGTTTTATTTGGCTTTCTCGGTTTTTATTTTATCGGCCACAACTATGTGTGAAGTTTGATGTGCTCTAGTGAGATATTAAAATGGCTTCAAATAGTTTAAATCATAAAATGATTTTAAATGTTAGCTGTAAAGTATGTGTAATTTTATTTTTCATACGTCATTATATTTTATTAATATTACGTATCTACTGCAAAATTGAAAATTAGTGGAGAATAAATTCTTTAATAAATAAAATACAATGTCTGTAAACTTTTTCTTCGACAAACAAATTGTCGCAAATCACAAATCGCAAAGCAGTCATAATGAAACCCATTCAAATTACATAGTACTATGTTTTGCTCTTGCGCAAACCTAACATTATGCGTTTCAAGTGAGCGCTGTTATATGTCATTACAGTTGGTATTACATACAAATTAGCAAATTAAAATACCGTGAGATGACAAGTGATGAAATCATTGCATGAACAGTCACTGAAATAGGTAAAGTTATGAATTTGATATCTGATATCTGATGGAGTTATCAGCTTTTTTCAGAAATACGCTCTACTAACGGCCAAACTACAAAAAAACTATCTGCGGCAAACACCTTTTTTATATTGGCACAGGGTGATTATGGGATTGAAGCATATCTTATACTTGCTGTTCCTCGCGTTTTCACTCGCGTTCCCGGGATAAAAGTAGCCTTATAACCTTCGGGGATAATGTAGCTTCCTATTAGTGAAAAAGTTTTTCAAATCAGACCAGTAACTCCGGAGATTAGCGCGTTCAAACAAACACCTTTATTATTAGTATAGAATATAGATTAGTATCGATGAATGTAGGTACACTATCCACAATATTTCGGCTAATATATTCAACCAACACAGATACAGACAACATGTACAGATACCATACCACTAAGTCGGAAAACTAAGGCTAAAAGGTGGTAGTTCAGGGCTTCTCAATCTTTTTTGTACTACGTCTCTACATGTTGGAATTTTTTTGCGGCTCTGTTTTATAAGATACCCGCATTTAGCTTTAGAACGTAACGTATACCGGTTCGCGACGCCCCTGGGACAGCGCTTTGCCGCAACGACGCACGGCCCGGGGCGTCGCGACGCACAGTTTGAGAACCATTGGTCTTATTAATCAAGTCTTTTCTTATATTTGCTATCTCCTCTTAATAAGTAATGTAGAACCATAAAATATGAATGTTTTACACTCAATCTTTTGCAGTGAGATTGTGGTAAAAAAAAAAAAAAACTTCATGCCCTTAAATGGAATAATTTATTTAACACGTTTACATTTACGCAGTGCGTAAGAACTTACTCCGCAGTAAAGAATAAACTTACAGTAAAGTAAAAACTTAATAATGGCCAGTCTTAAAAAAAAACGTGAGTGAGAGAGTAGGCATGCCAAATTGGACATTGGATTGAATATTACATTAGAAGTAGATATTTATTGAAGTGACATCTTATTATAAACTGGCTGTTCCCTGCGGCTTCACTCGCGTTCCCGAAAAAAGTGCTTATAACCTTCGGGGATAATGTAGCTTCCTATTAGTGGAAGAATTTTTCGAATCGGACCAGTAACTCCAGAGATTAGCGCTTTATTATAAGTAGGTATAGATAGATCTATACAGAAGAGTTTGTTTTCTCGGCTTTTCTGTAATATAATATGCATGTATTATAGATATAAATCTTCCTCTTGAATGACTATCTATTGCTGAAAACTGCATTAAAATCCGTTGAGTAGTTTAAAAGATCTAAGCGAACAGACAGCGGCGAGCCGGCGAGCGACTTCATTTTAGACTATGTAAAGATATTGGAGGTAAGTAGTTATTTATGCGGACGTCCACATAAAAAAGTTTTATAATAATAACAGAAGTAGATATATTGTAAATAGGCGTAAGCTATGGACACCTGTGTTACGCGTCCAGTGAACGAATAGAAAAACTTACGAGTCGCGTGTGCATTGGGGTAAGACTAGTGTGGAATGGGTATTCATTAAATAAATAGTTTCTTTTTAGTTTTCCGAAGCTAAAAGGTGCCAATGGAACACTATAACTAATCCTCGGCTTTCGGTCCGTCCGTTCGTGTCAGCGGGTTGTATCTCATGAACCGTAATAGACAATTGAAGTTTTCACAGAAATGTGTATTTCTATTTCCGCTATAACGACAAAATTTAAATAAAATATATATTATGATGGTAAGTAACCCTGTTCGTGTGCGAGTTCGACTCGGACTTGAGCAATCTTTTTTTATGCTTCTTTTGTTTTACATTAGCTAAACATTTAAAAAAAAAATACAAATTCAAAAGTGCGTTTGTTTACAAACCTCTTGGCGTAATGGCAAAACCAATCGTCATAAGATCCCTCGAGACCATGTGGGTAAAGTAGCGAGGTGAAAAGTAGTAAAAAAATCAAATAATTTTTACCTTAACTTAAATTAACTTTAAGTTTTTTGTCAATTCTTCACAGCTGAAGGCTGTTTCCGAACCCTCAATAGTATTCCCTTGGGATACAAGTCCCAACTGAATAAAAGACATTATCTTCTCCAATTAGTACAGTTTACATTATTTTATTTTTTGAAGATTTTAGAATACAGCTGTGCAGTGAGACATCACATTTTAAAGATCCAGTCGGAACTATGGTTTGCAAACTTGTACGTAAAATAAAAATATGACTACTAAAAAGCTTAAATAAGCTTTCTTCAGTAACATCCATACTCTTCTAGCTTTGCACTGCACGAACGAAATGGCATTATCTTTCGTCTTGCTCCAACAGCGGTCGGTCGCTGCACGTGTGTCGTGGAAACGGGTTTCGCCTGCGGACGGCGGCCCAAGATTTTATTAATTTGTATTTCTTATACATTTTGTATATCACCTCCTCGATACTCCTGCTAGCCTGGTACTTGGTCCATCGATATCGTTGATAACAAATTGCTTTTCTTTGTTCTGTCATTCTGTTTTTCTTCCTTTTTTTCTTTTTCAACTTGAATAGAGGTCTTCAGAATCTTTTTATGGCAAAAAATCTTTTTTATTGTTTTTTTTTTGTTTGCTATACGATTGATAGAGTTGGTAGGGACGCGGTCAAGTTCGTAGTTTATTATTATACTTTGTGACGTCGGATTTTACACTGAACAACTTTTACTATGGGAAAAATTTCGATAATCACAAAATAAAAAATGATTTTCATACATTTTGATCATAAAGTTTTTTTTTATTTTAAAGTTTCATAAAGTATAATAATTTATATAAATAGTACCTTAATCCTTTGCAAAAGTGTTTTGTTCCTTTCTTACTACAAAGAATAAGAAATAAGACATTTCAAAGCCTTACATTATTTTAATAAATTAATCTTCCCGGGACAAAAGACGTCGAAACCTTGCCTGGGGGATCCATCGCTACTGATATATGAACATCTTTTTTAATCAACTTAATCGGTTTCGGTGCAGCTATTAAAGTCGTTTTTCTTTTATTTTGTTAGATTTTTTTTTGTTATTCTGTACGAGATTTGAAGATATTTTTATGCCAAATCGTGTTTCTGTGAACGTTTTTTTAAGTCTTAATTCAATTTATAGGTAAATGTTAATCAAACCAATCTAACGAGCATGGATTATCGATAAGTTTAAAACATCGATGAGATATTTCGACCAACCTTGCTTTCTCAAAATTTATGGAAAGCTTTATTGCGATTTTAGAGTTGTTGGTCCCATAGTCAAAAAAATTGTTAGTAAAAAAATATCATATTATTTAGTTCTCCTACTCTTTAAACACTGCTTTATATCAACCTATAACCTGCCAAGGTACCCCTTGATTTCTATAACGAAGGGTTCTGGGTCGATTGCATCCAGCAACTGTGACCAGGTGGCTCTGATAGGATCAGGTTTATGTCCATTGCAATACCATTCAAAATAAAGTAGTAAAACACCAAATGCATACCCATGTTTCAACCCACGTGAACATTATAGGTACAGTAAAATTATACGAACGTCGCACGCGCAGCGCAACGTAGGCGAAATTACCGCTAATAAACCTTTTGATTTATTTCTCGAGATTGTGCTTTATCTTTTTTTTGTGCTATTAAAAGGGCAAAGAGAAATCAAAAGTTGTACAGTCTGTGTAGTACAACTAGATATTTTTATTTTAAATTTTTTATTGATATTAAATTATTTCATATTTTGAATTATAATAACATAACCCTGTCTAAATATAAAAATAATGGAACTATAGACGGATCAATGTAGGTACATTTCTTAAATAACCAAACCTCATACACAACTCTCTTTCACAGATCGCCCGTACTCCGAATCAGACATCGACCGGCCAGCGCCCCAAACCCAGCAATGCCGTCGTTCCGCCTCTTCACCACCTCTGACCCTAACTTTCGACTCAGACCTTGAAGATGACGTATTCGCCCCAAGAACTGACAGTGGCAACGACCTGTTCTCGACGAGGAACCTGGAGATCTTTGGGTACACAAGTCCTAGGACCCCAGCAGGAGTTCTATTGAGTCCGAGAAGAGAAAGGACGTTTACCTTTTCAGTTACAAGTGAGAAGCATTGGAAAGATAAAGGTGGGACGGATGTGGCGGACGGCGTTACCAGGGATACTGATGTGGTATGTACCTTTTATTCTAGATTTCTTTTATCCTTAGGTCCAAGTTCACCGACTAGATAACGGTCTGATAAATTATTAATAGGGCGTTTACCATGAATGTTAGTTGGAAAAAATATCGTAAACGCCCTATTATAATTTATCAGACTATTTTCTTGTTGGTGAACATCGATCTTAGTATACTTATCATGTCAAATTCAAACATTTATTGCATCACATACCTACATACATAGAATATAATAGGTTAATGTTTTAGGTACATACATGTGGCCTCATAATATGAGGGATTGTGAAATTTTTTTTTTTTTATAAGTTTCTTTTAATTATAATTTTTAAAGTCGTTTTTTTGGTTTATTCTTCTTTCACGCAGCTATAAAGCAATGAATCGATATGATTGGAAAGAGAAGTTACTGTATTTTTAATGTTATTAAGCTATAAAAATACCTACTACTTTAAAATAACAATTATTTTGACTGAATGTTGTAACATTACCTATACCTACATTAAAGTTTGCACATCATATTTAGAATCTTACATTCTAATAACAAATGACACGCGCTCGCAAAAATATTGCTCATAATCTCAACAATATAATATACTAAATACGCAATTAAACAGTCCACTTCAATGTTTTTTTCTAAAAAGTCGCACGTGTGCAGTCTTTGTTCGACCGCAATGATTCATCACTTAGGCGGTGAACAGTAAATATAGTTTAATACTTCATATTATTGATAGGTATGTAGACCTCATTTTATTGATATGTGGACTTCATTCAGTTTTCAAGTAGTATATAGGTATTTTATTTGTAATATATTGTACTTCCAGTTTCTGGAAGCTTGTACCTAATCGTTTTACACGCGTTTCCGGGAGATGTAAGCCCGAGATTACTGTCTCAAAAGTCTTCTACTTACTAATAAAAGCCTCGTTAAAATATGTTCAGATATTTTAGAAATTACCTATGACATACGATTTTTATTACTTTTCGAAGTCTCGAAGTCTACTAAGAAGCATGATCACTTAAACGGTGTATTTTGTATGCAATGACAGCGGCTAACTGTGCCTCATACACTATAGGTAGGTAACCAGACAGTGAACTAATCATAAAAATAGTCTAAACAAATGATTTTGCAAGAGGCAGATTTTATTGTTAGACAGGGCGCACTATAATGATTCAAACTCAAGCTTTAACGCTCTTTAACGCAAGCGAAAAGGCTTCAAAACTGATCAGCCTTCAACTTTGTTGATGGTACCTATCCGTTAAAAATCTAGGGGAACTACAAGCGCCTATCAACGCTCACATCGACAATAAATTGCTATTCAAAACGATCAGGCGTCAACGCGCAATAAACATTTATTAATAAGGGCGCAGTAGCTATTGTACAATTATTTCGTTTAATGGCTTATAATAAAATAAAAAGTGCTGACTGAAGGAGAATTAAATCTTTCAAATAGATACTGGTTTACGTTCAAATAAAATTTTGTATTAGTGTTTTGCTATTGGGGTGCTATTATGTGGAGTGGGTTTTCGTTATTTTTTAGGTAGGTGTCGTAGAATCTAGATTTTGATAGATCTTTTTAACTGTTTTATAAAATCAATTAATTTAAATGCTCCCACATTTAGGTCAAATATTAAAACAATTATTCAAATACAAGTAAAGTTTATAATGGATTAATAATTTTAAATAGTAAACTAATTTATTCAATATTAGGTATATCAGATGTAAGACATCCAAGTGAGAAAATTCCAAATAAAATTATCATGGGATGGACAAAATATTAAATATTACCACAAATCTTTTTTGTTTATATTCAATGAAATGCTATTGAGTATTCCACATAATTTTATATATTTTTATTAAATTTGTTAGGAAATAAAATACATAATTATGTAGTTGCAAAATTCTCATTCAATAATTTTCACACGTACAATAATACGGAGAGCATTAAGCCAAATTTATTCACCCGAGATGCGTATACGCATCTTGGCAATCTGCCATGACAGGAATCACGTTACCGCTTTCTA
This sequence comes from Tethea ocularis, assembly GCA_963555595.1. Classification (NCBI taxonomy): domain Eukaryota; kingdom Metazoa; phylum Arthropoda; class Insecta; order Lepidoptera; family Drepanidae; genus Tethea; species Tethea ocularis. The sequence continues at coordinate 1,993,302 of OY741976.1, read as the reverse complement.
ACTGGCAACAGTAATAACACTGTGTTTTATTATTATCTTATTTTACTGACCGTTTTCGAGTTAGTCATTATGTTTTCAATTGATTTAATTAGGATTAGGTATAGTTATTAATGTCAATATGATTTTTTTTAAAAATATTTTTTACTTAAATTATTTATGAATATTTTATTTAGTGTCTAAGTTATAAACCACAACAAGTTACTTGCATAAGTTAATACTTTATTTAACTTGTATTGCTATAATGTGTATTTGCTATTATAGTTTACTGAAAGTAAACAAACGAATTTGATCTACAAGTGAAGATTATATTATATATCTCAAATCAAAGAGATTTTATACTAGGTATATTATATAAATTATGATGAAACTGAATACCTAGTTTTCGTTTTACATCTGTCTTCAAATGTATAAATAATATCACCCCGCCTCACACATTGCATTGCGCAATGAAGTCAAACTCGTAAACAAACTATTTTTGTCTTTAAAATACTGTTGACGGTTATAAGTTTTTGTTTAGACACATTTGGGTCACGGAAGTAATAGTAAAATGACGAATAAGTAACTGTGTCAAAAATTACAGCCATATTTTTTTTAATGGTCTATTTTGAAATGGCTTTAATTTATTGACATACCTAGGCATCAAATTATCAGTCTGAAACTGAGGGCCTACTCCGAAAAACGATATACGATAGTCCGATCATCGTTGTCAAATTATTAACCAATAGAATTGCAGCAAACTGACGAGATGTAAATTGTGAGCAATAGGGATGATGACTGGGTAAAAAATAATTAATTCTGTTTAGTCCGTCAGTTAGGTTATCAAAAAATATTAGAAACGTATTTTTTATTTTATCAAATCAATAAAAAATTACAAAGATAAGTCGCATCAAAGTTCAGGAGTGGGGGCTTTTGACATCACGTCTCTGTAAAAAGTGTACTAAGACGTGACGTCTCGCGAAATTTTAATGCACTGTATCTTCATTAAATTTGTTTTAGGAAATAAAGAAAAAACACGTGTCCAATATTTTTTGGTAATCTAACTGTCGGACTAATTAGATTTTTTTAGTCATCACCCCTATTCTATTGGTTAATAATTTGACAACGATGATCGGACTATCGTGTATCGATTTTCGGAGTAGGCCCTCTGTTACGGTTTCATCAGTTTAAATATTGTCATATTCAAAGTAAGACAGTTTAAGAAAATGCTCAGAAAATCGTGAAACTAGTTTAGTGTAATAATATAAATGTACGTGTATACGTTATAATACTTAATAGAATCTATTTTCATATATAGGTACTACTTACTAATCATGCATTCATGCCATGCCTCATACCATTCCTTAATATTATAAAGGCAAATGTTTAATCATGTGTTATGTTTGTTACCTTAGCTGAAAAATGGCAGAATGGCATATGGATAAATATACACATACATAAATTTGTAAAAACATATATGATATTTTTTCATTTCGAAAAACATATGATTCCTCGCAACCTATGTGTGAAACCGTAGGGCGAAAGCTTTTAATAATATCATCTATTATTTTAGTTATTAAAAAAACATCTAAATAAGAAGCTCTCTCCATATCCGCTATCCCTCTTCACCCACTTTAACTTACGCTCTTTAAGTTTGAGGGTAGAATAAAATAAACTTATTTTAGTATTTAGTACTGAATTAATTACCCCACAAAACACAGCCGGGGGTTGGATTTACGCTTTATTGGATGGATTTGATGTAAGCAGCTAAGAATTTTAGTGTACTAGTAATGTTAATGGTGACAGATGAATTTAGTTTGGGGATAATGTATCAAATAAATTGATTTTATTTATTAGTATACCTATTTATTCAGTGACTAACATTTCATGTCCACTGACGCCTTAATTAATGATTTTTATTCAGGTTTTCATACAATGATCCAAACCGACTTTCCCGGTGACGAACAAAACAAAAGAAAAATAGCCAAATAGGTCGAGCCATTCTGAATGTGGTAATAGATTTTATCTATTCTCATATCGTAATGTTCTTATTATGAAATCAAAATCAGTACTTTAATGACCCACTTTAGGCACACCAGTGAATAATGATTCATTATAGTACAGTTTTTGTTGGGTTTTGGGCTTTCCAAATTTAAATTCACCCGCCAACTCCTCGCGACACCGCATGGTGGCGCACCAATCGACCAATCGACTGACGTCGCTGTCAGACGCGCGTAATTTGTATTCGAGTGCAAGAATAAATATGTAAAACTTTAAATAACATTAAAAGTTCAGTGAAGTGCCACCTAATAAGTTGCCTAAGGACAGACCACCGTTTCATCTAATTGTGGAGGCTGTTCCACAATTCTGGACGCAGTTGGGAGACCTTAAGCACATCCAGGCGGGTGACGTACATATATCTGTTCATTTATCTCTTGCCCATGCTAATAGTTCAATTCAATAATTTTATTTCACACATGGTGTATCGTACACACCATTTTTGGTCATTCGAACCCGGATCAACCAGTTACAAAGTCAGGAATTATCAAAGAAATTCAATAAAAAATACATTACAAATCATACCTATTTGTATCAATTACACATAATTTACAATAGGTGGAAGCATCATACACACAAATACATACTCTAACAAGACTGTTTGTTATAATTTTGTTGTGTATTTTAGCTGAAAACGCATATTTTCAATAATAATTCAAAAATATAATTTTGTTCCTTGTGTCAACTCATACATAGTGCGTACGTGCCGGCCGGTCATCGGTACAGTCCGCTACCGCCATTACGTGCGACTGTCAATTTATATTTTAATTAAATTAATTTTGCATTTCATAATTTTTTTAAATATTTTTTCAATCGAGTTTATTTTGAGGTGAAATTTAATCAAAATGTCTCGACCTCAAAGTGTTAAGGCCAGTAAAAGTGATGTCTCTGATGATAGTGATGATTTTGACAAATTGTTACAACCATTAAATATTGCTCAGGAAATGTTCTTTACCCGATTACAGTCAGTATTCGAGATGTCAAAGAGTGTGGTTGAGAAACCAGACCAGTTTGATATTTTTAGGGCACGAGTGCGTGATCTTCCGATGTTACGTGATAAGTTCGAACAAAATATATCGCAAATAATTCAGATAAAAAAGTCTGCGAACCCAACTTTTGTTCCCACTTATAAGGAGATAGACGCATTTGATCAAATGTACTATAATATTCAATCTGTTGCGGATAGTATCAACACACAGCATCCACAGGGTAGCAGTCGCGTAAAAACGAGATTACCTAAATTAGAAATATTTCATTTTGATAGTAAGCTTGAGAATTGGCCTACATTTAGAGACACTTTCACCAGTTTAGTTCATAAATGTTCAGACATTTCAAACATTGAAAAGTTTTACTATCTCTTAACAGCTGTGAGTGGATCTGCTTTGACCGTCGTGAAGTCGCTACCGGTCACAGCTGATAATTATCCGTTAGTATGGAGTGCTTTAGTCAAGCGGTACGAAAATAAGCGGGCTCTTGCGACCACTTATTTAGACAAACTATTCAATTTCAAACCTTTAATATGTGAATCGGCCGCGGGCTTGAACTCTTTCTTACAGACATTTCAAGAAAGTGTTAAGGCTCTTCAACTATTAAATATACCTGATCTAGCGAGTTTTGTTTTGTTTTACATCTCGTTACGTAATCTCGATCCTACCACGAGACGCGAATTCGAATTAAACTCGAAGCAAGGGGTAGTACCTGAGTTCAAGGATTTAATGGCTTTTATAGAAAACCATGTCAATGTGTTGGAAATGTCTGATTGTAAACCCAATTCAAATAAAATTTCAAACATAAATAATAATAAATTAAGTCAAAATAAATTCAATTCAAGTCAGAATTTTTCGAAAGCTGACTCTATTAAAGCAACTAATCAAAAGACGACTTTATCATCGTCAGTTGCGAGTACAGATCAACCCTGTGAATCAATTAAATCCAGGGATTGTTTCTATTGTAAGAAACCGCATTCCATTTACAGATGTAATGAGTACATTGATCTTTCGCCGGCACAACGTCTAAACAAAATCAAGCAATTAAAATTGTGTGAAAATTGCCTTCGTGATCATGCTTTAAAAGACTGTCCGTCGAAGATTCGATGTACCATTTGTAAAAATATGCACCATCACACTTTGCATATTGACTCGGGTTCTAGTGCAGTTTCTAGTGCGGTTTCTTCTTTGAGTTCAAATAGCAATGGTGTCGCTGTTTCACTTGCTTGCTCAACTGTTTCAACAGTGCTTTTAGGTACTGCTATTATACACGTCGCAGACTGTTGGGGCCAGTACCATACCGTACGTGCTATAATAGACAGTGGGGCTATGACGGGCTATATGACCCGAGATTGCGCGAATCGGCTCGGACTTGCCCGACGCAAGTGTGAGTTTCAACCAATAGGTTTGGGTGGAAACCCAGTACAAGACTTCGGTGTCTCAACTTGTACTATGAAACCTCGGAATAGTAATTGTCCTATTTTGAATACTGATATTATTATCGTGCAAAATATAGCCGGTGATTTACCGACCACGCAGTTATCAAATACGGTTATAAATCAATTTCAAAATCTCGTCTTGGCGGATCCATGTTTTTATAAACCAGCTCCTGTAGACGTGCTGATTGGTGGTGATCTGTTTCCTTATATCTATAACGGTGAACGTGTTATCTCAGAGAATGATGGTGTCCCTGTAGCTATGAACTCCATTTTTGGATACGTGATCGCAGGACAGACTTCGGTGCATAGTTCAGATCAGACAGTCACTGCTACGTTTTCGAAAGTGAATCAGACAGGTCATACCAAATTTTGTGGACTGTCAACGAATATTGATCAGAATATGTCAAATTTTTGGGAACTGGAAAATATACAGTCTGCTATAGAGCCAAACCCAGACGACTTACTGGCCGAGGAATTGTTTGCAGCTAGTTATAGGCGCGATAGTACTGGTAGATATATAATACAATATCCTCTCCGACCTATTTTCGAGTTGGGTGATTCTCATCAGACTGCGGTTCGTAGGTTTGTCAATCTAGAATCCAAACTCGAACGTCAACCGCTATTAAAGTCTGAATATCACAAATTTATGCAAGAATATGAAAGTCTTGGGCATATGACTTGTCTAGGTACAATGCAAAACGTGGATTCAAAATATATTATCCCGCATTTTTGCATTTTAAAGCCTTCGAGTACGACCACGAAACTCCGTGTAGTATTCGACGCGTCAGCCAAGACCTCAAATGGTCTGTCCCTGAATTCGGTCGTTTTCCCAGGTCCGAAACTTCAGGCAGATTTAAATCAACAGCTGATTAATTTTCGTTTTAATGAGACACTGCTGTTCACTGATTCTTCAGTGCTCTTAGCTTGGCTCAACGCACCTTGTTATAATCTGAAGGTTTTTATCGTTACTCGCGTGGCCATGATATTGGAAGCGGTACCTCGAGAATACTGGTACCACGTGAGCGGCGCATGTAACCCAACTGATATTTGTTCCCGCGGCGCAGCCCCGTCTGTGTTGTTGGCGATGCATGAATGGCTTAACGGACCTCATTGGCTTTCTCTAGTCAAGTCTCGCTGGCCAGTTAAGACCACCGATGAATTCAGGGATATCAGTCCTCCAGAACTAAAGCCTCAAATTACTACTTTAGTTGCTGTGGATACTCATCAATCAAAGAGTTTACTTTACGACTTGACCGAAAAGTATTCTAGTTTTGACAAACTTATTAATGTCGTTGCCAGGTGCTTTCAATTTATTCAAAACTGTAAGGTTTCAAAAGCAAAACGGCAAGCACTTTCCCTTAGTGACATTCGTAAAGCACATGATGTTATAGTTAAATGTGTTCAGAATCACCATTTTGCGGCAGATGTTACAGCTTTGTCAAAAGGCGTGCATTGCTCTCAGGCACTGAGAAAGTTACACCCTTTCCTGGACCCAAACTGTTTCCTCAGGGTGGGGGGTAGACTTTCCCAGTCCAACTTAACTTATGACAAAAAGCACCCTCTACTTTTACCTAAGTGTTCTAATTTCACTAAAATTCTAATTGACTATTATCACAAATTGCATCTGCATGTTGGTCCTCGAACACTTCAAAGTATTTTAAGTCAAAAGTACTGGATCATATCAGCTCGAAATGCAATTCGTTCTCGTACGATTCGATGCATATCTTGTTTTAAAGTCTCACCATCAACTCGACAGCCCCTCATGGGTGAGTTACCTAAGTATCGATCTCAAGATACACACGTATTTCACACTGTTGGAATAGACATTGGCGGTCCCTTTTATTCAAAGGAATCAAATCGGAGGAACGCCAAAATTTCCAAATCGTACTTGTGTGTGTTCGTCTGTTGTTCAACCCGAGCAGTACATTTGGAGGTTCTGTCGTCCTTGAGTACTGAATGTTTCCTGGCCACCTTTGATCGTTTTACGGCCAGACGCGGTCTGTGTCGTACGATAATTTCTGATAATGCCACGAATTTTGTATCAGCTGGCAAGCATCTCACAGAAGTTTCAAAGTTTCTTAACTCACATGGAGATTTCTTGACCAGTAAAATTACTGACCGGGGAGTTGAGTGGAAACATAATCCTCCCACAGGAAGCCATTTTGGTGGGATTTACGAATCTGCCATCAAATCGGCGAAACTACATTTAAAGCGTACAATAGGTACTAGGGCGTTATCATTTGAAGAGTTAACGACAGTCTTTTCTCGAGTTGAGGCTGTACTAAACTCGAGACCTTTGTGTCCATTATCAAACGATCCAACAGAGTTTGAAGTTTTAACTCCATCACATTTTCTAATAGGTCGAGATCTTTTATCAGTACCTGAATACGATCTCACTGATTTATCTATTACTCGACTCAATCGTTGGCAAGCCACCCAGCAGCTTTCCCAGCAATTCTGGAAGCGCTGGAGATTAGACTTTCTTCATACATTGCAACAACGTCAGAAATGGTTTGACAACTGTCAGAATCTGAAAATCGGAGATCTTGTTCTTTTACATTCTGATGCTCCACCTCTGCAGTGGCATTTAGCTAGAGTTACTAAAATACATCCGGGACCTGATGGTATTGTGCGCGTTGTTAGTGTGCGCACAGAGAACAGCGAGTTTACTCGTCCGGTTGTCAAACTTAGTCCTCTCCCTTTGGAGCAGGACACAAATTAATTCATTTATAATTTACTATTTTTACTCACATAACTTTCCTGGTAAAACTTATGTGAGAAATTACTTTAACATACAGTCCACACTCTACCACACAACATACTTTACCTGCATATTCAAACACTACATGTATCAAACACTTACATTACATATTTCAACCTCCTGGTTTGGTAACTGGGAAATCCTGGTGGATTTCGGTGGGGGGAATGTTGGGTTTTGGGCTTTCCAAATTTAAATTCACCCGCCAACTCCTCGCGACACCGCATGGTGGCGCACCAATCGACCAATCGACTGACGTCGCTGTCAGACGCGCGTAATTTGTATTCGAGTGCAAGAATAAATATGTAAAACTTTAAATAACATTAAAAGTTCAGTGAAGTGCCACCTAATAAGTTGCCTAAGGACAGACCACCGTTTCATCTAATTGTGGAGGCTGTTCCACAATTCTGGACGCAGTTGGGAGACCTTAAGCACATCCAGGCGGGTGACGTACATATATCTGTTCATTTATCTCTTGCCCATGCTAATAGTTCAATTCAATAATTTTATTTCACACATGGTGTATCGTACACACCAGTTTTCTTCCCAAGATAATGCTATAAAATAACTTTTTTTCTATTAAAGTACACTTTGGACCTATCAATAGTATAATCAATCAATAACAATTCAATTTGACGATGACAATGGGACTAATTTTTGACTTGAACTCTTTAGAATTTTTGGAAGTTGGCAACACGGATTTGATTAGGTATATGATTATTGTGTCTGTTTATATTATTGTTTTCGCCTACATATCATCATTTTGACCAAAAATGTCACAAAAATAGCAATTTTTTTTTTTTTTAAGTTCGTAGAAAAATAAAAAAAATCTATTTTTTGTAATTACATTATTTTTATGAGTTTAGATAAAGTACTGTATGATACTGCACATAACAAACTCGTGTGATACTATTAAGAACCTCGCCTACGGCTCGGTACTTAAACTCACACTCGTATTTAATAACCCCTATTATGCAACAGTATCATAAACTACTATTTATTTATACTTTACCGATAGGTTAAGACGGGTTAAAGACTGTAAGTAAAGGACTTAAAAAAAAAACAGCTAGGTAAATATTCCGATTTTTATGTACGTTTGTTTGTAATTGATAAACTCAAAAAATACTGGATTTTTCAAAGTACTTAGGCCCTCTGGTATCAAGCGCAATTTATCTCCATAGTTCACATAAATTATGGTGATCATACTTTAGTTCACATAAATTCAACTTTCATTTTCCAAACGATACTGTTTACTGTGACCTTGTCCACTTTCCATAAATGTAAGTAAGCAAAGCAATAAACCGCACCAAACTGGGCACAGCCAGCTGTAATAACATCACTACGTCGGGATTTTTAATGTCCAGTTTAAAATGATTCTGTTTGACTGTCTTTTGCTTTATACTTGGGGCATTTTGTATTGGGAGTTTCAAAAATTGTGTAATTTGTAGGAAAATAATATTTGAGATAGTATTTTTATGATATATATCTATATTAATAATATATCTGAAGAGTATGTTGTTGGAACGCGCTAATCTTCGGAGTTACTGCTTCTTTCACTAATATAAAGCTACATTATCCCCGAAGGTTATAGGCTACATTGTATCCCGGGAACGCGAGTGAAGCCGCGCGGAATTGCTAGTTTCTTATAATGATAATTTATATTTAGATAATAAAAGGTCAAGGTCTGACTGACATAGGCAAATTTTATAGCTAGCAATTCTATAAATGTCACTACTAGCTTTCGTCCCGTGGTTTCACCCGCGATTCTGAGATAAAAAGTAGCATACGGACCTCTTACATATTATAGACCTGCGTGCCAAATTTCATCATGATTGGTTCAGAGATTTAGGCGTGAAAAGGTAACATGCAGACAATCAATCATATTTATTATTAGCTTCCGCCCCACTGTTTCACCCGCGTCCCCGAGGTATCTTTTGTTTTCCCGGGATAAAAAGTAGCCTATATTTTATTCAAGGTACGATCTATCTATGTGCCAAGTTTCATCCAAATCCGTTCAGTAGTTTTTACGAGAAAGAGTAACAAACATACATGTATACTCACAAACTTTTGCATTTATAATATTAGGAAATATCCTTATTAGGTAACTATAACAACACTGACCAAAACACAACAATCCAACAAAGATGCAAACATATTGTATAAAACGCTATTTTTGTCTCTTAATTCACAGTGGGTGATACAAACATACATATACAAGTACACATATAGACAATTGAAGCCACAGTAGTACGCAATAACCACATGCAACCTTGTCACATTCAACAATATCTGAATTTACGTAGAAGAAGCACTGTGGATGTATTGAGTGAATGTGATAAGGTTCTATGACTCTATTAGTCATTTTGGTTAGTGCTTACTTTGTGTAGTCGTTTATTAATAGCTTTTATGATATTACCTACTCGTATTTTGACGTTTTGTTTGAGAGAGTTTCAATATTTTTTATATTATTTGGAGTTTGGGTATACTTTCTTATTATTCGCACATCATTAAGGTGGAGGCTTCGGTTGGGGCGTTAAATTCAAATTTTATCACGTTTTTTGCTAATTGCAGCTCAGTTATAGGTCGTAAGTTATCAACACGTTATTTGCGAGAATAATGGTAGTATATTTACTGATTAATAACAAAATAAATCATCAACATATTCCTCCAAGGTATATATTACTGACTTAAACGACTATGTCATGTAAATATACTACCATTATTCTCGCAAATAACGTGTTGATAACTTACGACCTATAACTGAGCTGCAATTAGCAAAAAACGTGATAAAATTTGAATTTAACGCTCCAACCGAAGGTTTACCCTTAATATGTGAAACCCTAGCCGTTGAAGTATTAATATTTACTATAGTAGATATAGTATTGTGTATAAATTTCGTAAGCTTCGGACAAAAAACGAATAATTTTAAACTAACTATAATTTTTTTATGAAGGTGGTAGGTACACATAGCCTATAAGGGAACTGGCTCTTAAGTGCAGCAACACATTGATTAAAAAAGTGCTTTTTTATAATGAAGTACTCTGGTACTGTAGTTCTCTACCCTATCACCGTGATATAGTTTTCTCGCCATGTTTTCCTTCACCAAAATCTCAAGTTCATTGTAAGATCCGCTACATTATTCACGGCTTTCGACGAAATCATCACTGAGCTATCATCGCCTTAAAAATTCCATGTCACATGATCAATAAGATAATGATAAGGTACCGTTTCTCATTTTGTCATATAAAAGACTTTCAAACAGGGATATCATTGCAAGTACGCCTACATTATACAGGAGGAATCTAAACACTCATAAAAATGAAATGTGCAGAAAATTACAGATACCTATCCAAGCAAAGTAATCTTTTGTATTTTGTCATCCGTCAAAATGTATTTTCACATTTTCAAGTATCTCCAAAGAGGGTTTCGCGGGGTTTTTGTGAACGGTGTCCTTTACCTCTTGAGTATTTTTTTTTGCTTTTCTTTCGTTCGTCTTATACGCTTCGCCGGCATTAATATTCATAAGTAAATTGCTTGGATGATCTTTAGGTAGGTAAGGGTAGGTTTTGTTCGGGTTGTAATGGATTTTCAGTGTATGATTGTGTAATGAACCCCTGTTGATTTGTTTTCTATTTACATTACAGTTTTTAGATTGAAAACTGTTTTTTTTTTACTTACCATGTCGCTGTTTCCCGTGGTTTCAGCCGCGTTCCTGGAATATATAGTAGCTTATATTATTTTTCATATTATAGGGTATCTGCGTGACAAGTTTCATTGCGCTCGGTTTAGGCGTGAAAAGGTATATAATATTAGTATGGATGGATAGTATTTTACCACTATCTTTGGTCTATCCTGCAGTGATAGACCGAAAGTGATAAGCACCTAATACAACCTAGAAAGAAACTGTAGAAAAATGAAACTGAATAAACGAAGAAAGAAAAATTACCGTACCACATTACATAGTTTTCATACAAATATTCAACATAATGTCAAATAGATTTATTATGCCAAGTCACTAAGTTTATCTTTTTCTGCTGATACTTTTGGCTGACACTTACTATAGATTAGAAGAGCCTAGTCATTTCAACCATAAACAAAATCTTCAGGCTACATATCCATAGTTTACAAAAACTCATTTCAATTTAAATAAAACGCTAATCCTTATTTACCACATTTAAATATTCTCTATGACCAAACGCCACCCCATAAGATAAGGGATTAAAAGAAAATGACATCCATTGTGGATGGCCACTTGTGCAGCGCAATCACCCGAGACGTTGGCGAAGGAAACATAGAAAAAGAAAAAGATATGAAAGAAACAGGAGAATAAAAAGATAAAACATGCTGTACATGTTAAAGGGACGTCTAAAAAGGTTGTAATGGAGATCGCGTATCTTGAAATGTGGCGCTAGATGTTGCAAAATTGTGGATGGGTTTATACATTGACTAGCTGTCCCCCGCGGTTTCACGAGGGATCTTATGTTTTCCCGGGATAAAAAGTAGCCTATGTGTTATTCAAGGGTTATGTTACGTTTATATTGTTAACAAGAAAACTTTATTTTATATCTATTTTATTCAGCTTTTTTCTACAAAATATATAATTACCAATTTCCCAAATAAGGTAAACAATTTATGTACCTGGTGGTATGAAGTAAAATGTTATGATCGAGATCGAGGATGCAACATTTTACATTATCAAAATAATATGTCGGTTATTCGACAATATCTTACATAGTTAAAATTTCCTAACACAGCAAACTTAACAACATCTTCAGATGATCTCAAAAGTTACAAATAGGAAAAAAACTAGTACAAAGCACTCACTGAACTTAGCATAAAGCCTTGAAGTCGCTTAGAAGTCCTCGTGGAAGCTGAGCCAGACATTTTCAAGGAAAAACCTCGGGAAACGGATCGAAAATAGACTAGAAAAAAATCGAGACATCTCCACGGGCGAGTCTCAAGCCTCGAACCTTGGAGTTATGGTGGATGCCTGTTACACAGAAGCGAATATTTGAAATTCGGTGTGACTAAAGTTTTCCATTTTTTTGTTAAATTTTATTTATCTAAGTTTTTTTATAAAACTGTTGTGTTCTGACTTGACATGACGTAAAAATGTAAAATAATATGAAATAAAAACTATTTGACGACCAATTTAATTTTAACATAAGCCTGATTTTTTCAAAATGAATATTGCACAAAATATTATTTTTATCTCTGGAACCAAAACAATAATCATGCAAGAATTTTACAGAGTAATTTATTATCATATTTTCTAGCTCATAATTCCATTTAGACATTGCTCTTAAACTTTAGACACTGAAATTTACAATCCATTTTACAGAAAATGTTGTAATCTATTATACTAATAATAAAACTGAAGAGTTTTTTGTCTGTTTGTTTGTACACACTAATATCTAGATCAACCAGTCTTATTCGAAAACTTCTTTCACTAATAGGAAGCTACATTATCCCCGAAGGTTATACGCTACTTTTTATCCCGGGAAAGCAAGTGAAACCTAAAGAGTTAGGTATATTGCTATGACATTATGCTTTGGTGTAAATGCGGAAAACCTTTGTTTCTCGCCACTCACCGTGCCGTATCATTAACTCGGAGTGGATGGAGCTTTTTTGACTTTTTAACGTTAATCTTTTTTTTTATTTATGGAAAAACGAGTGGTGTCACCCAGTCTTTGAGTTTCGACAAGCGAGTGAGAGATCGCTCAATATTCGCTGATGGTGGGATCGCATTAATTAAGCGACGTTTTTTAGTATTTTTTGTTGGTTGAGGTGGTTGGGTTATGAATGGGAATGGTTATAGAAATGTTTTAAGCAGAGGGAGGTGTTTTGAGTATTTTGCAGATAGGAAAAGCATGTACTTTAAGGGTATGCATCGAAGAATCTAGTTGAATAATGAAATTATATTTGTATCGCATAATATGATACGATATTAAAATAATATAAAAATCTTAAATTATAAATTTAAGAATTTTTTTATATATAGTTTGTATATTTGTTGTACATAATTGTAAATATTGTATATTTAAGTATTGTAGAATAAAGTAATGATAAAAAAAAAACTTAAAGCTATATTTTTAGCCTGATTTTTTTTTTTTTACTTTTACTACTGATACTATTCAGATAGAAGAAAAATAATTAAGAAACGCTTGAATCTACCAATTCTCTATTTTCTATTAAACACAATTCGACATACCAAATCATTAGCCATGTTCAAAGATCATTAATATAATATTAACAATACATCATCACATCAAACAAAGTCACAAGTTATTTTAACCCTTTATTATAAAACACCTGTTGATTTCATGGGAATAGTCACGGACAATAGGGAAGACAATCCTATGTTGAATAGGGAAGTATTATTTACAAACCGCATGAAATAGAAAATATATTTATATTTGCTTCTGATTGTCATAGTGACTGGTTTCTTGTCCACTTGGTGTAAGAGACTTATGACGCAAAAAAAAACTTGATAAATTTGATTAAGGTGGAGGCGTCGGTTTCGCGCTCCAACTGAAGGTTCACCCTTAATAAAAATTGTAAAATTAAAAGAAATATCCACAAAAAAAATGAAGCCTTGCTGAGTTTCTTGCCGGAGTCTTCTCAGATCAAGTGTACGTGGAACCGGTGGTAGAGTCTATTGTAATGATTGTAACTATCGACGTTCGTAAACTGAATAAATGAGTTTTTGTTTTTTTTTATTTTGTCATATCCTACTAATATCATAAATGCGAAAGTTGTATGTATCTTTAGTGAGTATGTATGTATCTTTGCTGCTCTTTCACGTAAAAACTACTGAACGGATTTGGATGAACCTTGGCACATAGATAGATCATACCCTGGAATAACATATAGGCTACTTTTTATCCCGGAAAAACATGAGATACTTTGGGAATGTGTGTGAAACCGCGGGGGACAGCTAGTATTTAATTAAAGTGACCTACTGGTGTATTCCGAAAACATTTAAGAGATTATCTCACTTTCTTTTTAAACTTAGGACGATGTTCGCCGTCTAGAAAACGCTCCGATAAATTATAATAGGGCGTTTACTATAAATTTTCGTTGGAAAAAGTCGTCGTAAACGCCCGATTATAATTTTATCGGACTAATTTCTTGTCGGTGAACATAGTGTGCTATCCACAAACACTATCAGCCACATCAACACGGACCACAGAGATATTTGTTATCAAACATACACCAAAAATGCCAATAAATATTGTTTTTAATCAAAAGATATTATATATACCTACCAACCACGTGTATTAAATTTATGTGACATAGATATTTATGTAGATATGATATAATATCCTAATAAGATATAGGAGACGACAAATATGAATACAAAAGGGACGTGAACAGAGCAAATATAAATCATAGCATTATGAGGAGATATCGTAATGAAATCGGGCGAATGAAAGAAAACATTTAAGGGGATGTATCTTTTGATGCTTTCTACTTTGGATTGAATCACGGCTAAAAATATTATTTTAGTAAATAATTTTAAATAACAAAAAAGAAATGTCTGAATAAACCTACTAGAATCTTAAATTATCTTACATCTTTTCTTTTAATTTACAGTAACAAACAAAAACAAAATAATTGAACTTAAACTTATTTTTTTTTTAAAGTGTACTATTTTTAGTTTGCTTTTCTTTCACGGAACTGATCAACGTGATTGCATAGAGATAGATTATAGGCTGGAGAGTAATAAACTACTATTTATTTCGTAAACGCGGGTAAACTTTTTATTAAAGACATGAATGAAAAATTTGAACTATTCGTTATCAAATTTATGGCAGGTTGAAACTATGATTTTTATAAATATAATCTTTTCGTCATTTTGATTGGGCGAGCTAAGTAAATCCCGCCCCCTGGCCATGTAATGGCTCACAACAATAACTAATGATTCCTACTGATCTAATATTTACGAACAACATTAACATTAATACTTTAAACTACTTAAAACTATAACATTGGTATTTTGTTTAAATAAATTCTGAATTCAAACAGCAGTTAGCCGTTGAACCAAAAAAAAAAAATATTTTTGCTAAAAGATAGAAAAAAGACGTTTGAAATACGTCCCCTTAACGTGAGTCACCTTAGAAAAGAGATGCAAGTAAAAAATATTCAAAAATCTCAACAATATGGGTGAGAGTTGAGACGCCGTAATTTCGAGTCGTGCAAAAGGAATAAAGATAAAAAGTCGGCATCCATTCAGATTTCCCTTGTGTACAGAGTGTTTTTATTATGTAGAATTCCATCTTGATAAGTAAGTGAAGTTGTGTTCGTTATACGGTTTAATTATACGATTTTGTAATATTTTTGTTAGATTTGTAGATAACTTTTAATAAAAAAGAGCATTTCTTTTTACTATATATTGACCTGTGTTTGACCACAATCTAGCAGTGGTCAGTGATGATGTGGCCGATGATGGTAAGCAAACAAAGCCTAAAAGGGAACTCTCAAGTACAGCTATCAGAACACACCGGTAGGTGCTTGGCGACAGATTTTCAACTTGAGGGTGGTAGCCAGCCAGGCGGGTACTACAAAGTACCTACCCTACCACCGTGCTATGGTTTCTTCACCATGTTTTCATTCACCGAAAGCTCAAAATCACTGTAGGATTCGAACCCTTGACCTTTTCAAATTCAAATACAAATTCAAAAGTGTCTTTATTAAATGAACTCATTGCAAGTATTTTTAATCGTCAAATTTGTAAAAATAAAAAATATGTATATAAAAATAAACTATAGAAAATAAAATAAAATATTAAAATTAACAATATGACAATAATAATAACAAAAATTATAATAACAATAAATAGCATGTGAAGCGAACAACTCATTGAAATGCGTTCTTCGTTTCGGCATTCGACGTCATTACCAATGAGCTATCATTGCCTTAAAAAAAACACATTTCATTCTTTTGGGACTGTTTTGGCACAGTAAATAACTATTTAAAATTTATATGAACTTAATTTCACAGGATAATATTAGTAAACATATATTTTTTTTTTAACAAAAAATGCCAATGTAATATTACTTTTCTTTTATTACATTATTTTTATCTACGCACATTATTCCCACTTCCCACTCCCCAAGTCCCACTTCCCTTATAAAATCCTTCGAAGCCGTACTCCGTTAAATATTTTCATAACAAATGTGCTAGGCGTAAAATGAGAGTTATTATTAACAATAAATCCCATATTGCACGGTTTGATGTATCAACACATGAGTATTGAGTTTATTTTCACTTTTGCACAAATAAATAAATGCTGGTTATCATGTTTTCATACGCAGCAGCTACTTTACCTGAATTTCAGAATTGTTTATTAAGTATGCTCCAGTTTTTAATATAACCTGAATCCTAAAATATCCTATTTTATATAGATCATACAATAATTTATCTCGTTTTATGTTTTTATATTCATTGACGTAGATTTTTTTAAAGATTTTTATCTACTCTCATATCGTAATATTCTTATTATGAAATCAAAATCAGTACTTTAATGACGCACTTTAGGCACACCCGTGTATAATGATTAATTATAGTACAGTTTTGTTCCCAAGATAATGCTATAAAATAACTTTTTTTCTATTAAAGTACACTTTGGACTTACAATACTTACAATACTCCACAAATATCTCACTAAAGAAGGTAAAAAAAATACAAATCTCTCCCCACACCCCAACGAGCATTATTGTAATCTGTGCAATAAAAACGATATTAAATTTAAGACTTTTACTTTTTTATAACGGAAGATGGAAAATGTGTATTTCATATCAGTTGTTAAAATAAAACGATGGATTTAGACGAGTTCGGGGCACGTGTGGTGTATAAAATCGGGAGAATGGGAATAAATAAACATTAAAGTCGTTAAAGTAATGCTACAGTAAAGTAAAGTAAATAAATACCAATTATATATTTTTTCATAAATTATAGGTTCAGTAACTACACAGATTATTGGATATGTATTTAATAAGTAAGGCTAAAACGTCATATTTTGAGTAGTACTGTTATTACTGCAACTCTAATTGTCATCCTGTATATTTATATGAATATTTACTAACTACAAGATCAAATATTTATAATTATTTATATCTAAAAAATATTAACATGGTCTTAGGCCTATCTATACCTGTGCATATAGTAAATATAATACTGAACTTGAAACAAATTATAAAACTTGGTATTCCTAAATAACCTAATTCCTTTTTGGCGTACGTAGCTTTTCTCTTGAGCACCCTATTTACTATTATTTCCTTACGAATGTTACCTATTTTATGTTATCCGTTTTATTTCGTACACCCGCTTTATTGTACTAACATAAAGTAAGAAATAAAAGATTTGTTATAAAAATTAAACCCTTAACAATCCCCCTCCTTATCTAAACGAAAAAAAGCGTTATAATTTTTATTGTTGTTCTAAAGATGGTCGTATCTCATCCACCATTTTGTTTTTAAAGATCGAATTTTAAAAAGCAAGAAATAAAACGCGCATAAAGAATGTTTGAGCATTACCCTTTTTATTACTGAAATGAAAAGATGAAGTTATGTTTCAAGACAAAAGTAATAAGTGTAAAAATTAAGGGATGCATTTTTTATGTATAATTTTAAAATATGATTTATTTTCTATAATATTTTTTTTATTTGTAAACTTTTAATGTAGAACAAAAATATCTTTATCGGATGATACAGGCTTGTAATAAATCAATAATATTATGAATAAAAACGTGTTAATATAACCGTGACTGATTGAAACCTTAATCTGAGACAACTATAAAAATCAACGTCAAATAACATTTAGGGGCTCATCAAAAATTCAAAGAAAAAAGCTCATTTAACTGTCAATAAATACAATTTAACGATTTAAAAAGAAATTAAAGGAATTAGTTGAGAAAAAAGTGAGCCATAAAGTTTTAAAAAACACGCTCGAAATTTTATATTTATTTGACGTTTTATTTCATTTTATGTCACTTTTTAGTTTAATGTCAGTGACGCGTGCGCATATGTTAATGACACAACTCACTTTTATGTATTACACAGGCTGTTACATTTTTACGATGCCTGGTATTACAATGATAGAGGGTGTTCCGTCCATTATCAGGTATTTAGTGTTAATTGCATGTTTTTTATTATCGGCGTCGCCAACCAAGAAATTATAGTTGGTATCTTTTATTGGTAATTAGGTTTTTATTGAGACTTATTACTTATTGTAAGTTCAGCGATTTGTATACATTTCCCTTTACCAGAACATGTATTTACTTCATGAAATTATAATATATAAAAAAATATTTTCATTAAACAAAAAAATATGAAATGAAAAATAGTTTGTTGGCTCGTAGTTTAACAACATGTTAGGTACCTACCATACGTTTACGAAGTACAGATGTGTAAGGAAAATCATGATTTAACTACAGCCACAGTATCACAGCAAAACACTAAACTAGACACACAAAAGTAATATATTCCTATCTATAAATGGTTTACGACCAACCACGAACATTATAGTGAATGAGATTCGAGTTTATTACGAGACAGCGATTAGCCAAAATCCTTATGACTTGACCATAAATAATGTGTATAAAAATATATCCCGAAAAAAAGAATAACTCATTTTTTTATTGTGACGCGTTTATGCGGATGGAACTTTTTAGGGTGCCGTTGGTTGGTAAGAAAAACGGCCTTTAAAGATGACCACTTTTATAGCATATAAGTAGGTAAGTATATTGTTTACAAAATTTTCAATTGATATGTAAAACTCTCACATTACACGAATGAAATCTTGATAAATTTAATGCAATATTTTTCTTACTTACACGTCAGTCAATATTTACCTACTTCCAAAATAGTGCCTTATTGCTTTCATCGGTAATTAGAAGGCTATTTAAAAATACATTTCTATTACGGAACCAAGCATAGCACATGACTTTTCGTACAGCATTGAGCATTTTTTATAGTGATGTGACACACGCGCCGATACGGTTCGATATATTTTTTTATGATCGAATTTAATTTATTTGTGTCGTCGTAAACGTCAGTGTCGAGTATCGATGCTTGCGAGTTTCGAGATTATTATTTGTTGCGCATGCGATTTTTAACGACGCTGTCACAAAATTGTATGATGCGGTTGTTTATTAAATACATTTTGTAAATCAAGAAAGTATTTTGCTCATATTTTTTGGAGTAATATTTATTTGACGGGCGTAATTTTTAAATTTAAGATAAATTAAAGGAATGCAATTGAATAGTATATTGCCTACTTTTTTTGCAAAAATAAAGAAAATTTTATTTTGGTAATTATTATAGTAGGCGGTACCTACAGGTTGATGTTATTTTTTTACTAAATTCACTATAAACTTATTTGTACAAAAATATAACGAGTTGAAATATAATTATTACACCTATAATATTTTATTTTGAATTAATTCCATAGCAAAGCGCCCAAAGTTTTATATTTCTAACAATAATAATATTTATCAACAATCTAGAAAATATTGAACTGTAAAATGTTGACTGTTCGTTTTATTATCAGTTCACATCAATGTTGCTACTTCAAGCTGTTGAGATAAAGAGACAATGTTAGTTTATTATAAGCTGTAACTGCAGTAATACGCTTTGAGAATGAATTTCAATTCAATATTATTTAAATTTCAAGTTTTAAGTCATATTTCAATTTATATTCATATCACTATTGTTCGTTCATACTACTACTACTATTATTATATAAATGCGAATGTAAATCTGTGTGTAAGTTTATTACCCTTTCAAAATTAAACTGTTGAAACCGATGTTTGCCACGCAAATAGTCTATGTTATGGAGAAGGACATACGCTACTTTTTATCCTGGAAAAGCGGGTGAAACCGCGGGAATACCTAGTTTTATATATTTATTTTTCACAAAAATACAATTAATTTTCTCAGTATTACGTTATTATTATTATTTTAAGCTTTAAGTAACTAATTTCGCGACGCTTTTCATGAAACCTCTTTTTATTGTAGCGACCTAAATAACCTTACAGATTGCTTCGTATTTTATTCATTCAAAATTCAACCATAAACATCGTTGCTAAAAGTTTAATTTTCTCCAAATGCAAATTTTTTCAAGTAGCAAGATCAGTATCGAGAGAAAATTTTATCCAGTCTTTCGATCCCTTTGAAGCGATTTGTCGCGAGATGCCAAAGAACCTATTGTTAAACTTCAAAGGTATTTTTTTATTCGTACTTTATTATTACGCTTCCTCGAGCAGGTATATTGTAATACATTTGATATTTTTGTATTAGAACATTGATTAAATTCTGTTTTCCTATAATGTAGAATCAAATATGTTTTACCTATTTTTTTACCATAAACAGACTTAATTGTTTAAAGGTTGTAGGCCACAGATTAGTTACTAGTTACTTAAAGACATAAAAAACTGACTCTCAAGTGAACAGTGTCATTTTTTACTTGAGGGTGGTAGCCAGTTGGGGTTTGTTATTCTACCAGCGAGTTACGGGTTTTCCCTTTGGACCTTGTACCAACACGATTCTTATTATAACAAATATCACTAAAATAGTTCTCCAAATATGTGTACAGAATCTTCAAAATTTTATTTACCTTTCGTTGAATACAGGAGCAATAAAAATTCTAATCTAACTCGAAAAAAATACGTTTCAATTTCCAAAACAAATTAGATTTGCAAAGAAGAATTCATGTTGTTTGAACTTATATCTTATCTACAATGGAATAAGCTCTATGAAGTACAGGTAGCAATCTCAATGCGGAGGGTGGAATCACTGAATCGGAGTATCCTAATTTATTTTTTTATTTACTTCTTAAAATGTATGCAAATGCAAATGATTCTTTGCGATTGATGCTTTGTCGCTAGATTATCAGGTGAATTTATCTCCGTCTCTGTCTTTCTTATTACATTTCGTATTTTTGTCTCGTGCCCTCGATCTCGTTATAATAAAAGCAATTTGTCGGTTGCGTATTCAATTTGGCAGAGTAAAATTAGGTATAATAAAATTATACAGATTTACGCTAACGGTAAAGTAAAATGTATCTAACGTAAGAGGATTGAGTTTTTACCTAATTTTATATGCAGAGGGGACACGTTTTGTACCTGTGGTTTGTAATCTTCTTAAATTAGGCTTAAATACAAAATACACCATATATAATTTGTCATATTATAGATTTAAAAAAATCTAGAAATAAATAACTAGTTTAACTTAGCAGTCCAACTTTTTTCTAACAGGATTATTGTCAGGCCAGATGAAGCCATTTTTGTTTTTTTTTTAAATTAAACCCCTAACGGGTTACATTAGTTTATTATTTAAAATGCTGACAAAAAGAAACTAACTCCTAATTATGGAATAATATAAAATTGGAGCCTTAGTTCACAATTTGGCCACGAGGTCTCTCCCTCTGAACAGACTAATTTCTTTAGATTTTTTATTATTATTTTATATTTCTTAGCCGTATCCTTTGTCTATAGAGGTTTTCAGCACAATCTATTCCGATAGCATTACAAAGCGGTGTGTAAACAATAATAAATTACTAAACCATTAGAGTGTTATCCTTTGAGAGTGCTTCAACGTTTTATTGCACTACACTGAGAGATAAAGCCGATAGAATATACCAATACTGTGAATTATACCCTTTTATTAAACCCATTCACAGTTTATTACGTTGATTGGTTTAACAGCGTATTGCTATTTTGAATGTGAAAATCTGATATGAGTAATATTCGTGACGAATCTAAAAGATTTTTAACGGAGTGCGAGAATTCAATAATTTTTCCAATATTATAGAGATTGAAGGGTTAAATGAGGAATGTACTGTAAAAATACAAATGTGACCAAATTTTAGCATGGTACCATATTTTAAATCACACGTCAAAATATATTTTTTTTAAATGATGAGTTATATTAGGTATATTGATGAGTAATTTTACCCATGCAAGTATGTCAGTCATTAGATCTGTCGTCTTGTATTATTCATATTATCATATTAATTTGGTATTGCTAAAATAAAAATAAAAAAGGAAGAGGATAAACAATCATCCTATATTTTTTTTTAAGGTGCATGGAATACAATCCCATATAATGGGTGGACCTTAAATATTATTGAGTAGATATCGGAAAGCAGTTTAATGCGGCAATAACATGCATTGTTTCCGCCCCACTATAATAAAAACTCCATTCAAATTATACATACAATAAAAGAGTCAAGTGTATCACTCACTTGAATTACTCTACGAGCACAATTTAGAACTCACGACGACGCTATCATTGTAAAAGACGATACGATACGGATAGCTGCAATTAAAAAGTTATAGTCTATGTTTTTACAATAAATTATAAAATTGTAGATTGTTTTTATTTTTTACAAAACATAAATATAAATACTTAACAACAAAATGATGAAAAAATTATAGATTTTCTTTTTAGTTACACTACAAAACTGTTTTATTATTCAGCAGAAATACTTATATATCACAAGTAATATAGAAAATTAGATAGCCTCTTGTGTCGGCCAATTCAATATCGTATAACGCCTATCGTAAAGAAATCGTATCGTATAAACAAAATAGCAACCTGTATACGAACTTGTACTAAACTTTATGAGGGCATTGTTTTATTAATATCTATAAAAAGTGCTTCCAAGTACGCCGCTTTAGCTAGAAGTTCTCTTATAGCTTTCAGTGTTTAGAGGCTTAATGGTCATGCTAAGTTTATTATTCTTATAGCGTGCAGTTAGTTACTCTAGTGAGTTCTATTAGGATTTATTGCTGGTATAATATACCTATATAATTAAAATAAAATTTATTTATATTTTAGGGCTCACAATAAAAATGGGATTGTATTAGTTAGTGCATATTAATGAATATTACTTAATCTTATTTAACTTTTATTTTTTATTTTAATTATAATTCATGTTCAAAAACTATTGTTTATGTGTACCTATAAAGACAGCGCTCATTGCAAAAACAAAACTTAAAAAAAACTTGTAAATGTAACGACAGACTACATTCTGTAAGCATTTTATAAATACCTAATACACGTTAATGAAATCATTTTTTTTTTTAAATTTCAGATTGACGCAGTATCGCCAGAAGAAACATCGATGTCAGAAAAATCCTCTGAGAGTTCAATTCTGTCATCTATTATTCCTGCAAAGCTTTCTGGATCCATCTGTACCGCAGTTCTCTTCATGCTAGGCTGGAAACTATTCTCAAACAAACGGTGAACATCATGTATAGTCTTACATAGGGCGTTGTAAAAATAGAACGACACGAGACGTTCGGAGAATAACTTACTCGGGTTATCCTAAACGATACGTTTGAAATTTTTGTAAATTTTATATCGATTAATATTAATATAATTATTAGGCTGTTTAAATAGCCTTTTTTATAATGTAGACGAAATACACACATGACTTTATGGAAAGTTGTGTGTTTGTAAAAAAACGTCTTAACAAGCGCACACCATTATGTCATATATATTATAGAATTTAATATCATATATTTTTTTAATTCCATTAACTTTAGTCCAGATGATATATTCACATTTTTAAATAAACAAAAAGTTTATATTTCCTGATAAAAATTAAAATATTTGTTTGTCTATGCCATTTTTTGTATACATGATGGTATCATATTCAATGTGGTATTTTTTACTCTTATTTAAAATATACTTAGATGATATTAAAGAATAATACGTTCCAAGACTCAAAAATTATTCACCAAACCAATGATTAAAAAAAACAAATTATTCAATGTATATCTTCTAATGTGTACCTTCAATATTCGGATAATACCTATAAAGCTTATTAGTAGTGCACATCAAGAGTTTTCTTGCTATCACCAAATTGAATTCTTAAAAATTATGTCAAATCTTATTAATTGTATTCAAAAGTCAATTCACATTCCGCTTTCGGTGTTAAAAATGTAATAATAATATTGTTCTACTAAATATAAATTAAATATACATACATAATATACAATACTTTATACTATTAAGAGGTGTTAAGAAACGAAGGATTTTGTGGAATGGACCAGTAACGTCTTAATGTAAGATTAAACGAGAAAAAAAAATAGATTTTATTTAAAAACGAAATAGAGTCCGTTTTTCCATAATTTGTTCCAAAGAGAGCAGCCTAAAATCTATCACCGATTGATCTCATTATTTTTTTCTATAAAAAAATGTTTATTTTAGAAAATATCGTAGCGTATTTTATATGTAGGTCTGTGTAGGGTTCGTGCCAAGTTGTTAAAATGGAGATTTTATCAGAGATGGTCTATTTTGTAATATTATTGTATAAAATTTAATTAAGATTGATTGATAAGCTTGTCGTTTTTGTTTATCGAATAATTTGTAGAAATAATTAATTAAACTTCGTATTAAATCTTTAATTATAAACAAAATAACATTGACTGTGGTCAAAATTTATTTCAAAAGTGTAAACAAAAACTATGAGCTATTTTCTGTATGCTTTTTAATATACTTTTTTGTAAATATTATTCCATTAGTTCGATGCTAGTTGATTACACTTTAGTTAAAATACAAGAGGCTTCGGTCGAAGTAAGGTATTATAATTAATGCAACTAACAACATTTTGTTTCCATTTTTTTTTAAAACCAACATAAAATTAAATATTGAATAAAATGTCAGTAGATAAAAATCAAACCTGTCCGTGAAATATTTTACAATTCATTAACCATTTAGAAAATACAATTTTCTACTAACAAAAAATTAAACAACTCAACGAAAAGGGAACAAAATATTTTGGGAACAAAATCATTATATCCAATGGAAAAACATATTTTTTTTCGTTTATTAACATTTTTAATTTAAGTAAGTTACAAAATATACGGAAGAATGTGTTCAAATGTGATATGTATTTATTTAAGGAGACGATAAAATTAATAAAAAGAAGTTTTCCTAATGATCTCTTGGAAACTCTTAATTGCCGATTCGTTTTTGCTATTTTTTGTTAGCGAGTATACTCATTATGCTTAATTTATCATATTTGTGTTATGTCAAATTTTTCTGAATACTCATTTTTTTTTGCTCCGAGTAATACTCGCTACAAAAATAAATTGCAAATTAAATGTAAAACACGCATTTAAGAGTTCTGTACATAAATTAAAATTGGTATGCTTAGTGCACTTTTTATAATAATTATAATCTGTAGAGAAAATTTCCAAATTTCCATGATATTGCTTGACATGAAATAAAAAAATAATTTATGTAGGAGATTCAAATCATGTAATAAATAAGGTTACCGCTCATTTTTTTTAATTACAATAAGTTTCAAGAAAACTATAAAAATAATAATCCGTTTTTTATGTAGGTATGTAAGTGAAAATAAAAATGATTTGAATCTTTTATGTAAAAATTTAAATTCCGCTTGCTGCTGTATAACATGGTAAATATTAAAATGTAATACTATGAAATTCTAAGCAATATAATTGTAACTACTCATAGGTATAAGGTTTGTCTCACTACCGAGACTTTCTTATGTTCCAAGTATTTAAAAAAAACAGAAGAAATCTACTGTTTTTGAAATATTTGTATTGTAAATTAATATAATTTTATTAGCTTTAATATATTTTTTTTAGAAAAATATGCGATTTTCTACTATGTAATGTTAAAAACGGCCTGTATATTTTAGCTAATTTACGATTTAGTTAATATTATAATTATCTAATTATTTTTAAGTTTTTCTTTTAGCTTTTCATAACTACAGTCATACCAAGTGACTTAATTAAGTTGTGTATTCTATTATTAATATAATTATCATTTTATATTTTGAGATCAACTGCCAAATTATTTCTGTTTTTTGATATTTTTATTATTTTGAAATATACTTTTTTTTATAAATAAAATATTGTTTTACTATGTAGTTATATCAGAAACCTTTCAAAAACTGTTTAAAAATAGTAAATCCTCTATTATAACTAACATAGCCATTTCAAAGTCGGTTTAGTCTTCAAAGTTTTAGTTATAAAACTCATATGTTGTCTGAGCACCATCCATCTAAGTTAGATGTCTTTTCTAACTTAGAAAAACATTATCGGGCAAAGTTGTAGTTAAGTTAATATGGTCAGTTAAAGTTGATCTATTTCACTTAGATGGTTTTACGACTACGGTGAAATGGGGGTTTTAAAGTTAGGTGCTTAGTTTTAAGTTATTCTAACTTATATTGCCCATTTACTTGTGTGAATATGAGAAATCTTACTCGAGTTATATTAGGTCCAAGTAGAGGCACTTTTAGGTCATAGGTACCTATAGTTAATAACTCACTTCATAACACTGAGTTATTATTAAGTACTACGTATAGAGAAGCTATCATAGTAAAGATAATGCTCCATTTTTAACCAGACAGTTTAAGGTAAAACCTTCGAGCGCGAAATTCAAATATTACTGTCATATACGACTATTTCATGAAAATGTTACTAATATACCTTAGAGTAACATGTTGATGTTCTTTTGTTATTAATCACGAAATATACTACCATTCTGGTCGCAAATAACATGTTGATAACTTACGACCTATACCGAGCTGAATAATTTGCAAAACAACTTGTAAAACAAGATAAAATTTGAATTTCGCGCTCTAACCGAAGGTTTCACCTTAAACACGTAGCACTAGACCGTTTTTAAGGTGTAGCTTCTTCGCGACCAAAAAGTCGTAAGCGCTGTAATTTAATTTTTTATCAATACGATTAAGTAGCCAAGTATGTACCAGTAGGTAATCCTTAGTATACGTTAGAGATCATCAGCGGGAGACAGCGGGAGACAATGGTGCCGATTCTGTTGTTTACGAACTAAATAAATTTAATCTCACTATATCTCTTTCTAATAGTAAATCTAAGAAAGGGATGCAAGATATTTTAGTCCTGTCAGTTTAGTCCGATCACACATTTCAACGTGAATTTAAGCGCGATCTTTTTACCCGTACATTACGACGGCATGGACTAAACTGACAGCATTAAAAATGTTCTATCTTTTTTCAATAAGTTTAACATGAAAGAGAGGTGACTTGTCTAATATTAGTTAAGTTCGTAAACAACAGAATTGGCACCAATATCGCAATAGCTAGTAAATATGGAATAAACAGTACCTAGGTCAAAGAAATGACCAGAAATTAAAAACGACGCAACTTTTACACACTACGACTGACCTTTATTCGTCGGATTCTAGAAGCTCCTTCATGTCACATCCAAGTCAATGCACCATTATCTCACTTGCGGTCCTTCCAATAGCACATGAAATCGTTAGCGATGGAGAAACACTTATCACGAAGATCACCAGCACCATATAGAATTAGTAGGTAACCAACAGCATCGGCGACGAGAGTCGGTCATAGACTGCCAGTAAAAACCAGCTTGAAAGACAACATTGGAGGAAAGGAGGTAGGTGATTTTAAATATGAGAAAATAAGAGGGTAGTGAGGATAAAAATTGGAGGTAGGAAAGAAAAATTGTACGGAGCTAATTTACTGGCGCAAATATTTAAAACGTTATACCATCATAAATGAAGTAAGTAGAAACTTATAATCATTATTTTAAAAGTCTAACATGGGTTTACATTGGATAGATTATTAAGGTTTTTTATTGATTACTAATACCTTTACGCGAGCAATTATTGTATTATTTTAAATAGGTAGGTATGTACGTGTGAGAATATAAGAATAGGGTAGTTGATACTCAAAAATAAATGACCAAACACTAACCAATACATAAAACATGTAAAAACACGTGGAAATATCAAATATGTTGTAGTTTTAATGCTTTTTATTATTTTTAATTACCAGTGGAACCACTAAGAGTAGATGATGCTGTGAAACTATGACGTCATAGTGTAATATTTCATACAAAATTCCATATAAACTATCGTTTTGACATTTATTAAAAAGTAGCTGATTTGATATGTCAGTCAACTAACTACCCTATTGTGTGAATAAACATTGTCAAATGTTAATATATATATATATATTATGTTAATATGTTAATATCTTCCGATTTGACAATTATTATTAGTTTTTTTTTTTTTTACTGATCAATCTCCATCGTTTATCTTCAAATACCCTGACACTGGCAGAATTGTGTAAAACACGCATCTAATGCCATTCAATCAAGAAGTGAAGTGAAGTGATATGTCAGTCAACTACCCTATTGTGAATTAACAGAAATACCCTTTGTCAAACCTTACTATCAGTAAATGTAAAGTTTCTTTAAAAAAAACGGACAAGTGCGAGTCTGACTTGCGCATCGAAGTTTCCGTAATTTCCTAAGTTACTCTAAATACCATATACTTCTTATAGGTTTTACTGTAAGTAAAGAACTATTTATTGTATTTTTTTTCAAAATATTTGGTGTCTTAGTTATGTGTACCAAATTTCAACTCAATCCATTCTAGTATTTTCGAACAAACACACAGACACTCGAGTGATCCTATAAGGGTTCCGTATTTTCTTTACAGTTTCGGAACCCTAAAAATATGAATCGTACCAAAATTATGCATACTCACAACTTTTTTTAATAGTTATTTATTAACCCTCAATAGTCGCAGAAAGAAATAGGGATGTGTCTAATCTACAAATTGAATTTAATCGACACGTTTCTGGAACTATTAATCGGTAGCCCGCTGAGTTCAATGAAGTAACTTTTCCCACGGATTTAATTTTATTTCACACTAGTTTTTATTTTTTAGTAAAAACAAGTCATTATAGGTATTAAATAGGTAATTATTCGTAAAGAATTATAGAGGCTACTTGATTTTGCATTTTATACAATTAAATTCATCAGCAGATTGAATCAATTTTAAAGGATTTGCTGTGAATGCGGAAAATAAATTTGAGTGTCCATTTTCTGATTTCTATGATTCTCTTGGCTTCGCATGGGGTATTTAATACTAGTAACCACTAAGAAAATATCCCAAGCGTAATTATGTAAATTAATAAATTTGTTACGGTAGGAACTAAACGTCATATTTTTTTTATTAAATCCTAATCTATCAATTTTACTTTAAATAATTATTCAAAATTATAACAGTGATTGATAGAATTTCAAAATTAACTGTTTATTTCAACGCGATTCATTCCAATTATTTTCTCATCCCTTTTCCAAAATTACAATGAAACTGCCAAATAGATTGGCATCCATCATAAATCCAATCCAACCGCTCAAATTGAACACCTATCGGCAAAATGTCCCAAGTATTTTTTTTTTCATTTTTGCATACGAAATATTCAAATTGCAATGCACGCACTATTAGGTGACGTATCGAAAAAATAAACAAATAATATAAGTTTTATTTGAAATTCAAATTTTTCGGCAGCCGCGAACTATGTCATTTGCATATAGACAACGTAACAATCATCGATCACAGATGATTTCAATATTATGTTAGGGTTGTTTATGGTGTGATTATAAAGATGGATTACCTACTGTATATTACTATAAATATTTTAATTTTTTCTAATTCCACAAGTTTTTCTTAGGTTTTAATTATACTTACTTACTTTAACACGAACGTGTTTTGACGTAGGTACTTACACAAAAGTAAAATTTATTTGTAAAAGAAAAACGATTTGAAATCTTTTTTACGGGACACAAAAACAGTCATATTTAGGAAAGTACCTATTTAGAAAATGAATAAAATATTTTTTTAAATTGAAGATACAGTCTCTGCTAATATTATAAATGCAAAAGTAACTCTATAAGTCCGTCGGTTTGTCAGTTACCTTTTCATGCCTAAATTGCTGAACCAATCTTGATGAAATTTGGCACGCAGATAGATGGAGAAGGACATGGGCTAATTTTTACCCCGTCAACACGGGTGAAACCGCGCTGTGAAAGCTAGTTGTCATATAATAATAACCTACTAATTACATTGATTCGACGATCATACCATGACAATAATAACAACATATTGACAGATATGTCGCTAATCAATTCCTAATTAGGCGGGAAACAACGGAAGTCAATACGTGTCACACGGCAGCAATTTGATGGCATTTGAGATACATTTGCAATGTGCTGCCCGCCCAGATTAGTGTCTAGACAGACACATCATCCTACATCTAACGCGAATCTGTGGTTTAGTGGACGTGTATGTAGGACTATGGTTAAATATTATAAATTATCCAAACTATAGTTAAATTTTATTGTACCAAGCTATTTTTTCATATATGGAATGGGTTTTTTTTTATTTTCCAGGATTGTTGTAACTTAATCGGATTTTTGTAATAAACGTCTTTGGATTTGTATTAGATTTGGATAACAGAACGAACATATTTTTCATAATAAATAGAATTATTTTCCATCTCAGGAAATGTTAGATGCCTAGGGAACATGAATAAAACTGCAGAGTGGAAACTAGTTTCTTAAATTTAAATTAAATATTGTACTTAAATATATTTACCTATTGGTAATAATAAGACCTTACTCAAGGAGTAAACTTTCTGTAAGATAAAATCTCATAACGACCATATTCAGGTTTTAACGTATTACCAGAAAAGGAAAATTTCAATATCATAGAGCATAAGTTAGCTGTCTATCATTCCTTTTGTCGAATAACCCACCAACAATGTTTTATTTAATGAGTTTTTGGTAGTGCAAATATGAGGTCGGTTCACAGAAACCATTTATTGATTTCTTGAATATTTTTTGATCGACTGGATGATTCGTCGAAAAAATTCTTCGTCAACGGTTAGTTTCCGCAGAAATAATTGACTATAGATCATTAAGCCTAAAAATATGTTTAAATAGAATGGTTAGTTTTCCAAAAAACTATAAAAGTGTTTTTTTTTTTATTCTACTAACTTCTATTTTAAACTTTATTCAATATTATGTAGGTAATGTGTTTCTTATATTTACTTTTACTATAAAAACTGCTGCATTACAATTATGTCTGCAAAAACAAGCCCCATAGAGGTATCAAGTTAACAAAAGCGACATAACACAAAAAATATTAAAAAAAACTCAGACTTGGCGTGCCATTAACAAAATTCTATGACAATAACAACGGTTGTTATGGTGAAATTTTCCTTTCATTTCCACCTTGCGACCAATAAAAAAGGAAAAAAGTAAGAAAAATATATTTACGCATCGTAAAAACCACAATGGTGTATTTTATTTGCTCGAAACATGCGGTGACGGGGTTCCGTATGCAAAATTGGTATGAAATTGAAAAACAAATTTGTTACATATTGCTTTTTTGATTCCCAGCATGGTTGTACGGATTGGGTTGATGAAGGGTTAGTCTGAGACTGTATTTTTAAATATTATTATACGTTTACTTACGTTAAAACGTTCTTAATAAAATAATTTTGTGGTGTTAAGTTAATTGTATTAAAACTTACAAGTAGGTTACTACCCATATAAAAATCAGGTCTAAGTAGAACGGCGGCCGTTGTAAATACTAGGTAAAACGCTTCATTAATGATCTGTGTACAAAATGCGGTCAACATTATTAAATAAAAATAATCTATATGTTTTTTATTAAACAAATCCTTGCTTTGCTGATTAAAAATCTTTTTGATAGCACTATAATATTACTAACACTAAATAATTTGTTTATAAAAAAAGATAAAATAAAAACAAATTGGAATAAAGTTGCAGAATAACATCAAAACGTTACAACGAAGGGGTTGTGTCAGTGTTCGTGTTACTTCATTATACCGATATTATATGCAGTAGGATTTGTATCCTCGTTTTTTTATGTTTTTTTGAGTTATTACGTTTTTTTATTTTAGAGACGAATTAGCTTTTGGTCCTTTCAAAATATTAATTGAAATGTAAACTGTACAGGACTCTTTTCTAAATTCAAAAATTTACCTCGATATTTTAAAACAATATTAAACATAAAATAGACTTATGTAGAAATACACTACCATACGGATTCTGACACAAAAGGATGTTTGCATAATGCAATATTATACAAGATGATTTCGAAGTTCTTAGCATCACTACTTATCGTAGGGAAAAAAATAAAGTTTTATCTCTTAATTTTACAATGTTTCCCGTGGTGAAATTGAGTAGGTACCTACTTCCATTCCTGAAATGGATGCTAATATGCATGAATAATATTGATCGCATTTCTTAAAAAAAAAAATGAAAATACTGAAAAAAAGATTTCATAAGTGACATGACTTTATTAAATATACAATATTTACAATTATTTACAACAAATATACAAACTATATATAAAAAAATTCCTCGAGGCGGCCGCTGCTGCCAATCAACGGCAAGGTTCCCAGAAGGCTGGCAGCGTTCCCTCTTTATATGGCCAAGCTAACGCGTTGGCGGAAAAATTAAAATTAGAGAGATCAGACATAGTAAGATGTGACGTCATATACTATTACGGCCATATAAGCTCCATGCTAAATTCCATTTTGCTAGAAAGAGATAGGAATACATTTTTGATGGCTTATATCTAGATTTTTTTTTATGTTCGAGAAAGCTATCCAAAATATATTTTTTCCTACTGTTATTTATATGAATAAGCTTTTATTGAAGCAACAAAAAACATCATGCATATTTCCTATTGTATCAATGACTAAAAATCATCGTAACGTTAAATTACACGAATAGTCAGATAGTTCAATCCATTATCCAACGTTAATTTGTTCCGTTAACGTCCCGTCGTATCGGAATCACCAGAATCAATCATGGCATCCTAGCGTTCATGTCTAATATCACTTAAACATGCTGTTCACCACGCAAATGGGAAACCTTAATAATATTCCTGTGATGCTCATAGATTTTATTGATCGACAGATGCACCATTTCTTTTCTGGTAGATAGTTACCGAACAGAAATAGCATAAGATTTCACTTGAGAAATAAAAAAAAACAAATGAATGAACTTCTCCAAATTTAAAAAATAGTACATTATTGAGTGTTATTTACTGTAGACACAGAGGAAATAAAGGCTTCCTCTGTGCTGTAGATCAGATATGTATTCTTCGCATCAAACTAGTAAGAATAAAATATTGTCTAATATTACTGACCATAAGTTATTTTCTTTTCTAATTTTTATAATTATATTTTATGTATAAATATTTATTTTAAGATTTGATTTACAATAAATAGGTATCATAAATCAACGTATTTTTTTCACAGGTAACAATTACAATATTGGGATCGAAATTGGCATTTGATTTAGTCCTTTCTGTTTTCAATTATCTTTCGTTATTCTATGAATGTAAAATTATCCGATGATTGTAGGCGGTAGTCGCTGGACATTCAATATCAATGCAAATGTCTCTCGGTTCTGGACGAAGGGGGCTGCAGTATGTACTATTTTATGTATGTACAGATGTGTAGGACAATACATCAAAATTATAGGTATGTATAATAATCTCATCGTTTTTTATTAGAAGATCAGGGGGCCAATTACACTAATAAATTTTGATTAGATTTCAATTGGATCGCAGCGGAATGACAACGATGAACGAACGATGTTTCGGTTACCAAGGGCAACAACGATTACAGTCTAATTATAATAATCCAATCGTGGTTCGGTTTCGTTTATTTAGTGGAATACCGTTTTTATTAAAATTTGAATTGAATTGGAAACGAACTTTAACTGAATCGAAATTGGATGTCAACCGTTGTAATTTAGCGGAATTGGAACGTTTTTTGACACGAAAAACTGACTTTGATATGACTCCGTAAATTATTATTTTTTAATTTCCAATTTTAAAAATTTAAATTACATAGGATTTACGACTGAAATATTCCTTAATTAGATTTTCTTCAAGCCCAAAAATACTGGTTGAAAACAATTGATCCTTACAAAATTCCATAATGTCGAACTAATTCAAAATCCATTTAACTCCTGCGCACCCACTACGCTGGGTTCACACAATACAAATTTAATAACCGTCATACTAAGGTGAAGTTCACATTGTCTGTTTGAGCTACAAAAAAGGGCTAATTTTTCGACACGTGTTTGTAAATATTAATAAGTTTCTACTTAGTCATTTACTGTGGGAATTAGCTGATGAGATTTCACTAATTCTTTTTTTAAATATTATAGAAATAGCGGCCTTACGTGTGACGTATATTTTTGTAAAAAGCCATAGAACTCATAACTCATAGCGTCTCTTGTTGCTGAAAATATTATTTAAATAGGTATTCACTTCACTTCGTGTATAATGTATTTGTTTATCTTTATTTTATAAACATAACTTACACACAGATTGTTATTAGCAAAGACTGTTGTTGTTTATTCCATTCGCCAAAACGCAGGCAAAGGGACAGAGCCCTACAGCCTTGTTTGTGGTATCATGTTTTCAGTTTATATTAGGTTTTAGTACAATGGTTCGTTCAAGCCGTTCTACTAAAACTTTAGACAGACTTTTTGAGACAACTTGGAAAGCACGTAGTCATATCATTTCACTTCACTAGTGCACTTGTATTGATCTTTATTGGACAAAATACCACCGATAGATAATATTCAATAAAACTCAAAATACACAATTTTATGAAAATAAAACGAAAACGCAACGTCAATTCGCAAGTTCCCGCCAAAAAGTCTATTATTAGCAAAGAATACAGAATTTATCAAATATAGAAGAATAAAATTGAATGTAAAAAAAACAGTCAAAGGCTCATAGCTATACAGCCTAGCAGTCATAGTTTGTATTTAATTTTTCTTATTTGTTCTTAATTTTTACTTTGGTTAGGTATAACTAATATAACCTACCTAACAAACCCCTATCTATTACAAATCCTATCTCAACAAACAAAGCAGATAAAAAACATAATCAATTCCCTAATGATGGCATTTAAGCTGTTATTCCGAACCAACGCGTTTGCTTTCCTTACGAGTCACGTGACTAGCACGTGGCTATACGAAACGACGCCATTTTGAAAATAGAAAAACCAGTTTTCATTGACCCATCTACTGTAACAAAAACTTCAAAAACATATTTCAATTAACACTGGCCGTATTAATGGTCATTATTTCAATCATTTGAATTTGGTATCGTTCGAAAATGAAAACAATTTTCGGTTCTGCATTTTGTTTGCAACTTTATGGAAAAGTAGTAAGGTTGAAATCGAATGCAAAATTTGTTTGTAAGTTCAAGCAATTTGATTGTATGAAAATGTATGATTGGTTTACAAATAATAGAGTATATTGGTGGTTGTAAAATGTGCAGGGCGGGGATGTGGTGATGATTTTTTTGAGCAATTTATCTTGCATTGTTTGGTTTTGAGCCACGTGCCTCTGAATGTTTGTGAGGTGTTGATTACATGTAATTATGTGTTTACATAGTCTCTATTTAAATAAAGTTTAGTTAGAAATAAATTACTCTCCAACGAACATTAAAAATAGCTACATAATTTTTTTTTAAACTTAGCACTAAAATGCTAACACCCGGTCAAATCGACCGCGAGAGAAAATAAAGTAACATAAAAAATAACAAAAATACGAGACGTGTCATCAAATATCAATTCATCCCTTCACAGTAATTTCCAAAGCCGCAAAAATCATAATCAGTGTAACAGCAACCAGACGTGTTAAAAAATAAAAAAGTCAATGACAAGATGGGGACGGACACAACCAAACAACATTGACCTTTCAAAACCTATACGATTTCCTCTCTCTCATCTATATTTTTTGGGTTACAAGGAAGAAGGGTAGGTCTTTTATATTGGTCGAGTAGTATTAATGGTTTGGACCTCGAACGAGACGTGCGAAATTTAATCTTCCGCGCAAAAAGTATTGAATAGAGCGGGACAAAAAGAGCCGGTGAGTGATAAATGGATAGCCTGG
The DNA here is from genome assembly GCA_963555595.1 of Tethea ocularis. Lineage (NCBI taxonomy): Eukaryota > Metazoa > Arthropoda > Insecta > Lepidoptera > Drepanidae > Tethea > Tethea ocularis. The sequence continues at coordinate 1,957,287 of OY741976.1, read as the reverse complement.
GTGATCATGCTTCCCTGGTACTTTTGGTTTTGTTATTCAACTTGTTTAACTTCTAAAACACCTTTATAATTATTTTTGAGATGTGAAGTACTTTATTTTTTATTCTCACATAAAGCTCCTATGGTATAGGTAGGCACTTTTATAATTTATTTTTATTAAAACCATAAATTAATAATTATTTTCATCAATAACATCATGGAAACTGTGTGGTAACCGTCAAATACCTATCTGAAACATGTTCTTATTTATATATTCCGGTATCTACACTTGAGAAAAAAACTTACTTTTAATACCTACAAAGGTGATTATGGGCAAATATTTTATCTATATAATTTAAAAAAAAAAATTGTTACAATTTTCAACTACGATAAAACTTTTTCTAAAAAAAATCAGTATGTGAAAAAATATTGTTTAGATACAAACAGCTCTACATAATGTCACCATGTTACTATCTGGTTTCCACTTCAAAGGCTAGTCATCTAACAAAGCAAATAGAAGCGACGAAATTGACAGTTTTCATCATTTATCTATCAATATTTTGAATTGAGTCTTTATGTTTTCTGAAATATTTTATTTTTAGTTGAAAGTCATGGTTACTAACATTTATTTTAATACAATGATTATTTGATGTAGAATATAATTTGAATGATACACATACCTACTATTACAAATATACCTATTACGTGTAAAAAGCCTTATTAGTATGTACTTATTTGTTTATCGAAACGGAAGATTTATATATAAGTATCTTTTTTACTTCCTGTATAGGTAATTTTTTTTTCTTAACAATCGTAAAAAAACATGATAAATTAAAAAAAAACTTTTAATTTTATAAAAAACCTAGAAAAACTTACTTTTTAATTTATGGTTGATTGATAACCCTAATAAAAAAAGTACCCAAAAATATCCCTCATAAACTACAAGGCGTGGATCAATCTATCACAGGTCCATAGTACCGGATCAGTACCACGTTATTATACTATAATTACGTATCAGAATAAGGGTTGAATGGATTCACAGGGCTCTTGGTCCCTTCGACACGTGGCTATTGTTTGACGAAGTTTTGGCCACAAATTACAGGCTTATTGCGGATGATTTCGTACAAATGAACGTTTATTGTTGTAAAATTAAGAATAAAATATTCTAAATTAAAATATTCGGGGAATATATTTTTGGTGCCACTGAGTAATGATATACCTCCGCGACGTCCCACTCAGTCTCGTCGCGTTCAAGCGGCCCGAGCTGCCATTAGTAATCCGACCGCCCCAAATTAGTCGTAACTCGTACTAAGTCCTCCCCTTCCCCCGGTAACGCCCTGAGCCGAGGTTCGTACCCCACTCGGGTGCCCTCAGGCGTGGTTACCTAAATGTTACCCGGTTGAGAGCCCTCAGCGCTCGCCGATTGTTCCGGTAAGGTTGGAGCAGCCATCAGAGGCTACCAACTTGTCCTTTCAAAAAAAAAAAAAAACTGAGTAATGAAAACCATAAGCATGAGGCCTCATTGGTGCGTTACCTTGCGTTCCGTCGTCGCAGCGTCAACCAACGCTGCGTCGTTTTACATATATTTTTTAGTGGCATGCCACATTAATGAGACCTCACAAATTTACGTTCCCTGGATAAAACGTAGTATAGCCTATATTTTTCTCCATGGTATAAGCTATTTGTGTACAAAATTTCATCACGATTGCTTGTGCCGTTGCGGCGTCAAGAGATCACAAACAAACTCAATGCAAACTCACTTTCGTATTTACCTATATTATTAGTTAAGATTGAAGTAACGATTATTTTAATGTAGATAATGTTGTTTCAAGTAATATTACTACAATGAAACAATTCTTTATTTTTTTCATTGAAAATCTTGCACAAAACTACTTATGTGCAAAATATTTTAATTACATCCCATCATATTGGAGACACCCTGCTGTTAATACGACATCAAAGCACACACGAATTTGGCACCCTTAACAAACTTATATTTGCCGTTGGTCAAAACGAAAACTTTTCTATTTACACTCTTATTTCAAACATGACAGAAAAGGAAATGTAAAATCCAGCTGTGAATGTAACTTGGTTATTTATTTGCGGTATAAATTAATATCTGCGAACATTTAGGCTGCTTATAGTGTGAGCATTATGAGCATTTGACACTAAAAGTGTGCAATATTAATGTCGCAAGCCTTTGTAGGGATTATCGGATTTGTTTGAGATGGTTGGGGAGTGTAGAGTTCTTGATACTTATTTATCTATGTACTAGTTCGCCTCACGGTTTTACCCGCAAGCATGCACGTTACGTCAGCTCTCTATCGTACACAAACCTTATAGAATAGATAGATAGTAATCCATGACATTATTTGTGGGGAAATAGTTGACGTAAAAATAGAATTGGACTAATTTGACAGGACTCAATTTTATTTTATCCTTTTCATATATTTGGTATTAGAAAGAGATCGGTATAGTGAAATTATAATTTGTTTAGTTTCATCATCATCATCATGTCAGCCGATAGACGTACACTGCTGGACAAAGGCCTCCCCCAAGGAACTCTACGATGGCCGGTCTTGCGCTGTCCCGCGACCCTCACAAGATCGTCGGTCCACCTTGTAGACCTGCCCACGCTCTGCGGATCTCATCATTTCAGAATTCAATCTCGTCAGTTAGTAAATAACAAAATCGGGGCCATTATTTTAAAAAGATAGATCCTTGCTTGAATAAAATTATACGAGCTACTTACAAGTTAAAGTGAAAAAAAAAAGATATTTTATTTATTGTATAATCGATCTTGAAAAACGAATATAGACAACAAAATTTTAATTTAATATCCGATTAATATACATAAATCGATTTATTAATCTTCCAAGTTGTTAACATCTTCCTCCATAACGTCCCATAGGTATCGATTTTTGAATTCGACACTTTTCGCCACATCGATTATTTTCTCTTCGCTTACTGGCTCTGTTATTTCCATGTCCTCATCGAGAAGTGATGTTACAGATAATAAAGTTGAATCTGTAACGTTGATTGTATCACCAGCATCACCTCTTTCTGGCTGACTTCTTGTTGTACCCAAAGTCTGAGGAATATAAAAAAAAATACTGTGTCTAATTATATGTTTGACCACAATATCACTGTAGTGAATTGCCGATTTTGGTAAACACACAAAGCCTAGAAGAGAACTGTCTCTCAAGTGCAGCTGTCGAAACACTGATCAAATTAAATAGAGGTATTATTTAATTGATCCAAAGAAATATACAATTACAGGTTGAAATTTGAAATATAGGTAGTAAAAAGAGACCAGTATCAAAATTTCGGTTGGATTTTAAATGAAGCTACAAGCTTTTTTTTAACTTTGAATACAAGAAATAGGCTTATGAACGTTAAAAGTAGGAAAGGTGATTTTATTTATTGAAATCTTTTTTCCATACGAATAGCCTCGCATAAATAGTTTTTTAATATCTTCAAAAATTTTAAAGATATGAACGTATAAATTCTCAATGAGAAAAAGACAGAAATCCAGAGCAGTGACTACATATAACTTCATTTTGTAAGAAAGATATCAACAACAAACATTGATAGGCTATCAGATTTTTATTTTTTGACCAATTTCAAATTTGATTTCAAATTCAGTTATTGTATGACGTATAATAACTATCTATATAAATATCAGTCAACTACCTTCGGTATACAATTCAACTGAAAATGATTACCTACAGCGCTGAAACCACTATTTTGGTATATTTTAAGGAAGACAAAGTGTAGAACATTTACTAACATCAATGATAGCCATATGCAGTATCGGCACCTCCAGCTTTAGAGGTTTTATCTCCTGTGGCTCGTCATCCAGATACGTGTACTCATTGGGCACCTGCCAATTTATCTAAAAGTTAAGATTGTCTCCATCAATCAAGTGGATCAAACTGCCTAAGAAAATGATATTTACTACAAATTATATCAAAATGGTGTAGTCTCGTTTAAAGTGTTATTTTTACTGTTAATAGGCCTGTGATGATGTGGCCGATGGTGGTAAGCACACAAATTCTAGAAGGAAACTGGCTCTCAAGTGCACCTGTCAGAACACACTGGAATGTTTGGCGATAGATTTTCAACTTGAGGGTGCCACAAAGTACCGTACCACCGTGCTATGGTTTTCTTACGATGTTTTCCTTCACCAAAAGCTCAATCGCAATTTAGAATTCGAATCCGTGACCTTTGTCACGGCATTCAATGTCAGTACCACTAAGCTATCATCGTTTCAAAACATATCTCAAGTTTAGACCACAAAAGTGTTTTGGCATTTAAGAATGATCCTTTACTCAAAATCTTAAATCGCAATAGTCAAAAGACTTCTACTATTTTTGGTGACTATATTATGGATATAAAATAACGGACTAGGTCATTTGGAAGTCCACAGCTGAACACTATCCTCGGACCGCCTGATGGCTAGCGTTTACCGTAGTCTATAGACATATGCAACCCTGGTGTAGACGACCGATAAACGTACTACACTACGTGCTATAAAAAAAAAAGAAAAAGAAAATAATTTGTCAAACTATTGTAAAAACTTGTTATTGTTTTCTTGTGCATAAATTTATGTACACAAAACACACAATTACAAACACACGACTACAAAGTATATCAAAACACACAATATAAACACACAATTTTATGTAAAGTTGATTTGTTTCTCTCTCATCACCTACACCTGGGGTATACTTAGATCATTTACTATCCGGAGTTTGCATAGTAAGCAATCTCCACCTTAGGTCTCATACGCGTGTTGCCGAACCTTCCTTCTTTTCCGTCGAACTCAGGTGCAGGCTACATTATATTATTTGACCTCATCCTTGGGCTATCGCAACATTTCGACCATAAGCCGCATAAAAGCCAAGAAAGCATAATCTAGTTACAAAAAAAAAGTAGTATCTGTTCGTTATCTGGTTTCCATAGTACAAGCTCTGCTTAGTTTGGGATCAGTTAACCATATGTGAAGAATGTCCCAGGATATTTCATCAATAGATGTTTTAAAATTTGAATATAAATACTTTTTACCCGTCTTAATCGCCATTTCTCCAGGAATTCATTGGTCTGCCTCAAAGCCTCTTTGCTTTCATGGAGTAGTTCGTCAATGCGATCTTTTCCTCGGACCTGCTTGTATTTCTTCAAAAACTGGAATAATTTATTGAGAATAATTTCGTTTCTACCTTATAACTGGAGACAAAGATGATAAATGTAAAAATCTTAATGTTTCAAAAGGTATTTTTCTGAAGATGTTAGATGTGCCTAGATCAGCTTTTATTAATATTATTCAGGTTGCTTTATCATCATAAAAATTTGTATGTTTCTTGAGTAACCCTTGAATTTGAATTAAGTTTTATTTAAAAACCAATTTGGTTTAGACAAAATTATAAGAAACAGTAATGATAAATAAAACAACCTCTCTAAAGAAATAATTTTAATAATAACTTTCAAGACTGTTTAATATAACAAGTCATCTTCATCATCAGATGTTCTAGAAATTGTCGAAACAAAATGTGATCTACGATTCAATCTACTATAATTATATAGTGATTTCATACTAACAGCCATAGTAAGAGTAAGAACTAAAATTTCAGTTAGTAAAATTGGTAGACTTATGGGAATGTCAGCCCCCGTCATCTGGACTTGCTTTGCCTCTTCTTTCACGACTTTTTTGATGAAGCAAGTGATTTTGCAAAACATCTTCTGGAACATATCTACGAAGCCATTGCCAAGGATGTAGTCAATCATGAACAAACTGAGGAATATTGTTCCGTAGAATACTGAGTTGAAAGCTTCTACCAACATGGTGTCCCAATTAGCAGACAACGGGGCAAAAGAAGATGTAGCTATTTATTTACATGATTCACGTGTAATTTTCATGAGTTTTAGGATAAAATCAACAATGACAGTTGTTTCACTACAACAACTATCATGACATGACAGACGTTCGTTCTTCGTTTTTAATATGACACGTAGTATTATATTCTCTTTGAATATGATTTTCTTCTGATAATCTTAGGTTATACTGCGAATGTAGGAAAGTAGCCCATTGTCAAAAATGAGGCACAATAAATTGTACGTTCTTATTGTTTTATTTATGTGATTTTTCTGTGTGCTTCTGGAAACAATGTACAAACAAAATCCTATTTCTTAATTTCTATAATCATGGCGCAAACTCGTAAACTCGTCGTTTCCATGGCAACAGCTTCGGTATTTACATTTAGTTGACATTTGCAACACGCCAGCGAGTTATACGCCGCATTTTGATTTCTGTAAATACAAAAAAATCTAATACTATTGTAAATATATTTTATATTGTGCGTAAATCAGTTACTAACATCAGTTCTAATACGCTTAAACAATGGTAAGTGGTATCTTTAGATTCAGTACCTATGGCAAATTACACTGTAATTAAGAGAAAAAACTTGATAAGCATATTTATTGATATTTCAGCCACCAAAAGGAGGGAAAGCTGCAGCGAAGAAGGCACCAGGTACGTTTAATATGAAAAAATGATATAGCTTAGATTTGATTGAGTTGTAAGAAAGGTGATATAGAGACCATAGATTATTTACGATAGAGACTCAACACTCGCTCGTGGATGAGATGCCCTTACCATAACTAGTACTAGTAGGTAGGAATTGCTATTCAAGTGATTAAGAAAATAATTATTATCAAAAAAAACTCATAGTATAGTTTCAGTTGGGTGCATAATGCACTTTTCTATTCAAAATACCTATATGAATAAAATTCAAACTAATTTTACACTTCTATTCCAGCTATCATCATCGATGGAGTGGATACCTCCGAAATGTCTAGAGAAAAACTTGAGCAGTTCACGCTAAAAGTAAAAGAAGAATTAGACAAAGAAAGAGAAGAACGAAACTATTTCCAATTAGAAAGAGATAAAATCCGTACATTTTGGGAAATCACGAGACAACAACTAGATGAAGCCAAAGCAGAACTAAGAAACAGAGAAAGAGCAACAGAAGAGGCTCAGGAAGAAAATGAAGCGCTCCTAGAAACAGAAAAACAAAAAATAAAGCACTTGAAATATGAACAGCAAGCTGCTGCAGCTGCTTTAAGGGCTGAAAATCTTGTAGCATTGAAGGCAGCAAAAGAAGAACATGGTGAACAAGAGCTAGAGTTGTTGAATGATAAGAGAATGCTAAGGCAAGATATGAAAGAAAAAATGTTAGCTGCTCAAGATGAATTGCGGAGAGCTAAATTGATTCATGCTGAAGAATTATCAAAAGTCAGAGAGGATTTTGAAGAAAGAGCTCGTCAGATTGAAGATAAAGCTGATAAAAAACTACATGTGACAAAGGTGGAGTTGACTGTAAAACATAGAACTGAAATAGCTGAAGTTGAAGAAAGGAAAAATAAACAACTGTCTGAGTTGATTTCCCATCATGAACGCGCTTTTTCGGATTTAAAGAATTATTATAATGATATCACTTTGAATAATTTGGGTGAGTATTTGTATTTATTATAGCTTTTTATTTGAAGAAAACGAAAGCTAAATGAAAAATAAATTCAGGTACCCAAAGCTCTTCATGGTTGCCAACACCTCGGCAATCTTAGTATTCCAAATATCCATAGGCAGCCACAACAACTTTCCATCAGGTGGATCGTCTGCCTGCTCTGTTTGTCAACTTGTTGACATAAATAAGAATGCTTTTTTATAAAGTCATTGTTTAATTTTGACAGGACTCATAAGCAGCCTAAAACAACAAATGGAAGAAATGCAAAAAATAAAAGAACGAGCTGAAAAGATAGCTAAAGACGCAGTAGCTGAAACTAAGGGTCTACGAGAACCACTGGAGGCAGCAATTATTGATAATAAGGAACTGAAGCGACAGATGTCGAATTATGATAGAGATAAAGCTGCATTAGCTGTGAGTACTTAGATAAAAAGAGATTTAGATTGGTATCTCCACACTACGCTAAGGTCAAAGCCTTATAATATTAGTACTGTGGTACATTAAAGTTTTCGCCTTGGGTCTGTCACGCTTGCAAACGTAATATTGTTGCAAATTTTAAAATTGCTGAGGGTCGTAACTTAAGTTCATTTGCAGATATCCCAAACATACATGATTTATGAAACCAAGGGTTTAGGGAAGAACATATTTATGCTGCAGTAGACAATGTACCTACTTACGTACATAATGCTATCGATTCTTTGCATACTAAAAACAAATCCGTATTATGAAAATATCGGTTGGTATTCCGGTAGGTGTACTGACAGTAAGTTCATTCCTAGGTATTTTGTTTACCACCTTGGGCCACATCATCACTAGTAAGTGAAAGTTAAACACAAGCTAATATCATGACTTAAAATTTCAGGCCAAAACAAAACAGCTTGCAGCCCTAGAGAAACAATTTGAAGTATTGAAATGGGAGTATGAGGTATTGCAAGTGAGATTTGACCGGGTGTTAGTAGAGAGAAACGAGCTAAAGTCTAGATTCTCCAAGGCTGTGCTTGAGGTGCAACAGAGATCATCACTGAAGACTGCCTTATTAGAAGTTAAGCTGAAGAATATGGAGGCAAGGGATTTAGGTCCAAGAGAGTTACATGTAAGTTTTCAGTATAATAAATAGTATATGTATATGGTAAAACTGCTAGAAATGCAAGTAATAATCACATAATAAGTTAACTAGTTAGGAGTAATAACTATGACTTGAATTTGTTGGTTTTTTATCTTGATTTTAATAATAATATTATTTTTAAATAGAATAATGCTGGATATATCAGTCATCTGGTTACCGTACCTGATTAGTGTGGGATCAGATGGCCGTGGAAAAAGTATTTTTTGGCTGGTTGAAAATAACACATACCTACAACGTTGGTAAAAACTCTCCTTATAAATAAATTTCAGGAACTCCTAAAACTCAAAGATACACAAGTGGAGGACCTTCGCTACGAAGCAGCACGTCTTCGGAAAGCTCATGATGACCTTCTTGCAACTTATGAGGCAAAGCTTTCAAAGCTGGGTGTTCCTGCTGATGAACTTGGTTTCCAGTAAGAATTAATTTTAACGCCATCTAGTAGATCGTCAATGAACTATTTTAGTATACTTATCTCGTGCCTTGGGTAGACTACTTCACTGTTTTTATGTTACAGCGCTATCTATACAAATGTACTTGAACCACATATTATTCCATAGTTTAAAATTTCTAAATTAAGGACTAGGTTCGAAAAATATTCACGCAAATATTCAAATATTGTAATTATTTAATGACCAATCAAAATATTTTCTGATAAAAACGTGAACCACCACGGCACTGGTTTGGTATAGTACGAAAAATTTTGTTTCAAAGTTTAAAATACGAACAACAGGTAGCGCTTCATACACTATGTTAGTTCACTGTCATATCAATAGATGGCAATTTATTGTTTTCTTTTTTAGACCTCTAAAAGCTGTTGCTGTAGCAGGACTGTCTCCTATCATAGGACAAGGACCAGCAGGATTGGTAACAAGAGATCAAGTGTAAAATATTACTAACTAATTATATTTCAATTATTTTCAAATATTTATTGCTTTGTAAACGTTAAAATAAATTTTTCATTCATATCCTGAAGTGAAGTTTGTGACTGAATAAACTTATTTCTTATTGATATTTATTGTTAATTTACACTTTAAATAAAATAAATCAATTAGACCTATTATACTTACTGGTTTCTCTCCTGAGGATACATACAGGCATAGTAAAGCGATCGCAGCGCATACGGTGGGAGAAATTTGCAATAATTCGGGATACTCAAACAAAATTATTTTGGGATTTCCTTTTTGTGCATATTTTGAAATGAGTTTTAATTGTTGTTGTGTTGTGAATAAATTGTAAAAATAAAGGCACATGTCAGTGTAAATTTCAGAAATTTTTCCTACAGCAGCCTGCAATTATTTTTGTATGTATTTGACATAATCCCGAATAGTTGCGTATGCTAGGTGGCGCTACTGTCGTGCACACCCAATAGGTAGGTTAGGTAATATCCTATATTATGTTATTCCAGGGTAGATATGGAGAAGGATATAGGGTAGGCTATTTTTCTAAAAAAACGCGAGGAACAGCTAATGTAGGTACCTATGTATAATATCTTCGCCATAATTATTTTCAAAAGACTACATAACTTTATTTTTATCTTACACTAGCTGTTCCCCGCGGTTACACTCGCGTTCCCGGGATAAAAAGTAGCCTATATACTTAATGTAACTTCCTATTAGTGACCGAATTTTTCAAATCGGACCAGTAACTCTGGAGATTAGCGCGTTCAAACAAACAAACTCTTCAGCTTTATTATTAGTTTAGATATAGACAGAAATGTTCTATCTTTAACTCAACTAACCGATGTTGTAAAGTCGATATTAACCAAAATAAAAATAGATTTCATGTATAAGTAAATCAATTATTCACAAACAAAACCATCCCCTCAAAATCGGTTATTGACGACCTTTCAATTTAAAGGACAACGTACATAACGGAAGGTCAATAATGAATAAATGAAAAGAATTATTCGAAGCCAATAAGTATAATTTATTTCCTACTAACTTTTTTTTTAATTTATTTCATTATGTACAAAACGGTCATAAGGCAACAGTTCCAAATAATGAAAACGCATGTTTTTAATTAATTTACGATGAATATCAATGCAAATGATATCGCATTTTGAAAAATATATAATTTATATACATTTATATATAAAAAAAAAATAGCAAGGAAATTTGCGCCACACATGTTATGCAGGTTACATAATTTCGGTGATAATTTAAATAAAATGCAAAAAAAAAACTTTTAAAATACTAATCTTAGTAAAAATATAATAACTCATGGGAACCAATATTTTTTTTAATAAGATTTTCTTTCACATAAGATTATGTAACCAGCAACAGTATTTATTACTAATAGAGTTTGCAATTAATTCTATACTTTTTACTAATATCTAAATGTTGAAAATTAATTGCATTTTTACAAATTAAGTATATCTATGTGGACAATTATTTCAATATAAATTTATTCAAAAAACACTAGTTTTTTCTGAATATCCAATTTGCTTTTTGTAGTCGTTCACCAACGGCACAAAATAAACAATGCACAGAAGTCAAGCTACATACAACGCGCGCTCGAGCAACGCACACATAGATGTAATTAAAATTGGATTATTTTAGGTATTATTGGATTTTATTTCCGTTCTTCTTGTTTTATTCTCAACAATCAATCAAACAACTAGATACGAGTGTCACATACGCATAAGCCAGAATGATGACCCTAGCGCGACCGCCGAGCGTAGGTATGAAAAGTGAGGTACATACATAAGCTTGACTTCTGTAATTAATTATTTTGTGCCAAATGCTACAGTATAACGTGTTTTATGTATAAATTTTATATTAAAAAAAAGACAATGTCATCATTTAGTGAAAGTGAACAAAAGTAAAGAGCAATGCTTAACGTTGGCAGTCTACACTACATTTTCATAAAGGAGATTGCTCACTTTTTCAGCATAGCTCAGATTGATTGATACCTGGCCTGCCTGGTGATAACAGTTACAGTACTCTATGGACACTTGCAAAACCCAAAATATTATTCTAAAAACACATTTTATGTTTTTTTTTTTGTAAAGGAAATAATAAATAATATTTAGATACATTTTCATATATATAAAAATTCCACAAGCTTTCGCCTATTATAACAAGGCCAGAATCATAGTATTAAAGTAATTGTTATGAATGAAGATTCAGTATTATTATAGTGGTATCATCACATAAAGCATGTTATTACAATATAATACAAATATTTAACGATACGTGAACACTAGTTCAGTATTGCCATAATAATATCTTTATAATCCTAGAATAACAATAGATTTTCATAGAACCCAAAGACTTTGTCAGTAGTATTCAGTCTAAAAGCTTTTTAAATAATATGTATCAACACGAGCGACTGTAAAATCTGATGAATCTGTCCATTATCATGTGATTGATCATAATGTAACGACATTTTGTTCTATTTTTTTTTTATATATTCGTGTGTAATAGTAATACTGTATGAATTTTCAAATTATTAAGGTGGAGGCGTCGGTTGGAGCGCGAAATTCAAATTTTATCACGTTTTTGCTAATTGCAGCTCAGTTATAGGTCGTAAGTTATCAATATGTTATTTGCGAGAACAATGGTAGTATATTTACTGATTAATAACAAAAGAAATCATCAACATAATCTTCCAAGGTATATTAGTAACATTTTCATAAAATAGTCGTATATGTCAGTAATTTACCTTGGACGAATATGTTAATGATTTCTTTTATTATTAATTAGTAAATATACTACCATTCTTCTCGCAAATTACATGTTGATAACTTATGACCTATAACTGAGCTGCAATTAGCAAAAAAAGGGATAAAAATTGGATTTCGCGCTCCAACCGAAGGTTTACCCTTAAATTGTGACTAAACTAGTGTACACATACCAATTTATGAAGATTTCAAAATTACAATATTTAAATACTTAAAAAATATTAAAATTCTTATAAGTACACAACCAAAATTCAGACATTTTACGGAAAAACACAATGATATATCTAAAAATTAATTTGACATTATGTTACGATGTGATATTACATGAAATTGCTTTTTGCTTATCACTAAAAGCATTAGGTACCTAATTTAAACATTATTTTAACTAAGCATTAATAAAAATACTTCGGTGGTAAATAATGTTAGTATTATTATATTAAACATAAATACATAATACACTTTTTACTGAACTAAAATTTTGAAAAAAATTAAACACAGATAATTATTTCCGTACAAGGCGCCTAGCTATTTGGATTTCAAATTATTTTATTTATTTATACTTCTTATTATTATTTATTCATCAAACTTTAACTCTAAACAATGTGCGTAGGTTTTTTGCGATATCTAACAATTTTCTCCAATCTACGTGGCTTTAAGTTTTTACTTTTTCTTTAATTCCTAAATAAATAAATTTGTATCTAATAATAACAGTAATAATTTCCCTTTAATTATATTATTTTTCTGATAATAGATACATAATTTGGATTTAATCTTATAGAATTTAGGCTTACTGAACAAAAATATATTTTAATTACATTGGAACCTTTAATTCTGGTCTCATATTTTAATTAACTCAAAAATAAATTAAAAATATTAACATTTTTCGCATTCAGCTTTATAATTATAATCTAGCATTTACGCATTATTCACAAGCCTTTATTCATTTTATATCTTTATAATAACAAAAAATGGTATTACATACAATCATGAAACACTCCATATAAAGCAATTATATATACCTAAGAATGCATTGATTCATTTATTTTTGAGGTCTTGAAGAAAACATTTTTTTATATATATTCTAACATATTTTAAAATTTAACATAAGTAATGAGCATCCATTATGTATTTAAATGTTAAACATAAAATACAAAACATCAGGAAAATGTCATTCAGATATTTTTAATATTGACAACTTGACACTTAAAAATGCTCGTAAAAATCTTGGTCTATTCACATTAAGGCAGTTAACTTAGTAGTAATTTAGGTTTAAAGTAAATGATTTCTATTTTGGTAATTGCTTACCTATATGTCGGTACGGATCGGTATGGACAGTGTGTTAATGAATTTTTAAATAGTTCGAGGCTTGGGACGGAAGAATCGATACCGCTGTCGGCATGGCAAGGATTTCAAATACAATCGCAACGAGTGGCCAATAGTCTTTACAAGATATTATATTAATGGAAAGCTTTGTTACAATTAATACTTATGGTAAACGCAGGATTTTTAAAATTATCTTTTTAAAGGTAAAATAATTTTATATTGTTTAATATGTATTACGTAGTCAACCAGAACTGAATACTTGAAATTGGTATACTCATTAAAATTAAAATAAAATACCGTGTGACAGATATCTGACCATGTTTCACTCGTATAGATGCTGTATTTTTAAGCGGTTGAGCATTATTTTTTAAAATAATATCAAAAATGCAAACTTATTTTAATTAATTAAAATTAATGGGCCGCATTATCAATGTATGACGGATATTTTTGCGTTTTGATTAAATTAATCAGTTTTAAGTACCTATTGAAAGTAATTTTGTGATTAACACCTAAGATGTACATCAATTATTGATTGTATGTATTTAAATCCTTACATTATATCTTATCAATAAGAAACGGATGTTTGTAACAAAGGAACCAATGTACAGTTCTATAATATTATGAATACATAGATAAATTTATAGCCATATCTCTGATAGGGGAGTAAGGGGTGAACGGTAATAACATCTTAACCGACCCAATTGTCAACCTCTCCTGCACGCGCCGTATGGCGGCGGCCCGGCAAATTGGCCTCCGTTGGTGCTCCCTGCTAGATAACAGACGAGGCAATGGCGACCGAGCCAGTGGCGGTATAACCACTCAACTGGGCCACCACAAGCCCTGAGGGCCAAATACCTCCTAAAAGAAAGGCTACAGTGTACTGCGACAGTACCAACATTAACCATGGAAGCGGGACTTAAAACGAAACTACCCCAGGAGGGTACCGGCATAGCCGGAGAATCCCTCTCCGAGATTATCTCGGATAGCCCCACCGTATCTGGGGGGGGCAACATTTCGCTCACTATGGATAATTTAGATAATGATAAGTTGACCGAAAATGGTAAGACAAATGAAATTATTGACTTGACAGACGCAATAAATAAACCGAAAACTGGCAATTACCGAAAATTCTACCAGCAAAAATTTCACAAAGCCATGTTTATATCAAGAGAACGAAGCTCATCTACTGGTGACATACCCCAACTCTGTAAACAGGTTAAAATTATTAATCCCACTAACAATAATGAAAAAAGTGATCCCAAAGTAAACCCAAGTGCTCCCTGGCAGAGAATGCCCACGCAGAACAAAAAAAGAATAAGATCACCAGATAAAGTACAAACACAAACAAAAATACTCAAAAGTAATGAATCAAGGCAAAAATTCGTCAACAATATAAGAGGTATTGATGAACAAAATCAACAGTCTGATATATCTGTAGCAGTCGACACATCAAACAGTTTCTCAATACTAAATGTAGATACTGAAATGGACAACGATACAACAAATGCTAAGAAAACAACAAAACCACCACCCATAATCCTGTATGGCATAGATGATCTTACACAACTAACAAATATGATGCTTGAAGTAGTCCATAAAGATGACTACACCCTGAAAGTCGTGAACAAAAGCCGTTTAATAATATCAACAAAATCTGTAGACAAATACAAGGTAATGATTGACCACATTAGAAGTAAGGGTCTGATTGGGCACACATTTACCCGTAAAGATGAGAGATGTCCACGATTTGTGATAAAAAACCTCCACTATAGTACACCAATACAAGCTATTGTGGATGTTATAGAGGAAACGGGAAACACAGTGAAAGGTGAAATAGTCACAGCACGGAAAAGAGGAACTAAGGAGCCACTAAACACATTCTTTGTCAATGTAGCCCCAAATGAGAACAACAAACTCATAAAAGATATAAAATACATATACCACCAAAGGATATCTATACAAGACCCAAAAAGAAAAATGTCCATTCCTCAATGCACTAGATGTCAGCAATATGGACATACGAAAAACAACTGTATGAGGCCTTTCAGGTGTGTAAAGTGCGCCGGTCCCCATAAAACGACATCATGCACCAAAGACAATAACATGCCTGCTGTGTGCTCGCTTTGTACAGGAAGCCATCCTGCAAACTATAAGGGATGTATAGTATATAAAGAGATACTAGCCCGGAAAACACAAAAACCAACCCAACAGCATACACCAAAATTGCAAGATATGAGTAGAAAAGTCGAGAACTCTCTGCCCAGAGATATTGTGAATGAAGTACCAAATCTGACCGAATCAACACACATGCCACCAAAGATATCCGAATCATCACACATGACACCAATGACATATAGTAAAGCTGCAAAAACTCTACCCAGTGACAAATATATGAGACACAACCACACTACTAAACCTAAATCCGTTGACAACCAAAAGTCACAGCGCACCCACAACAGCACAACTTATGCTGATTGTAAAACTTTCCCACAGGACCATAAACCCACAATAAACCTAGAACATCTAATAGAAAAGCAAACTGAAAAAATAGATCAACTATTACATCACATGGGAACATTGATGAACCTACTCACAGTGCTTATTAATAAAATTCCATAATCTTAGGATTGCAACCTGGAATATCAATGGCCTACTGCCAAATAAAGACAGTCTAGAGTTAATACTGACAGTGAACAAAATTGACATTATTTTAATATCAGAATCGCATCTCAATGACCAAAAAAGCTTTAAATTAAATAACTACGATGTATACACAACAAATCATCCTGACGGCACATCTCATGGAGGGACAGCTGTCATTATCAAAAGTAATATAAAACATTATATGCACAGCAAATTTGAACAAAATTACCTGCAAGCAACTACTGTGACCATAGAAGATATCAATGGAAATTTTAATATAAGTGCTGTATACTGCCCTCCAAGGTATAAGATCACAGCTGAAATGTTCTCAAGTTTCTTCAACTCATTAGGAAAAAAATTTGTCTCTGGAGGAGATTGGAATAGCAAACACACATTCTGGGGATCAAGACTGATTACCACTCGAGGCCGTGAACTCATGAAATGCGTAAATAACATAAAACTAGAAACACTATCAAACGGAGAACCAACATATTGGCCAACAGATCAAAATAAAATCCCGGATTTATTAGACTTCTTCATCCTAAAAGGCTTACCCCTACAATATGCCAGTGTCGATTCATGTCTTGATACCTCATCTGACCACTCACCGGTGATTTGCAGCCTCAGCACCTCTGTGATTAATAAAGTGCAACAAACAAACTTATACAATCGTAACACTGACTGGAAGACCTTCTCAGAATTCTTGGAATCGGAGATCAACTTAAAAGTAAGGCTAAAGTCTGAGGAAGATATAGACGATGCCACCTTTCTAATCACAAACTTAATTCAAATGGCTGCATGGCGTGCTACTCCATCTGGTGAGAAGGTTCCTACAGGGTGTAACATACCGTTAGAAATACGAAAAAAATTAGAAGAAAAAAGGAAACTTAGACGGCGATGGCAACTGAGTAGACTGAAAGATGACAGAACAGCATGGAACAATGCAGCAAGGGAGCTGAAAGAAATGATAAGTGAACATAAAAATAATTCACTCCATCTAAAATTGTCCACGCTGTCAGCAAGCAAAAATGGAAATTACTCCCTCTGGAAAATCACAAAAGAACTAAAAAGACCACAACAACCAGTTCCTCCACTGAGAAACCCATCAGGAGGGTGGGTTAAGAAACCTAATGAAAAAGCTGAGCTATTTGCTGAACATCTTAAAGAAACATTCAGCCCAAATGAAACCTCCAATGATGAATTCGAGATTGAGATTGACAGAGTAATTAATAGTGACCAACAACTGTCCATGCCCTTGAAGTTGATAACGCCAAGAGAAGTGGCTAGAACTATAAGAAGCCTGAAAAATAAGAAAGCTCCTGGATTTGATCTTATCACAGGAGAGGTGCTAAAACATCTGCCACGTAAGGTATTGGTTTTCCTTACTATGGTCTTCAATGCGATTAGTAGACTCCATTACTATCCAAAACTTTGGAGGATATCAATAATACGTATGATGGCGAAACCTGGCAAATCACCAACTGAACTTAACAGTTATAGGCCCATTAGCTTGTTACCAACTATCTCCAAGGTATATGAGAAGATTCTACTAGATAGACTTAAGCCGGTTCTTGAAAGTGATAATATAATCCCAGAACACCAATTTGGATTCAGACCACATCATTCAACTGTAGAACAAGTACATCGAGTGGTGAAAACTATAAGAAAATCTCTGGAAATGAAGGAATATTGCTCTGCAGTGTTTCTGGATATAGCTCAAGCATTTGATAAGGTTTGGCATGGAGGACTCCTATACAAACTAAAAATCCTTCTCCCTAACTCGTACTACATGGTATTGAAGTCCTACCTACAGAATCGCAAATTTATGGTAAAATTTGATGAAGAACTCTCCAAAATTCATGATATACGAGCATCTGTACCACAAGGCTCAGTTCTTGGCCCCATTCTGTACTCAATATACACATCAGACTTGCCAGTATCAGAAGGAGTACTGACAGCAACTTACGCGGACGATACAGCCTGTCTCTCCAGCGATAAAGACCCACACAAAGCATCAGCTAAGTTACAAACACAACTGGATAAGATTGATCAATGGCTACAGAGATGGAGAATAAAATCTAGTACTGCGAAGTCAACACAGATGACATTTGCATTACGCAGGGGAAATTGCAAACCTGTTACCATGGGAAATCAGGAACTACCATGTAAAGAAAGTGTTAAATATCTCGGCTTCCATTTGGATAGGAGACTCACATGGGCCGGTCATATTAAAGCAAAGAGAAAAGAAGCAAATATACAATACCTCAAGCTATACTGGCTCTTGGGACGGCAATCAAGTCTTTCACTAAGTAACAAACTACTCATATACAAATGCATCATAAAGCCAATTTGGACCTACGGCCTTGAGTTGTGGGGATCAGCCAGCAACTCAAACCTAGAGATCTTACAAAGGTTTCAAAACAATGTTCTACGAGCGCTATCTAATGCACCCTGGTATGCTCAAAATACTGAAATACATGAATATCTTAACATGCCCACTGTAAAGGAAGAAATAACAAAGTATTGCACGAAATATAAAGAAAGACTTCTGCACCACACAAATAACTTGGCTCGAGATCTACTAAAGGCAGATGAACAAACTGCTCGTCTGAAGAGGTGGCAAATATTAAACCTTGACAAAAGACTCTAAAAGTCTATAGATAAATTCAAAGGGTAATGATACTCATTGGAGAATCAGCCCATCATGAATATTAACCATCGGAAAACATCTGATCATGGCTCTGGAGCCGATTGCAGATAGAATCAAATGATTAACAAAAAAAAAAAAAAAAAAAAATATCTCTGATGCATTAATCACAAAATTACGACTCAAATTGGTGCCTGAAAATGACGTAATAAATAAAAAAACACCAAAAATATTATTTAGAAAATCAAAATGCAGACTATTCACCTTAAGATTAATTTTGACAGTAATAAACTACTATACCTTAGAAACTAAAATGATATTAATGTATTGTACTGAGGAGTCAAATGTATTTAATAACATAAATAACGAATTATATCGATGTACTTAAATAAGTATATAATAATATTTAATATTTTTTTTTAAATAAATTTTACAAATTGATCATATTGCTTTCCACAAATCAACAATTATAAAGTTGGTTTAATATTTGAATACATTTTTACATATTTTTAATTAAATACATATAAGTTGAAGGTATAATTTTTCATATATTTCTCAGCACGCGTGCAATTTGACACCATTAGCATAAGAGCATATTAAAATTCTTATCGTATTGTAATTACTATCAGAGATAAAATTCTTTATTTCTAATAATATAAATTTGATTTTTGTGACACCATCTCCTATTCATTTTCATTTATTCATTTTATTATTGAGCAATCAATCTTTTTCAATCGTGAATTAAAACAAATTAGTTTTATAGTACCTAGTACCTAACAGTGTTTTTTTATTGTATTGATAATTTCAGAGTTTTTTTTTTTGATTGTCAATTTTCGCTATTCTCCTTTTAAAGTTTCTGTACCAAATAGAACATGCTGTCACAAAATAATTTCAGTATCTTTTTATTTCACAACGCGTTATAAAAATTCTTTCGCCCATTTATGACCTTTCAACGGTCTTTTCAACCTATTTTTCTCTAGTATGTACGATTATCAAACTTTTCCTCTCTTTTCCACTCTTTTAGAGTTGAATAAGAGGTGGTAGTAGCTGGTAGCGTGTTATTTAGAATCACAAGCACAATTAATTATTTCATCGACTCAAAAAAGTTTTTTTTTCGTTCACCTCAACTCATGGTACACTCTGTAGCCGATACCGCATCTTCAGGAGTCCTGTCATCTGAAAAGATAAATAAAATATTACAATATGATTACTTTAATTTCGGAAATATTTTTTTTGCTCTATTTCCTTGCAAAATATAAACATCGCATTCTGGATTAACATTTATGTAAAGCAAGGCATTATGAATGGTATAAAGTAAATACATAAATACGAGCAGATATTGCTTTACTTTATTGGTGCTATTTAATTAATAATGATTATTTTTTAGAAGTTTACTAGAATTAAGAGACTAGGTGCCTAAAAGCATTGTTATGATAGAGCGTTTAATTAATTTAAACATATTATGGTCTTTACAGTAAATAAAATTATTTCACTGACTGATTGTTGTTTTAAGCATAAAGGAGAATAGGAAAAAAGCTTTTTTACGCCTGCCTATTTTGATTCGATACCAATTTTTTTTTGATGTGCAGTATCCCGTGTGCGTGCGTGTTACGATAAGTAGGTATTGAGCTTTAAGCATAACTGAATAAAGCTGAAACTGTCACAGACGTACCTCAAAGAGTTATTTTATGTTGTTATTTTTCAAGTTAGGCGTTCACGAAGGATGACTTGGTCCTGTCGGATTGAGACAATTTATTCATGAATATTCTGATTTATTTAGAGTTTTTGTGAACAATGAACTGTATTTTTTAACGATTCAGTGTTTTTTGAACCTACCTATATTGGTATGTCATAAAATTTGACCTCCTTTTCTCTTATCTACTATTTTTGTATGCCGAAGTTCATATTTTGGACTTAAAATTTAACAGCTAGGATTTTAATCCAATTTAAAAAATACCTATTACTTCAAAGTTTATTAATAAATAACACGCTTCTTTGCTTAATTCCTCTACAACCACGACCCAAATACTTACTTCCTTAAGGTATCTGTGTTTACATAATGCATGTAGTTCGGAAACTATGCCTCCTTTGGAAAGTAATTGAAAACATTAAGAGAGAGAGAGAGAAGTATCTATACCTATTCTGGAGATGGAAATAAGGCACTGGTTAATATAACAGGTAATTACTTTTTAAATTATTAATTGTAAAACGGAATATATTTTTATTATTTAATAAACACTTAGATTTATAAATAATTTGTATACAAAAGATTAATTTATTATTTTATGCATACATTAAATTAATGTTTATTTTTTAATACACTAACTGGACGAATCATCAATTTTTCTGAATAAATAAGTAACATATTTAATAATCATAGGTTGAAATATATTGGCGCTATTTAAATGTTTTTGGAAAAATCTGTTCTTTATTATTTAAATTTTACTACTTATAAGTTATGATTTAATTTTACTTTTACTACATGACATTTCTACATAAATCTATACCTACTTTATTTTTTTACAAAACGTAATAAAGTCACGAGACATCACAATTTATTCGAAACTCTATAAATATTTCGTAATTTTTATTTCTCCTAAGTATTTTTGTATTCTTTGTTTTTGTTTAACGACTATGCAGCCCCATAGGACTCACTTTTTACTCTAACCGAACAAACATAAATACATCTTTGTCAAAATAAAACATTCTTAGCGGCATCTGAAAGACAGGTAATTTTTTAAATGTCATCAACAATATTTTCCTATAAATCGAGTGAAACTCTACAACGCTTCCCGTTTAACAATTTCTACGCTTTTGTATCATCATTTTGGTTTTCTCCTTTACTGTTAATAAAATGTAATAATACACTTACCCAGACAATGAAGCAGAATTTGAAATCGGTGGACTATTGGACTCGAAACCTTCCTTAGACTTTTCATTTGCCAGTTGCATCTTCAGCTGGTGTCCAAAACACGCTAGATCCTCTCTAAACGTATCAGACCCTGGAGTCGTCGGCTTTTCATCATCTCCTGTCGCCATGCCTTCAGCGTCACTCTTCAACGGAGCCTGTTCCGACTCATCCTCTGTATTGTAAATCTTAAAGTACGCAAACGTCAAATATATTACAGAAATAAAGAATGAAGGTATCGGAATCGCCATGGCATATACCAGGTTTAAGGTATTCTGCCACATATCTAGGTCTGTAATTACCAGACCAGGATCAACGCGGCTGTAGTAGCATGTGTAATTGGTGCCTATTGGCCTGTACTTTCCATAGAATATGGTGCAGTTTAAAATCGGGGGGTAGCCACAGCCTTTGACGTTTGGGAAGAGGCGTGCGCCAGTGAAATACCATTCTGAGTCGTTTCCTTGTAATCCAGTCGGAAGGGCATCAGGTATTTCTTCCTCAACCATCTCTGGGTACGATTTGTCCGCTGTCACTTCGTAGTTATCATACTCGTAGTCTTTACGCAATGCCCTTTCGACTCTGATTAGATTTTCGTATTCTGTTGCAGATATATTAGCACCATAACCCAATTTGTAGTTAACGCGTATCTGAGTGCAATCATAAAGATCCTTGGTGCAACCTTCTCGACAGGAAGCCCAAGTGCAGTTGCTTACTCCGACCAAATGCTTCACTTGAGTGGTGACACATGTAGCCCCAACTGGATCGAATTGCATGAATATTGTAGTGAAGGCCGGTTCTATCACAAATGGTACTAGGAAAAGAAATGCAAAGAGACTGAACGTGGCAAGGAGCACGAATGTTGCTGTTGTGTAGAATAGTAGTTTCTCGAGAAAAGTTGGGGGGATTTTTTCTTCGTCGGCCATTTTGGCATGGGGGCACTAGGAGCGACCATATCGCTTGTCTCAGCTCGGCTCTGTCATTTCATCCGAATGTCAGCAGTTTTCGGAAACTTCAATGATTCTGTTATTTTATTGTTGGTTGATTGAGTGGCTATATTTTCATTTTTTATTTGTTTCGTTATTGGTGAGGCTTTGATGAAGTTTGGTGTACTATAAATAGAATATTTTTTATGAAATTAATTTATAAGGAAATCGAAAATCGAATTAAAATAATGATAATAATCAAATGCCGTATACTTTCGTTCTATAGACCATTATGATGATAAGCGGTAATATACCCAAATTCGAAACAGCATTATTGCTAAAAGCTCGTTGTAGCATCCCAATCGTAACATAAACATAAAATAGCAATTGCAATGTCACCATCCAAATATTTACAGAATACATTCATGCCTGATTACGTGGCTGGATATAGACGCCAGCCTGTCTGCCTGGGCAAGAATCCAGCTTCTAGTATCGATTGTGACTAGATTTAGCACCAAATATTTGTGACCTGGCGGTTGGTTGGTATTTGTAGGCTGTTTGACATTATATTGCTTCACGGATTATGATTGTGAAGTGTGATGCTTATAGATAATCCAAAATAATTTAATTCCAATCCGCAGAAAAAATACCTTATAGGATCACTATAATTATAGTGTTTCTCTATCAGGTTTTTATACCATATTTTTTCTGAATCTATGAACAGTTAAGCTGAAGAATATAAATGACCCAATCACTCTATGATTTTAAAATTTATAATGCATTTTAAAAGATATACAAAAATCGAGCATTCGGGAACCATCCTCTCTTTTTTTGTCCAATACTTTAAAGCATACAATTATAAGGAATAAGCATACAAGGAATAGAGATCGTTACTCTCTTAGCATTCTCATGGAATACAAAATTGTATGGAATCTGTTATGAGCCATTTTTTTTAATATTGGAATATCCACAATGGTTTTTATCACAAATAAAGACTAGAAAATACCTGCTTCAGAAAGAAGTATTTTCAAGACTAAAAATTGCCAAAAGTTGCTTTAAATCCAAATAATTTTCGCGGCAATAACCGCAGTATAAAATGATGTATCTGCTATTTGTATTAGAAATACTGTTAGACAAAAAAGCTTGTATCAAGCCATAATGCTTTCGCATTCATCGCACCATCTATCAATTTCAGATGTCAATAACGCTGCAAATGTAAAAGTTATATAAGGCTTTTAGATAGATGATAGACATTGTCTTTTACATGAATAATCAGCTTTTGTTCTGTTTTAGCTAAACTGCTGTTCAGCTCTTAGAATGCTGGATTCAAAAGTGTAGAGAGTGTCAAATCAAATTACGAGACTTCTCCTTTGTTAAAAAAATAGTTTGTTTTTTTTTTTGTTTAAAAATAAACACATATTTTCCTTGGTTTTTTTAACCCCTAACGAAAAAGAGGGATGTTATAAGTTTGTAGTGTGAGCCTGTCTGAGGCTTCATAGCTCCTGAACGGATGAACTGATTTTGATTTAGTTTTTTTTTTGTTTGAAAGGCGTCTTAGGGTGGTAGACCCTTAATTCTAGTATTCTTAGCTATGTTTAAAAAAAATCCACTCAGCCGTTTGAAAGTTATTACCAATTTTCTAGTGATTTTCAGAGGTTCAATTTGAGAGTTTCGATTTTGACATATCAATTTTGCGTATATTATTATGTAAGTAAATAAAATTGGACCTAAAAACTTACTGTTGTTTTAACAAACGGTAAAATATTCTTGGTGATAGAAACAGAGCTTTGATTTAGATTTACCTATTCTTGATAGAAAGACTGAATAGAAGAAAATTACATATTGCATCAACTGCAAATAATTGCAACAAGGCAAGCAAATGAAAACTTTTATATCTACTTACTAGCTGTCCCGCGGCTTCACTCGCGTTCCCGGGATAAAAATTAGCCTATAACCTTCGGGGATAATGTAGCTTCTATATTAGTCAAAGTATTTGTTGAATCGGACCAGTAACTTCGGAGATTAGCGCGTTCAAATTCAAACAAACAAACAAACTTCAGCTTTATTATTAGTATAGATAGATACCTACTTATAAACATTTTTTTAAAGAAAGTATCACGGCAGTCGTGTTGCTTGTAAAATGGAATGGGGACAGCCTGTGTAGAATGCAAAAGCAGAAGTAAACAATTGTTTATAAAACAAAAGTATCTGGAAGGGAAATCCGTTCTATTGTTTACGTACCTTCCCAAGACATTTTGTTTAATATTTTTTTTTATATTTTTATTTTGTATTAAGTTAAAATTTTCGTTTATTATTATTACAAGCTTTTATTTCACCCGATGTTTGTAATCAAATCTTGCAAGTTAAATTTGATCTACTTTCCGGTTACCTATTGAGTTGAAATTTTGCATGCTTAAATCGGATGACAATGCAAAATTATTATGACATGGAGCTGATCTGATGCTAGAGCTGGAAGGTGGTCATAGGAACTCCGCAATAAAATGACACAAAAATGAAAATGTATAGTCAGCAATAAAAATGAAAATTTTGACAGAAACTTGTTTGTTTGATTAACATTTGAGGTTATAAAAGTATGAGTAAAGAAATTCAGTAATTAGAATTTGTGCAAAAATTTAAAAAGTGAAGTAATAGTAGTTTATGATACTGATGCATAATAGGGGTTATTAAATACGAGTGTGAGTTTAAGTACCGAGCCGTAGGCGAGGTTCTTAATAGTATCACACGAGTTTTTAATACCTAATTATGTGCAGTATCATACAGTACTTTATCTAAACTCATATAAATAATGTAATTTAAAAAAAATGAAAAATCGATAGTATTACCAACTTTTCAAAAATAAAAAATTGCTATTTTTGTGACATTTTTGGTCAAAATGATATATGTAGGCAAAAACAATAAAATAAACAGACACAATAATCATATACCTAATCAAATCCGTGTTGCCAACTCCCAAAAATTCTTACCTCTAAAGTTCACGTCAAAAATTTGTCACATTGTCATCGTCAAATTGAATTGATCTGATTGATTATACTATTGATAGGTCCAAAGTGTACTTTAATAGAAAAAAAGTTATTTTATAGTATTATCTTGGGAACACAACTGTACTATAATGAATCATTATACTCGGGTGTGCCTAAAGTGGGTCATTAAAGTACTGATTTTGATTTCATAATAAGAACATTACGATATGAGAGTAGATAAAAAATATTAAATGTTAGCTGTCAGTACAAAATGTCATAATGATCAGTTTAGTTTATTTCTACACACTTGTAAATCGGTTCAAACATGAATACGTACAAGAATTTTGAAAACATAACAATTTATTTTCGTTTAAAATTTACTTCACTTGGAATCATGGCAATCTTCCTGGCGCTAACTAATGTGATGCTGTTCACTCATCATCAGATGAACAGTTCTGACTGCGCTTATAAACATCATTATTATTTCCATCTTCATCCATAAATCTTGGGGACTTTAACCCATGTGACTAAAAGAGTCATGAATATAAAAGTTGATGGATATACGGGAAAGGAAAGACCGTTAAAGATGATACGAGTAAGAAAAGAGTGAATGCCGATATGACTGACAGACGGAAAGTCTGAATGGAAGAAGAGTCCATATTGCGCCGACCACAAATTATTGGGAACGGGGCAGGGAGACGATGATTCATAAATTTTTATCTTCACATTATAAATCCATAAAATTCAATAGTTCAGTAAAGATAAGCTATAGAAATGAACCCTATTTTTTAAAATAAAACTCAGTGACAGCGCATTTTGTGGTACCCACCTAAACGACTTGAAAATTCAAGTTTGAAATCTATCACCAAGGACTTACCGGTATGTACATAAAAGCTTTTATAAGTTTGTTTGTGTGTTTGTGTCAAAATCAATATTGACAATGTCAACATACTTTTTAATAACCAGCATAGATATAAACGCTATCAATAACCCAAACACCTAATAACCCTTCTATAATTTCAGAATAACCTCTTCTTTAAATAGATAAGGTGTTATTTAATCCATTAAAGCCTCGGTTCCACATTTAAACACCATTACATAACCTAACCTCAATGCAAAGAAAAAAGTCTCTGACGTCATTCATAGTTATAAAAATAAAACATACTTGATTTATATATCGAATATCTATAAAGCATCAATGTAATTGAACTATAATTAATCGATTGTTATTTGAAATTAGAACGTTTAAAATTGGTTGATACTTTAATATTATTATGCTATTGATTTCAATTTTATATTTAGGGTTGAACATAATGAATAAATGATTAAATAAAAAGAGTTTTCGATAAGAGTAATTGCCTACGCATTATGTCGTAATGCAGTAATGACTGGACATATTTTTATTAAGTTTGTTTATTATTTTTTATGAAATTTATGAAGGTGGCAGAATGAATATGGAAAAAATATGAGATTGCACAGAAAATAGTGTGAAAATGAACAAAGTAGACCAAAAATAGATGACTAGATTTAGGTTTAACCAGCCTTCATCAAAGCTCAGCTCACACAAATCGTACCTACGCACAAGCCACGATGTCGAATCTAGTTTGGTACACGTACACTTATTAATTCAAACACTAGACCATTATGTTCTTAGTTTAAAACGTATTTTTCATAAAATTTTATTTTATTGACGTCGATTTTTAATCAGACGTCGACGCGATACCGCGGCTCTGTCACTACTGGGCGCAGGCAGTGTCGTATCGTTCCTATTGGCACTTCAAAAATGTGTATGTACACTTTTAATATTTAAAATATCAAGTTACACAATCATTATTTTCTTTAAATTCAATTTCATTCAATAAAAAAAAACTAATTCAAAAAATTACGTATTCGATTTTCGATTGAGGATAGTTACGTGACAACCAATAAAAAATTTATAAATGATGTGATTTATAATTGGAACGTTTTGATTATTTGAGTTTAAAGCCAATAAAGGATGGTTTTATTAGATTTTTGGATAGTATTTATTTGTATTGAAATAAGGATTTGGCGGTGGTGGTTTCATTCGTTTATTTGAGTGCGCGCGTCGCCCTTACCCGGTCGATAGAGCTTGTGTCATGTGCTCCGCTAGCGTACGGCGACAGACAGTCTTTCTTGTTTTACAATTCCCAGCTCCTATTTTCCAATGTTATTGGGATTATATTCGTCTGCATACAATGAACATTAGCCTGTACAAACTTTATGATGGCCGGGTTTTGATGTATGCAAAAATGACCTTAATGTCTTTTTATGAGGTGGTCTTTGGGTAATTTCGTTGAAAGCGTTTGCAATATGTCATTTTGTCTTACTCATTGGCGTAGAGGTGCAATGAATGACGCTTTTACAATTTATGGGACGATGACAGTATTGTTTGGGGTAGGTTGATGTCTATTTTCCATTTTGTTGTCATATCTTTGACAAGAATTTGATTTTGTGTGTATAGTGAAGAAGAGCTTGGCTAAAACAATGTTTTATTGAACTTAATTTTTATTATGTCGTTTTATATTTCAAATATTTTAACAGAAAAATTAGAAATAATATAGAAATAAATACTGATATTGTTGCTCTTGTGTTCTTGGACATAAATTATATATAATCCTTCAAAATAATCGATTCTATTTTTAGGGATCTGTATCTAAATAGAAATTAAACAGAAACCTTATAAGGCCACTCTCATATCCGTCACATCTCAAAAGCGGCTTAACTTAAAAACGATGTCAAGTTTTGAACTACTGTAATTTCGGAGAGTGATCCGAATAGTTTTCAGTGGAATAAAAAGATTCTTTAAGACTATGTATGATAGCTCAGTGGTAGTGGTTCGAATCCTACAATGAGCTTGAGCTTTCAGTGAAGGAAAACATTGTAAGGAAATAGCATGGTGGTAGGGTACTTTGTAGTACCCGTCTGGCTGGCTACCACCCTCAAGTTGAAAATCTGTCGCCAAGCACCTGTGTGTTTTGGAAATTGCACTTGAGAGCCTTCTCGGCATTGTGACAGGTCGGAAACACATTGGCAATACTTCTGGTATTGCAAATGGCGATAGGCGACGGTAACCACTTACCATCAGGTGGACCGCCTGCCTACTTGTCAACCTGCTGATATAAAAAAGCTAAAAAATAGGCTTGCACCTGAAAATCAAACGCGCCAATTCTGCTATTAAAAAGGTACATGCAAAATAAATCTTTGTACCTACGTTGCAATTAAAATTAAAATAGCATAATTGGATTAAAAAATTAAATTAAAAAATTTAAATAAAATATTTTGGTCTCTTAGCAGTTTATCAGGGTATTAGTACCTACCTACAGAACCTAAATTAAACGAGCCCGCGACTCGTTCTTGTCAGGTTTTTATCTCAGACTTAAATACTTAGGTACTATAAGAAAAACATCGTAAAAAGAATCTTTGAAGTTTTACTCTAAATCTTCTCATCTTAACAAAGATGCTACGAAACCAAGAATACAGAAATTATACTTTATATTACACAATATTTTCCAAAGCTACAAATAATCCTCGTGGAAATAGGTCAAAGCTTTGTAACGCCTGTAATTAGAGGTATTCAATGTACAGTCATGAACTTTAATTTGAGACCCTTTTAAGGTTGAATATCGTATAACAAATGTACCTTTGGTTGGAGCGTTAAATTCAAATTTTATCACGTTTTTTGCTAATTGCAGCTCAGTTATAGGAGGAATATGTTGATGATTTCTTTTGTTATTAATCAGTAAATATACTACCATTCTTGTCGCAAATAACATGTTGATAACTTACGACCTATAACTGAGCTGCAATTAGCAAAAAACGTGATAAAATTTGAGTTTAACGCCCCAACCGAAGCCTCCACCTTAAGAGGATGCTCTCCGCGAAACTCCGTCCCTTACTAAACTGACTGGGACAAGCGAGACAGAAAATCCTACTATCCTACTATTATTATAAATGCGAAAGTTTGTGAGTATGTCTGTTACTCTTTTACGCAAAAACTACTGAACGTATTTGGATGAAATTTGAAACACAGATAGTTTATAACCTGGATTAACACATAGGATACTTTTTATTGCGATAAACATAAGATCTCTCCGGAAAGCGGGTGAAACCGCGGCGCGGGGCGGAAGCTAGCACTGTTGTCGTTTATATTTTATTACTAGCTAAGGCTATTTTTTATTTTTATATGGTATTTCAGGATATGATCTATCTTGGAGTTTCATATAATAATATTCAAGTTAATTCAAAACTTAAAAATGAACTTCAACCTAATTGCAAAACAATAAAACATCTAATCACTAATCTAATTCAAATTCTATTTGGTTTCTACGAAGAATAAGAATGTCGTAGCGATCTCGTAGCGGTTTGCATATTTCGTAGCAACCCTAACTTGACTTTACGTAACGTTTTGACGTTAAGTAATTCTTGTTTATATATAATCCAAATCTCGGAAACGGCTCCAACGATTTTCATGAAATTTAGTATGGAGGAGGTATTCGGGGGCGATTAATCGATCTAGCCAGGTTTCATTTTTCGAAAACGTCAAACTGTCAACCAGGTACTACTTATTAATTTACAACATTTATTAATTTAACAATTTTGTGTCGATTTATGTGCCAAAAAAAAGAGCGGTTCCCGGGATAAAAATTAGGCTATAACCATATATAGTGAAATCGGACCAGTAACTCCGCAGATGAGCGCGTTTAAACAAACAAACTCTTCAGCTTAATTATTAGTTAAGATTGAAGGAAATTAAAAAATATCATGTACCTAAAATGTCTATTGCAATTATAGTTAATGTTTAAAATGAATACGCCAATGCAGTGAAACGCAACGTTCCGTGTGACTGGAGGTCATTCAACCCTTTTAAAATATAACCATGTTGTAGTAATTCTGATAAGACGTTGACATATTGGTAAGGCGGAGCGATTAGCGGATAGCTGATGCCCGTACTGTACCGTCTCTGTGGGAACTTTAATTGGCTTCTTGTGGATAAGATATTGTAAAGTAAAAAGATTATTAACAATAATTTTTTGATATTATAAAATTATTGAAAACTAGCTTCCGCCCGCGGTTTCACGTTCTCAAGGGATCTTATGTTTTTCCAGGATAAAAAGTAGCCTATATGTTATTCCAGGGTTTGTTAATAAAATTAAATACACTAACTTACCTCTGACTTATAACACATTGCGTGTTCTTAATTTATCTTTATCTATATAAGTATGTCTGCCGGAGTCTTCTCAGTTCAAGTGTATTCCGAACCGGTAGTAGAGTCTATTGTAAAACTGTAACTTTTGACATTTATAAGTGCCTTATTAGGGTCTAAACTGAATAAATGAGTTCTGATTTTGATTTTTGATTATGTATTTACAAAAAAAAAAAAAAGTAGTACATGTAGTATATCAGTTATCTGGTTTTCATAGTACAAACTCTGCTTAGTTTGGGATCACATAACCGTGTGTGAAGAATGTCCGAGGATATTTATTTATTATTTTATTTTATTTATAGAGCCCGTTTCACAAATCTGCTATATTTCTTTACAGGCTGTCTTATTCTTTACCATTATTATAATTTAAGGTGAATGGTCCAATAATCCCGCAATATCCAAATTTTAGTTATTTTAGATCAGTAATAAGTCGTATGTCTGTCAAAATTTGATTGGCAACTCAGAGATATGGCTTTAGACATGCACGTATAAAAAAAGACGGACAGAGTATGGCCTAAACATAAAGTGAAGCATAGCAATGGCGGCGACGCATCCATGTGTGAGTCCCAGAGTTGCTCGCGACGTAATGGCGGCCGACTGGCTTACTATGGTGAGAGTGTGTGCGTGTCGCATTGTATGTACAAGACGGCCGGCTTACTATGGTGCTTCAGTTTGCTGGTTCGTAAAATGGCGTCCGTCTTTTTTTATACGTCCATGGCTTTAGAGTTACCTATGTATGTATTCATTTTGCATTCAAAATACTATACTGATCCGTTATTTATCAAAAGGAACCAAAGTATCGATACTTAAAATAAATAATTGACATACCTATGTATCAGGCCCCAACAAAGAAATTTCAACCTTGGCGGTAATCATATTTTGACAAACATACGACCTATTATTACTGAGAGTTTACGTTTTTTGCTAACTCTGCATTTTGGTAATTAAATAAATTTTTGCGGACTTTTTAGATGATTCACCACATTTTAATATAAGTTTAAAGGCAAGTCCTATAAATCGCCTAATCTTCCGCTCCGCTTTTGCAATATGTCCTTCTAAACCCGTACATGCTGAATTATTAGTTTTTATTGATCCATGCTTAGCATTCTTTTATGCCTAGCTGCCTAGGTCTACGGTAAGTAAGGCTAATAAGTTCAATTCCACATCTATCTATATATATAAAAAAAGTCGTGTTAGTTACTCCACTTATAACTCAAGAACGGCTGAACTGATTTAGCTGAAAATTGGCAAGGAGGTAGTTTAGAGCCAGGAGAAGGACATAGGATAAGTAGGTAGGGGTAGGTAGGGTAGGTAGGTAAGGTAGGTAGGGGTAGGTAGGGTAGGTGGGTAGGGGTAGGTAGAGGTAGGTAGGGTAGGTAGGTAAGGTAGGTAGGGGTAGGTAGTTAGGTAGGGGTAGGTAGATAGGTAGGGGTAGGTAGAGGTAGGTAGGGTAGGTAGATAGGTAGGGGTAGGTAGGGGTAGGTAGGGGTAGGTAGAGGTAGGTAGGGTAGGTAGGTAAGGTAGGTAGGGGTAGGTAGTTAGGTAGGGGTAGGTAGTTAGGTAGGGGTAGGTAGTTAGGTAGGGGTAGGTAGATAGGTAGGGGTAGGTAGATAGGTAGGGGTAGGTAGATAGGTAGGGGTAGGTAGGGTAGGTAGGGTAGGTAGGTAAGGTAGGTAGTTAGGTTAGGGGTAGGTAGAGGTAGGTCTCAGTTTTATTTTTGTTCTCAGGGCAGGACAACGTCTGCCGGGTCAACTAGTATATATATAAAATAAAGTCGTGTTAGTTACACTATTTATAACTCGAGAACGGCTAAACTGATTTGTTTGAAAATTGGTAGGGAGGTAGCTTAGAACCAGGAGAAGGACATAAGATAGGTAGGGGTAGGTAGGGGCAGGTAGGGGCAGGTAGGGGTAGTTAGGGGTAGGTAGAGGTAGGTAGGGATAGGTAGGTAGGTCCCAGTTTTATTTTTGTTCTCAGGGCAGGACAACGTCTGCGGGGTCAGCTAGTCATTTATAAGTACATGTTAACTAATAATATATTGTTATAGTCCTTTGTTGTTACTTATTAGCTTTTTGTTTTAAACTTAACTATAAATACTATATTATGTATATCTAATTACTTGAAGTAAGTATTAGTAAGTATTACTTGATTATTAATATAATAATTACCTATGTGGGTATGGGTATGTATGTATGTCCGTTCCATTGTGACCTCCTGGTGTGGCACTTCCTGGCAGGGCCACCATCACGGATCTGAATTCCAAGTCTGTCGCTATTTTGTCCTCGAATATCAGATTTTGTCGCGTCCTGGTTCAAAAGTTATAAGGGTTTTAAGGTGGCCCTGCCAGGAAGCATGCTTCCTGGCAGGGCCACCTCATATCTCAAGGACTAGAGAACCTAGCGAAGATCTGTTTGTTTCCAGAATTTGTCATTAATTTGTCAAATTTTGTCCTCGAATATCAGATTTTGTCGCGTCCTGGTTCAAAATTTATAAGGGTTTTAAGGTGGCCCTGCCAGGAAGCATGCTTCCTGGCAGGGCCACCTCATATCTCAAGAACTAGAGCACCTAGCGAAGATCTGTTTATTTCAAGAATTTGTCAAATTAGGGACAAAATAGGGACAGACTTGGAATTCAGATCCGTGATGGTGGCCCTGCCAGGAAGTGCAACACGACCTCCTGAAGCGTAAACGGCTGAATTGATTTTGAAGGTATAATATTATCAAAACTCAAAATGGCGGATATTTGCGCCAAAATGTATCGACATGGATTCAGGAGTATACTGGATGGAGTCGCCCCTTGTCAAATATGACGCACAATATATCGTACATATGAGTCCTGAGTACGACCATTATGAAACAAAATACTACGCAAATGTCAAATTCGGCAACATTTTGGTGTGTATATGTGTCCTTATATTTACATGAAAACTGGAATCATTGGGTAGCGTCGTTCGAATGTTTGAAGTCAGTCTGTCCATGAGTTTTTCAAGTCCATGGGTATCGATTAGGTTTAAACCTGAATGGTTTTAAAAGCTTAATTTTATTTTATATATGTATTGATTTTGAAAAATTTTATAATTTGAGTTTGTGACAATTTTTTGGAACAGACAGATCTTCACTAGGTGCTTTAGTTCTCAGAGAATCATTCCAATTTTAAACCAAGGATCAACAAAATCTTTTTGTTCATTCGGAATTTAAATCTGTGTTTGCTCTGGCAGTACTGGGCGCACTTCCAACACTGGCACTAACATCATTATAATAGAATTAATTTTCTCCTTACCGTTTAAATCTATCATATTCCAATATATAGGTAATTGTAGGTGTCCCTATGTCGTATGAACATTATCCAACTTTATCACATCGGTTTCCAAAAATTGTAAAGACTTCATAATTATATGATGTAAGGGTAAGTAAGCAAATACGACTACATAGTGAGATAATGGTCAAACACAAGTATATTTATTCATAAATCAGTATTTAACTTATACCGTCCAGGTTAGAATCATTAGTATCCATAGAAAGTAGAAGCGGCTCCAGAATAGTTCCTTGAGTAAATCCAGATCACTAGCGGATTTTTTTATACTGATAAAATGATGATGATGGAAATAGAATTTAATGGCTAAATACCTACGATAAATATGGTTTAGTAGCTTCTCTCAGCACTTGCAACTTTGAATATGAGTCTAAGTGAATGTTTGAAGAGTCAATTTTAATATTTATAAGAGTCCTTTATCGAGGCCTAAACTGGATACCTAAATGTTGTAGTAAAGTTAATAAATCGTCGTAGTAGATGGATGAACAGAGAGTGGAATACCGACAAAGAGATGGATTTAATTGAAACCTACATTAACAGCGAGATTCAAAATTCTCTCATTTTAAAACCAAGTTAGGTATTGGTGCCGATTCTGTTGTTTACGAACTAAATAAATTTAATCTCACTATATCTCTTTCTAATAGTAAATATAAGAAAGGGATGCAAGATATTTTAGTCCTGTCAGTTTAATGCGATCACACATTTCAAAGTGAATTTAAGCGCGATCTTTATTCTATTCACAACAGGCTGACAGGATTAAAAATGTTCTATCTTTTTTCAATGAGGTTAAAATGAAAGAGTCTTATATTAGTTAAGTTTGTAAACAACAGAATCGGCACCAGTATTTGAGTTTATCCATAACAAATAAAAATATTTTTTTTTTCTCTTCATAATAGAATAGTAATTGTTTAATAAAACAAATTTAGAAAATAAGCTTTATTTGTCATTACACTTTGTGTTGTTCTTGCGCTTTATGCTTTTCCAGCGTTAATTTAATCCATAATCCTTATAATCTATAACGTTTTCAAATAAAGTTATTACTTAAATTATTTACATTTTGATTCACAGCGAATAAAGTTTATTATACAAATATGTTACATTACAACACTTGAAAGGCATGTTTATTAATTACTTTTAAATATTTTAAACAATAAAAATACAAGTTTAATTAAAATTTTGCAATGGTTTTGTACGGTGCATGGTATCTCGAGCAAATTTATACCCTATTTCTAACCATATTGAAATTAAAATCAATGGTTCATGTGGGTCTACGCTTTTAAGATCCTCGTCATGCTATTCCAATCTTAACATTGTAAGAAATACGGTGTAAACTTACTTGTGGGATTTATGCGCATCGTAGAACCTTTAGAAGTGCAAAACTCATAAGGTGTTTTTATACATTGAAACTTAATTATTTTCTACTCTAATTATACAATTTAATAATATCACAAAAACATGGCAGATATACTAAGTGTTAGGCAATATATTGATAATCGATATTATAGGTACTTTAATATACTTGAATATAAAGATTATTTTACTTAACCCCATGGAAACACAGTTTTACAATAGTTTCCAAAGTATTTGATGCAAACGAAAACAAATATTTAAAAAAAAGTTATTGAAAAAAAATATTTTAATTTTGTACCTTTCGTGAATTAATGGTCTTGTTTGGTTTAAGTAAGTGATTATAAAGATATAGCTTTAAGTAAATAAAAATAAATGCAAAAAGATATGTAGCAACTATTTAGGTACTTGAGGAAATATTTACAATTCATATATGTATTGCATGTGACGTTTTATGTAGCAAGTATTCATATTTTTTTTATTTCATTAAATGTTATTTTTCGAAGGAGAAAAATATTGTTTTGTTATTCATAATATTGTATTATTTTTATTAGGTACTTTATTTTGAACATTTTTATTTAAATTATATTTTTTTACTACCTATGTATTCGTTCTTAAAAACTATATTTTTAAAATAATAAATAAATCAATCACGCGTTTCCGGAAGCAAACATTAAAAACAAAAAAATACTTAAGTACTAATCGACTTAAGTACAATCCGGCATAGCTCGATTTAGAATTAAGAGACGTTTATTTTTTCATTTTTCATATTTTTTCTTACATATTACGAGGCAAAAGCAATGCTACCCGCCGATGATTCAAAAAAATAATACTGTCTTTTTTAATTATTACAGCTCCAGGCTAACTTTTTAATCAATAAAATAAGTTGAACTTTGGAACTTTTAAATTTGCAATATAGCATTAGCTAGAGCGTAATAATTATTAATTTATCGATTAAATTACGATTACACAACGCTAACGCAGTGGTAACGCAGCGAGTACACAGTGGTAACGCAGCGATTACGCAGTGGTAACGCAATGGTGTTGCAGTATTTCTACAGTTGCGCGTAACCTTGGGAGCGCGGGGAGGCACGGCGGCGGGCGGCAGTAGCGCGGCGTCAGAACACATCATCGCTTGGATCATCATCCAATTCGCAGAGAAGCTTGCTACTGTAATGCAAAAACAAAATACCATTTTAGTGGAATAAAAACTATAAAAGTGTATTTTCTGTGTTTGAAGTTTGTCGAGAGAAGGAAGATTACTCTTTATCTCAAGGTAGATAAGCAGTCAGGTCTGTCTGATGATATTAAGTCTATTTTAAGCAAACATACTGTGGTTGTTCATCTAAGTAACTAGGTAAAGAGATCTGTGCATAGATAGTAACTCCGCTAAGATTTAAACTAAAGAGTTTTTAATCTACTGTAGAATTAAGACTAAACTGCCTTCTATAGAAGAATTACATAATTTGCGCTACATTTTGTAATAAGCAATTTTTACTCTTAAAAAATTGTGAACATTGTAGTTTAACTTTATTGGTAATACACAAGTGATTGACAATAATCTATTTCTGTCAAATTGATCCACTCACAGTGCAAATGCTCTAATAGAAAAGTTAATTGATAATACCTAATTAACTAACATCCATCAAAACTACGATTTTCCATCACCAAACTTGAAAGCAAACCTGAAAGTCCATTTTCAGTTTAAAAATCACCTAAGACAAATAAAACGAAAACTTTGCAAATCAAAAGTAATAGTAGTAAAAAGACTTACTCCTCTTTGCTCGCAAAGGATTCAGCGTGTACTCGCCTATTGCAGGCTCGATCGCAACATCGACAATGCCAATACGCAAGAACACTTAAGCTGAACACGAAGATTGTCGTTGGCAATACCAGGGCTAGTATCAAGCCCCTTACAGTTGACTCCCACGAATATCTCGCCACAACCAAGTCAGGACGTGTCAAGCTGTAATAGCAAGGAAATATCTTCGGTGCTTCAGGCCCAGCGTAATCATTTGCAAATACTGTACAATTTACTCTCGGAGGATAGCCACAACCTTCGGGATTTATCAGAAACTTCAAATCTGTTTCATCCCACTCAGTTGGTAATGGTCCACCATCAATGAAAGGTATTCTTGCTAGGTTGACTCGAATCTTATGGCACTTTGTGTGTGCTGTCGTGCAACCTTCTCTACAAGATGCCCAAGTACAGTTAGTCAAAGTTTCCGCATGAACATGTTCAGAAACGGAACATATACCAGCATCTGGGACGAATTCAGCAAGGATCGTTTGTATGGCTGGCTCAACGACAAAAGGTATAAGAAAGAGGAAAGCGAAGACTGCGAGTATAGCTGACGTGCCAAGGCAGAGTGATGTGTAGAATTTGAATCTTTCGAAAAAGTGGGTTAGTAGCTGTTCTCTCGTCGGTTCCAAGGGTTTGAACTCTGGGGTCCCTGGTTCGGCAGAGGCGCCCATTGGTAACGTTGACCTCTCCGATACAGCTGGAGAGAGGCTGGCTCTAGATCTGCTCATTGAAGACATTGGGCCGACGGAGTTTTAGCCAGTTGAAAGCATTGCAAGCATTTAATCGTCTCTTAGTGAACTAGCCGGACCCTCGCAGAGGAGGGGAACGCCTGAAATGAAGAAATAGCAATATTTAATGATCAATTTTATTACGAGATCTTACTTATTAGATTAATCATCTAGACTAGAAATTTATAGCACAAGATCATGACTATGTTTTTTTCAAATACATAGGTAGGTTAATGTCTGGATTTCTATTTTTAATTTGAAATGTATAGAATACGCAACGAAAGGCTTAAACCTTTTATCAAAGACGAGCACATGCTATCATAAATGTTTGATTTTACATTCGTGTTCGTGTTGAAACCTCGAAATAAAATATTCATAAGCCTGAAACACGATTCGACGCAATAAAATCGTGCCAAGGCCATTTCATTTCATGTAGGTATAGCTTTTTTAATCTTGCAACACATTTGTAAGAAATACCGTAGGTAATTTCGGTTACTTTATAATGTTTATATTTCTAGAAATTAGATTAAATAGCTCACGTGACTGATCTCAGAGTGGAGAAACAGGATCATTTGGATGCAATTGCATATCAGCTTGTCCACCAGCACAACCTTTGAATCTCATCTTCGCATCATCGCCAACTTCCACAGTCCTTTGACATAACATAAGAGTTATGCATGATACCACTGCAAGAACTGTCGGTAGTACTAGAGCTACCAAAAACTGACGATAGGTGGAGTCCAAATCAAAACGCGCTACAACTGTATCAGGAGTACTTTCTGTATAGAAACAAGGGAATCGAGCTTTGGCATTGTGATCTGCTCCGTCTCTTCCATAATCTTTAAGAAACTCTTTACATTCATCAGCTAGGGTATTGACGCAACCTTCCAAATTAATCATCAAACGACTGTCATTGGCTAAAGTTAATTCTACTTCAGATGGAGCAATAAAGCGATTGGGAGCCGCTCGGGCAGTATACAAATACTGCAAATAAGTAAAGTTTGTCAGATCAGCAATTTCGATTCGGGGTAGTAAAGCAGCATTGATGCAGTCAACAGCGACGACTCCAGAGGTTCCATTATGAACTGCATGACATGACAACATAAGGATTTCTTCTCCAGAGTCAGTCCAAACGACATCACCGGTTTCTTCTTGAGCTAGCTTTGCACATCTTGCTAGGAATACTCTATCACCACTTAGTACTATCACGTTTTTGTTGCGGGTTGGAATATCAACGCATCGGCGATCACAATTGTATGGTGTTCTTATCTTTCTACAAGTACCTCTGTTACATGAAAATAGTCCTTGCACGTCTATGCATGTTATTTTACCACGTCTCCCAGAACATTTTAACGGTGGATCTGTATCTCTAAAAGCGCATTCGAATGCGTCAGTAATGTTTATGCATTTTCCTTCAGTGCAGTTGAAGGTCCCGGTCAAATTTCTGCATTCGTCTCTAATGCAGTGGTACTTCCTTGCGTTTTCCTGATCGATACCAAAGCAGGTTTTATTAGCGGCACTTCCACATTCAGATAAAAGTAATGACGTTCCATTCTTCCTGACATTGACGTAGATTTGGATGCAGGCTCCAGAGGTCTTGCTAAGACACCATTCACCACAAGAGCCCCAATCACAGTTGTCTTTGTTCACAGCTCGAGTTGTCGTACACATAATCGGTGTTGGATCAATTCCTGAAGCTATAGCGCGGGTGTAAGGCATATAAATGGCGACGGTGAGGTAAACTATTGCGACGGCACTGAGAACAGCTGTCATTTGACAAACACAGATAGTTCCACATATTTTTTGATCCTGTGGTGGGATTATAAGGTCCTCGACGGGTGTTGGCTTCACCATGTCGGAGACTTGCGGTTACCCGCGTCGGTTCGCCACTGACGTACGTATGGTAGGTTTGCGCATGCGTGGTTCTGCGATCGATTGTTCGCTGCAGTGCGGGCAACCCCGTGAGCTATTTTTTTCCAAGTAAATTGTAGATGTCAACGTCCGGTCGGCCAATATTGGTGGCAATATTTGTTGGCACGCAAATAGATTGTTTATTATACTTGTATATTTTATACTACGTACATAATTACATTGCGGTAGTTTTTTTATGCGATAAGATCAAATGAGTATTAAATACAAATAACTGTTGAATGTCAGAATTGAAAATACACTCTATACATTTTAGTTATGGCCAATTAAAGCCAAGAAGTTATACTATTACTTCGTAGTATGCCGTTTTTGTAGGAATATTATTATTATTTATATTGATCAACGGAGAAATCTGATAATCATACTACAGTTAATATATAATTAAATAAAGGACTTTAAAAAAAATATAAATGTATCAAACAGTAATAATAATGGTTCACTATAAGAATAAAATACAATGTATGATTTAAAATAAAATAACAATATTGAGTTATGTCTTACTGTTTAAAATACTTTTAATCTTTCAAATTAATAAATAAAAAAACAACAAATATATTCTCAGTATTTTTAAGACTGTAATTTAAATAAAACAAGTATATTTTTAGAATACTTACCGAATAAACAAATTTTCACTCCCAATCCCATAAAAAACTGTATGTTGATGTTTATAACACGATTTTAAATATACAGTGGAATGTTTGTATTGTTTTTTTGTATTTTCTATTGTTTTATCACAGATTTTGTTCGTATTTTTGTATTTTTCCGTATAGTATATCAAGAAATACAGCTCATGTGTATTTTTTTCAACTAGTCTGAAGTAAGCTGCGTGTCCTGCTGCGCAATGCGGGAAATTCGTACCATGCTGAGTTTAGTTACAAATGGCGGTATAATGCTGCATTGAATATAAACTTATAAAATATAAATTTCGGACTGTACCTATTTAAAAATAAATAATATAACGTATTTTTATAAGAAACGTTCATTAATATTTTTTTTGATATTTCTGAAGACATAGGTAATCTATCTATTTATTTTATGCTATGCATATTA
Source organism: Tethea ocularis (assembly GCA_963555595.1). Classification (NCBI taxonomy): domain Eukaryota; kingdom Metazoa; phylum Arthropoda; class Insecta; order Lepidoptera; family Drepanidae; genus Tethea; species Tethea ocularis. The sequence goes on along the minus strand of OY741976.1, from coordinate 1,916,162 downwards.
AAATTAACTAAGCCATCAAACTTAATTTAATAAAATACGTCACGTAAAAACGAAAACTCTTACGTGTAGGCACTTTCATTATTTTAAATAGGTATGCCTTAAATTATTTCATGAGACAGCTTTAAATATTTTTTTAACCCTGATGAGTAACAAGCACTTAAAAAACTCACATTGGATGCAAATTAAGCGCTTTCTCGAATCGAAAAACTCACTTTTCCAGTTACATTGCTCATTGTTAGTAGGTACTTGTCCAAAAGTCGTAAAAAATATAAGAAAAGATCGACAGTAAAAATACACTTACCAATTTTGTTTATTTCGTAAATAAACATCTCCCAGTTCACAACATTCCCATTTTCCATTTTAGAAAGCACGAGTTAATTTATAAAATTCTTAATTCAAAACTCAATGTTATTTTTTAATTTAAAATGGCATTCCAATTCAAAAAAAATAATTAATTTGTTTACATTCTTATTTCGAATGGCACAAGTTTTCACCACGACAGTGTTTGCACGTTTTGGCAAAGTTTACTTTCTGTCACTCGGCGCTTGCGTAAAACTAAGCCAGAACATTTTGTAAGTAATAGTGGGCATGCAACGTTTTCATCGACCTTAAGAAATATGACTGCAATAAGATAGATATTTACTTAGCACCTAACCTATGGGGCTTAGAATAATAGCTACAGTGTTCCCCTGCCTTTCCTAAAAGGCGACTAAACGGGGACCTTTGGGGTCGAAAAGGTCGTTGTGGTCACAATTGTGCGATAGCACAGCGAGGGTGCTGGGGGAAGTATCACACTTCCCTCGGGATGGACTATCTTAGCGCCGCGTGTGGAGGGAGAGTAAGTAGGTAAGCGTTCTGCACGAGAACCCGTCCCCCTCTACAGGGTAGATGGTCACCGTGGGGTTCTAGCCCCTCAGGGCGGCTGGGTATCCTATGAGGATTTCCCCACGATATAAAAAGGTATTTACTTAGAATATTCTTTATCTTTCTAATACAACAGCCGTAATCAAATATTTGAATCGGAAAATATCCTGGAAACGCGGGTGAAACCGCGTGGATCAACTAACTAGTCATAATATAAATCTATTGACAAATTTGACTTCCAACAAGGTTCATTATATACTAGAATAAAGTCCTTTAAACCAGTGATAAGCACCTTGAAAGCAATAAAAACAATTTTATAGGGACTTGTGGGCGGTTTTATTGTCATATTATTGTGATAATGTGTTAAAGGTTGCGGTCTACGTATGTACATACTCGTATTAATGGATAGTAAAACTTGCTTATTTTTAAGCTCCTTCAAAAAAAAGGAGAAGGTCCTCAATTCTGTTTTTTTATGTTTCTTCATGCATAACTTTTTTGCTTATGAATCGATTTTAATATATATTTTTGACTACGGTGAGATTGTGGTCATAGGACGCCTGTAATAAAAATAACTGGGACATATTATGTTTGTTTAGCGACTTTGTGAAGTAAAAACAAAACATGGTAAAATATTCATAACGAAATAGATTAACTGAGATTTTATTAATCTTTTTTTTTTTTTTACAATGTATAAGGCCTGTGTTTGACCACAATCTCACCGTGGTCAGTGAGGATGTGGCCGATGATGATAAGCACACAAAGCCTAGAAGGGAACTGGCTCTCAAGTGCAGCTGTCGGAATACACCGAAAGGTGCTTGGCGACAGATTTTCAACTTGAGGGTGGTAGCCAGCCAGGCGGGTACTACAAAGTACCCTACCACCGTGCTATGATTTCCTCACGGTGTTTTCCTTCACCGAAAGCTCAAGCTCATTGTAGGATCCCCCGGGACCTTCTCGGCATCCGACGTCACTACCACTGAGCTATCATCGCCTTACTCTAGGATAGATACACAATAAAATATTTGATATAGCTATACTACTTACAAAAAACTATGCTTAAACTATACTTCTATATAATAAATAAAACCATACACAACGAGTTTAGCATAGCAATAATCTGCAAGTAAAAAACAATAGTATACATAAACCTGTTTCATAGCTTTTTTTCACGTTTTATTTTTAATTAACAAAACTAAAACTACAATTACTAAAATACATTTTGGACTCGTAAAAACACTAGGTATTTAAAGGATTTTTTATTATTAGACCTGTTCCAAACAAATAATAAGAAAATACGGCCAAGTGTGCGTCTGAAGTAATGTTAAGATTCCGTTGACATTAATAAAATGTATTTTTTGTGGATTATAACTTAAAATATTAAAACAAATAATAAATCAAAAACAGTACTTTAATGACCCAATTTACGCACACCCGTGTATAATGAAATTAAAAAATTATATTATAGTACAGCTTTCTTCCCAAGATAATGCTATAAAATAACTTTTTTTCTATCAAAGTATTTGGACATGTCTGGCCACTCATAATGTTTTTTGGGTTTTAATACTTCAATTACTGTCAGTCAACTTGTCAAACGAAATAATAAAGAAAAAAACATTGTAAGTGGCCAGACGTGACTAAACAATTAAACGTAGTATTATATTCTCTTTCTAAACAAACTCGTGTGATGCTATTAAGAACTCACACTCGTATTTTAATAACCCCTATTATGCAACAGTATCATAAACTACTATTAAAATTATACATAGCCCAATAGTTTAAGCCTGTAATAAATTACTGAAATTTATTTGTGTATAAAAAAAATATTTAATAACATTTGCTAAGTACCTATTAAGATTATCTCTTTTCCAGCTACTCTAGCTAAAGACCTACCATTAAATTTACCTAAACTGAATACTTTATTTGTCAAATATCATTTTAATACCATACTAGCTGTTCCCCGCGCTTTCGCCCGCGTTCCCTGGATAAAAAGTACCCTATGTCGTTAATTACATAATAATAGGCACACAAAAGCAATTAACAACTTTTATATAATACAAAAACCATTAATTTCAGGTGATATGGAGAAAGATGCAATTTTGCGGCAGAGTCCTTAATAATCAAACTTGTGGGACAATTAAAAAATGGTTTTCTCTCACAACGGTACCCTAAAAAAAAATCTATTGATCTGTATAACATATTGCATAGTCTTAACTCAGAGGCCAAAAGGGTCAATGTACAATAATAAATCAATGATGACAAAAGTAGTCGGTTATTTCATTACGTCGTTAGTTTGATTGTTGTCCTGCAATTTATCAGTTACCGAGGCGGTCGGAGTATACGGGGCGATTTCTGTACTATCATTGTAAATCTGTAATAACATAAATTAAAAAAAAAAAGATCCACCAAAAAAAGAAGCCTTGCTGAGTTTCTTGCCGGAGTCTCAGTTCAATTGTATTCCGAACCGGTAGTAGAGTCTATTGTAAAATTGTAACTTTTGACATTCATAAGTGCCTTATTAGGGCCTAAACTGAATAAATGAGTTTTGATTTTGATTTTGAAAACACTGGCCCCGATTCTATTGGTTACAGACTAAACAAAATTAATCACACTACCTATATCTTTTTCTAACGAAAAACATAAGAAAAAAAGTTTCTCTCAAAAATTTCATTTTTGGTAAAAGATTTTATTGACGACTCTACTTTTCTTTACACCGTCTTCAACTACTACAACGGATGATTCTACTGAGTCCAAACACGACGGGGTTGTGTCGTTTTATTGCGGTGTTCCTATGGCCACCTTCCAGCTCCATGTCATCATAATATTGCATTGTCACGTAATTTACATGTGCATGCAAAATTTCAGCTCAATCCTTAACCGGTAAGTGAGTCAAATTGAACTTGCAAGATTCCATGACAAAGATTGGGTCAGGTGAAATTAAATAAAAGTTTGTAAATTTTGTAATGATATATATTATAATAAATTTTAGTCCTGTCAAATTACTCTGATTAAATTTGTAAGCACTGCATCGGTACCTACATACCAGTGCTTGACAAATATAATTTGAGTGTACGACTGAGCTATTTAAAATTGGCGTAAATATGAGGTTCTTTGATTTTCTTTCCCTCACATTTTGAGCAGAGCAAAATATTGATTAGATTTTTGCACGACACTTGTTGGAAAGACGACAGAACATGAGTGAAACCACGGGGTCATCATGTCAGCCGAAAGACGTCCACTGCTGGACAGAGGCCTCCTCCAAGGATCTCCACGATGGCCAGTCTTGCCGCATCCAGCGGTTTCCACGACCCTCAAAAGATCGTCGGTCCACCTTGTGGGGGGCCTGCCCACCCTGCGTCTTTGTGGTCGCCAATCGATAACCTTTCTGAACCAGCGGCCGTCGGTTCTACGAGCGAAACCACGGAGTAAAAGCTAGTTATCAAATAAACTGCAATAACATTAAATCACTCTACAGATAATGTATCACTATCTGACATTTTTTATTAAAAGGACAGTAACAGGAATATTGCCATCTTTACTTCTTATAATTCGTTGAATTTTGAATGTTTTTTTTACTAAAGTTTTATCAAATAAGTTTTGGTATGCCAGCTGAATAGCCAAAGTAAAACAACTGCAAGAAATAAACTTACGAACATAAAAGGTAAAAAAAAGCTAGCAAAAAGCACATAGTGAGGTCGTAAACAGTTGGCGAAGAGATGCCGAGACTCAAGACGCGCCCGGATCTTTCCAGACCGACCCACGCTCCGGTCAAGCGAGGAGTTGACAACCTTTTGATGCACTAGAATATTATACTAAAGCATATATTTCAAACGACCTTTACTTTGTGGTACCTACCTGCCTAGCTAGCTATTATGTTTGGAAATCTGTCGCCGGCAGCATGCGTTCTCGTCAAGGCTTTATGTGCTTACCACCATCAGCCACCTAGTTTTATATGTTTTTTTTTGGTTTACTTTAAGACATCAGATTTTGTGGCAATTTTGTCGTGTATACATGATGTATATAGTATACAAAATGCTATCATTATTTATCTATTAAATATCAAGGACCGTGTGTGTACCTATGTGGCCAATTCTGTCCTGAAAAATTTAGGTAATTTGATTATTGAGAATCTCGAAATGGAAATGGATTTTTTCTTGTATTATAAAATAACTACCCATCTAATCCCAAGCCACAGTTTAAGGTTTGCTTAGATACCTGATATAGGTATTACTTTACAATAATAAAAGTAAATAAGAAATATTTTTGTAATAGTTATTTCAAAAATAACCAAGATTTATGCGATCAAAGTTTTATCTCTTTCTTACAAAATATAATTTAGCATAGAGTAGTGTAGCCGTAGTGTACTATGACGTCACAGTCACAGTCCATGTCGGATCTCTCTATCTAATTGCTGCTTAAATTACAGTTTTACTCAAATTTTATGGAGGGTAAAAATCAAAAAATGTTGACAACCTCTAATAATCCTGCGCCGATTATCACCAATCGCGCGGATCTCATATTCATTACAATACGTATATAAGTTGCTCATGCGCAGAACTTGCCACATTCACATAGTGACATCCCAAGTTTACTTACCTACTTACAATATGAAGACTTTCATTGTATTCGCTGTTTGCCTGGTCTTTGTTCATGTAAGTACCTACAAGTATTTATAAATTTATTTACTACAGTAGACTTTTACCCCCTTTATTTTATTCTACCTGTCCCCCGCAGTTTCGCGTTCCCGGGATAAAAAGTAGCCTATAACCTTCGGGGATATGGTCGCTTACTATTAGTGAAAGATTTTTTCGAATAGGACCAGTAACTCCGGAGATTAGCGCATACATATTTAATAAAACGGTTAATATATTACTACCTATATAAGAATAAAAAAGGAAGTTTAACTAAATATGATAAATTTAACACTATAGCTTTATACCTACCTTTCTTTAGCTTTTCAACAGGCTAATTATATATTATAATTTCCCTATCTTATAGACAGATAGTTAACACTTTATTGTACATAAATCAACATTTAAAAATAAAAATAAATGTTTAATATTATGAATGTACAATGGGTGGTCTTATCGCTAAGAAGCGATCTCTTCCAGACAACCTTTGGATGGATAGGAATTGACATACGTTATAGACGGTGGTATATTTTTAATAAACTAAGTGCATCTTTTATATTTAAAAAATAAATAACTTTAATAAAAAATAAATAATCTTATGTGGTAAAAACAATATTAGGAAATGCTGATTTAAATGTTAATTTATTAAGACACTGACAAAAATATTTTTTGTTTGAATTAAAATTGCAAAGATAAAATTTTGTAAAATGTTCGCATGTTTTTATAAAAAAGTACCGATACCCTGTTGATTATGTACTGGTTTTTTACAGTAAATATTATATTATAAATGAAAACAAGACTCTAATACACAAACTTAGACGTTATCCTTGCGTTTGTATTGTAATCTTTATAGTCAAGAGTCTAGACTACTCAGATTTCAGAGACACATAAACTCAAAGTAATTTAATTCAATAACGCGTTAAATGTAAACTTCGTCTGGTTGAGTGAATTAAATTGCTAATTGTAAGTACACACGGCCACAGATCAAGCTACACACTGCGGCACCTTATGCGGTTGTAATAGGAGCTATTTTGCAACAGAAATGTGTAGCTTGATCTTGTGTGTACCATCAACAAAGTTGAAGCATGATCAGTTTTGAGACCTTTTCGCTTGCAGCCAGTAATCATAATTCGCCCTGTCCATTGTTGACAATAAAACGGCCTCTTGTAAAATCTTTTGTCTAGACAATTTACTGACAATGACAATCTACTATTTTATGACAAGCGCATTGTCTGGTTATATTGTGTGAGACACAGGTAGCGGCTGTTCACTGCACACAAAATACACCCTTAAGGTGATCATGCTTCAACTTTGTCGATAGTACATAATTGTTACCTATGTGCGGTTAGGTTGTAGAATTGACCTAATCCCTCTATCTCACTCATATTATAACGTGAAAGTGGATTTTTAAAACTTGAAAAACCTAAAAGTAATTATAAATCAAATTTTCAATAAATAATTATGTAGCATTTTTATGATCTGAAATTGAATTAATCAAAAGTGGGTGATTCTGAAACAATCGTCCAGGATGATATTAAATTAACATTACCAGACTAATAATATAGAAGCACTAGCTAGCTTTCCAACTCACGTTTTAACCTTCGATCCCCTATTTTACCCTCTTAGGGGTGGAATTTTCAAAATTCTTAGCAGATGCCTACATCATATGCCAAATGTCAGCCCGATCCATCCAGTGGTTTGAGCTATGCGTTGATAGATCAGTCGGTCACGCTTTCCTTTTATAATTCTTAGAATTTGTATCTGTTTGTTTAGGCTCTGACCGAGGAACAGAAGGAAAAACTGAAGAAGCACAGGACCGAGTGCCTTCAGGAGACGAAGGTCGATGAAGCACTTGTGAACAAACTTAAGAATGGTGATTACAAGGTAAGATTAGATTGAGATTATTGGAGACAATCTATACAATTAAATTACATGAAACTAAACAATTTTAGTGTCCATATAGAAATATCTTTCTAGGCTGCGGCAGCTCATAAATTTTGATAATAATCAAAGAAAAAAATATCTAGTTTCATTTTCTTGATAAAGAAATGATTTTAGTTTTTAAATAATAATAACAATCAATATAATTTCAGACGGAAAATGAGGCTTTATCCAAATACGCTCTTTGTATGATGATCAAATCAGAGCTGATGACCAAAGACGGCAAATTCAAGAAGGATGTTGCTCTAGCCAAAGTACCTAATGCAGGTAAGGACATACACACTTACTTTAGTCTCGCTTAAACAAACCAATCATTTATTAAACATGTCAGCCGAAAGACGTCTACTGCTGGACAAAAACCTCCTCAAAGGATCTCCAAGATGGCCAGTCTTGCGCTATCCAAACATTTATTACATACTTTAAATTGATTAAACAATTCAGTGTTAGCAAATACTTTATTTAACCTGTGGAACAAAGTAGGGTGTAGATGGATGCATATAGTGAACAAGGTAACAGGTTCTGTAGCAACTATTAAGAAACTGGTCTACGATCAGCTACTGGACGCCTATGATCTATTAATGTTCATTATAAAGTAGACAAGAATTCGTCAACTCTACCATCAGTTTAAAGGATAGACTGCCAAGCAACTACAGATATCACTTAGCTATTGGCTACAATTTCTTAGGCTTCAGCGAATGGCTATACCAAAATTTTACGAGACAAAAATAGAGTACAACAAAAGTTTACAATCAAGTTCCACGTAAGGATAAATAAATGCCTTAATACCTAAAGGATGGATAACCTTCAAATGATTTTGTAGTTTTTGTAGAGGCTTTCGATTCTTATTTTGAACGACAATGAATAGTACCTAAAGAACACGAATTATTTAAGATAAGAATTCGTTGTCCAGATACCAATAAAATATGACATTCAGCATTCAATATTGTAATACCATTAACACTAGTACTATAATAAAAGCCACGAGTAATGGCGTCAGATGATGTAAATATACTCGTGCTTACTGTATTGCAAACAAAAAACATGTCTCGATGATTCAATACTGCTTTTTAAACCTGTCCAGTTTTTTGTTTTCTCCTTGCATGTTATTAAAAAGATTAACGTAATGTTGTTGTTTTCTGACCGAGATAAAACTTGTTACTTTATCAAAAAAATACTCGCTTTCCTGTTGTGACCATTTTAAAACTTTTCATTCAATATGATGTTTCCAATGACCCAAATTTTACCATCTGTTTACCATCGAGTATTAACTTGATATTATACTTGCAATACGACCAATAATCTTTTGAGGGTCGCGGGAAATAGCTGGATGTGGGTAGCGCAAGAGTGGCCATCGTGGAGATCCTTGGGGGAGGCTTTTGTCCAGCAGTGGACGTATTTTGGCTGACACGATGAAGTACTTATCTACATATAATAATTTATCTGTCAGCGTCATCAAACATGTTTTGCACTCCTATTGCTTCCGTTATTGCAAGTGTAAATATTAACTTGACATCAGATGGCTTACATATTATGCCTGTTTACTACCTACTACTTTCAAAACTTGAGGATCAAAAAATATCTGAAATCTCCCTTTTAAATTTAATCCAACTTTAACTTTTTAAAATTCTTGTGTATTGACTTGTTAGCAGATCATCAAAAACTACTTATCATTAGCGTTATGTTGATGCTAGATATTTTCTGATAGGCTATCCATAGATTTAACATACAATGGAGAGTATTTAGTCTCTTTTAATAGCCTGCAGCAACTTTGACCGGGTTTTTCTAATCGGAAGCTCATACGTTCAGCGCTTTCACCAAACACTATTATTGACTCTGGCTTTTCTATTTTTCAGCTGATAAAGCCACAGTTGAAAAGCTGATCGACACCTGCCTGGCCAACAAAGGTGCCACCCCTCATCAAACTGCCTGGAACTACGTCAAATGCTACCACGAGAAGGATCCCAAGCACGCCATCTTCGTATAAATCTTACTTATCACACCATTTCTGTTAAACTTTCGAAAACCAATGGACCTTAATATCTGTAACAACTAAACCATCGTCAAGATAAATTATGCTTATTTGGATGATTAACTTGGTGCTTTGAAGAACTTTGCTTTGTCATCACCTTTGTTATTCTCATCGTCATTGCTTGATAGAAGAGTTAGAAGACTTAGCACTCATCTTTCTGATTCATTATCAGTATTACAACTGACTGCATTATTTAATTTTCGTTTTCTATAATATTCTTAATATTTTGTACTGCGGACGAAGAATATTCAGTTTTGTACTAGGAGGAAAAAATGATACAGGGATGTTATGATTTCAAGTCATAGAGAGGAATTTAAAATATACTTACATAATTAGATGTAACAGTAAAGTTAACTGCCTGAACGAATTTAATTATTTGATCACCAATAAAACATTTTGAGAAATTTTAATGTTCATTTTTATTTTTTTTTACTTTGCCTTTAATACCTTTTTAGACCATCATAGACTTCGTTACATAAGACATCAAGGTTTAAACAAATAGAGGAGCGATATTAGTAGATTGGGGTGCCCCAACAAGATTTTATTGTGATGATGCAGTAGTTTGCACTTTGTCACACCGTTGGCCGTTGACTTCCCGATAACACCGGTAGGTGCTTGGCATTCGATATTCAACTCATCACTGACCAAGTCACTAGTATGCACAAGCACAAACATGCGATATAGGTACCTAATTCGTTAATCGTTATCTTATTCAGATTATTACCCATCCAAGATTTACCTCGAATCTTACACCTTCCCTATTGTAAATAATAACACAATTTACAATAGAAAAGGTACATGTCAGTAAAACAATGGTTCAATTTCATAAAAGCGATCACGTAATCTTGTTTTTAAAATTTTGATAATTGTGTGTATTATTATGCTATCATTATTTAAACTATAGGCATATCGTTTAATATAAAAACAGGTAAAAGACTAAACTAGTCAGTCTTTATTAGAATTTGGGAAAGAAATGTTTCATTTGCAAAAATGAAAAGTGTTTTAGTTTTCTTCATTTGTTTTAACATTGTCGCTCAGGTAGGTAATTCATGATTTATAAATTAGTGTTTGACTTAATCTGAATAATTTCATTATTTTTTTATTTCAAATGCAGGCCACTATAAGCAACCTGACCCGCGGAAAAGGATACCAATTAGAGTGTATTGAGGAAACGAAGGTGGATGCAAATCTGGTGATAAGGTTCAATTCTGGAAGTTTTTGGGAGGTAATTCAGTTTTTTTTTAATTTAGATATTATTCTTGTACATACAGATATACCTAATAAACAACGTAAAGGTATTAGCTAGTTAAAGTGTATAATAATTTATTGGTTGTATGTAGGAGGCGGCCACTCTTTGACACCAGAGTTATCAAATATGATTTTTATAATATAAGTTTAGTCTATATTGTTTAAATTAAGAAAACGAGATGTAGATGTACTTGTAGGTAAGATAATACCGATAATACTCAATGCACATTCAGTCTGCAATAATCAATTATATTATTATTATAATATCACTCCGTATGTATTTCAAATTTTTAACAGAATCGCTATCCATTGAAAAAGTGGGTTCTTTGTGTATTGATGAAGTCGGAACTGATGTCGGCTCAGGGTGTCTTTCAATTAGACGTGGCTTTGAAGAGGATTCCTGATGAAGGTAAATTCAATATTATACCTAATAAAACACTTCATAAGACGAGGTTTGATGGTCAGTGTTCGAGGGCCCCGTGAGCTTGGCCCCCTGGGGGCGGGGCACAGGGGTGCACGGCACAGTCTAGCACATTAGTAGCTACGCCACTGCAAACTTTTTTTTTAAACTATCCTTTTACCTATAGGTACTTATTTATTCATGGTATAGATAGATAACACTTCATTGTACACCATGATACATAAATCAACATTTAAAAAATGAATGCGTAATAGGTAGGTATAGGTACTATGCTTGTACAACGGGTGGTCATATCGCTAAGAAGAGATCTCTTCCAGACAACCTTTGGATGGATAGAAATATAGGTATAAGTAGGTACCAGGGAAACCCATTATTCGATCAGGAATCAGGTTTTTTCTATTATCCTCTATCCCAGGCCAGGAGTGTGACTACAACGGACGCTACCTATGGAAAATAAAATTTCCTAACCTATACTCAACTCATTTCAGATAAATTTGACGCAGAGAATCTTATTGACGAATGTCTAAGTACCAAGGCGTTGCCACCTGAGGATATAGCTTGGACTTACATCAAGTGTCTTCACCAAAAAGATCGTGCACGCAGATTTCCAACTATTACAATATTTATGTATGATATTTAAATGTTAGTGGTAAGAGCCAAATTGAAAACGGCTGGACCGTTTGCAGGGAAATAAAGAAAACCCTATTCGGTAAAAACACAGTTTTCAATAGAAACCTTTTGATAAATGCTGCATTTTGAAATAAGTGACACCTAGACAGTATACTTATTAGTCAAATATCACTTGGTTTGGCAGCGCCATCTATTAAAATATACTGCAACTATTTACATTGCATATAATCCAAGTCTCTGATTTGGTACAAAATCAATGAACTAAATAAAAAAAAACAAGTTAAATCTGTTAATCTATAACGACACAAATACTTATTGTTTTATGATATTATTACATACATTAAGTATTCACATCGCCTTTTCAGTTCGTGTTGTAGTGTCTTCCTCAGTTCATAGATGGCGTTAAAATAAACTACTGTAAAATTACATGGAACCGACATGTTTATGTTTTTTATTTCATGAAAATTAAAATAATTTAAAATTAATGTGTGTATTTTTATACCAGGATTCCAATGATATCCATAAATTTAAATTACATCATGCTAAAACCTACTAATAGTTTATTCGAATACAAAGGTAAAATATTACAGCAATAATCCGTGAGAGGCGCTGTACCGATTCCTATAGAGAAATGCTGTAAACGCCCTTTGCGTTGGATGAAAGAAAATTGCATACAATTGAAACGGATGGTTATGTGGAGTACAAAAAAAATACAAGATTAGGAATAAGTACATAGGAGGAAGTTTGAAAGTTGCACCAGTGAATGATAAGTTGAGAGGAAACCGTTTATCCTGGATCGGACATGTTATGGGATGAAACCCATGTGACTAAAAGAGTCGTAAATATGAAAGTTGATGAATATACGGGAAGAGGGAGACAGAAATAGAGATGGATAGATTGTATAAAAGATGATATGAGTAAGAATTTAAAGGAGTGAATGCCGATATGACGGATAGAAGGGTTGAATGGAATAAATAAATAAAATTCCCAAAATAAATGGGAACAGGGCAGGTAGATGATGAGATGTTTGACTAGAAGTAAAAAAATTTTTACGTATTTTGTTAGAGCTGTAATGGCTGAACCGATTTTGATGAAGCATACCTACTAAATGCGAGTGAAAGAGCGTCAAATTTTGAAATATGCAATTATAAATTCAGATAACGTCTCATTGACGTGAAAATGACGTCATAAACTCCATTATCCACCTGCGACACGTCGATAAAAAACTATAAATTGTACTTTAGTAATAAATTAAAAAACTATATAATAATGAACATTTTTACATTCGACATGATCGCGTGAACGGACAGACTGTGTAATATTGCATTTATTTTATATATATTAGCTATCAATAAGCAATCACCTGCTTTTAGGGATAATTTTATAAATAACTATTATTTTATGAGTCGTTAAGGACTTTTTATATCGTATCAAGTTACTTACTAACGAGATCTTCTTTTTATTTTTTTATCAACATAGGGTAGTGTGTGATAATAGTGAAGTTGCTATCAGGGGCGGCATTTGGGGGTGGCGAGCAGGGCAACGGAACGAATTCACTGAACAACCCAAATAGAAAAAAAAACTGTCTTAGAAAATGCCACAAACATCATTACTGAAAACCTGATTCTTATAATATTGTCCGGTAAGGTTGGAGCAGCCATCAGAGGCTACCAACTTTAGTCCTTTAAAAAAAAGACATTAACGCACCTTAGTTTTTCATGAATTGAAACGATGTTATCTTTGTGTAGGTATACTAACTGAGTCTCAAGTTGTCGCCAAGCACCTACTTACCGGTGTGTTCCGATAATTGCACTTGAGAGCCAGTTGCTTCTCGGTATTGTAACAGGTCGGCAACATATTGGCAAAAGTTCTGGTACTTATTGCAAATGGCGATAGGCGATGGTTTCCACTCAACATCAGGTGGACCGCCTGCCTGCTTGTCAACCTTCTGACATAATAAAAAATAACTGAAAGAAAAAGGCCTCGCTGAAGTGACATATATTGGTGTCGATTCTGTTGTTTACAAATTAAACTAATATTAGTCAAGTCACCTCTCTTTCATATAAACCTTATTGAAAAAAATAGCAACATTCGATTAGTCCATGCCATCGTAATTTGCTGGTAAATAGTCGTAACCTACACAGATCGCGCTTAAATTCATGTTGAATTAGGTAATCTGACTAATCTGACAGGACTAAAAATATCTTTTATCCTTTTCTTATATTTTTTGTTAGAAATAGTGACATTAAATTTGTTTAAGTAAGTAGTTTTTAAACAACAGAATCGGGGCCATTTTGTACTACCTAAATAATAGGAATAAAAAAACACAATCAAAATACAAGAAATATACTCTGTTATAAGACCATGTTAATTCAAACGCTTATTAATTTGAAATAATTTCCATACAAAATCGTTTTAATTCCGATTTTAGTAACAACTCTGCCCGAGGCAGTCTAATTATAACGTCACTCTTTTATAATTTTTGTTTTTGGTTAACATTTTGAAAATATTTATTTCTTCAGTTCTATGTAACTCATTATGGGTGTAAGTGACACCGTAACGGAAACCATGTATTCAGTACATGATCCAGGATCCCTTATTACTTAATAGGGATGATGGCTAAAAAAATATAATTAGTCCGTCAGTTAGATTACCAAAAAATATTGGACACATGTTTTTTCTTTAGTTCCGAAAACCTAAAATAACGAAGATACAGTGCGTTAAAATTTCACGTGACGTCACGTCTTAGTACACTTTTTACAGAGAGATGAAGTCACAAGCCCTCACACCTGAACTTTTAATTTCTTATTGATTTGATAAAATAAAAAATCCAATATTTTTTGATAACCTGACTGACGGACTAAAAAGAATTAATTATATTTTGCTCAGTCATCATCATCATAGAATAACTATTGGTTTATAATTTGACAACGAAGATTTTTTTTTTTTTTTTAAAGGACTAAGTTGGTAGCCTCAGATGGCTGCAACAACCTTACCGGACAAATCGGCGAGCGCAGAGGGCTCTCAGCCGGGTAATATTTAGGTAACAACGCCTGAGGGCACCCCCGAATGGGGTACGAACCTCGGCTCAGGGCGTTACCGGGGGAGGGGGAGGACTTTGTACGAGTTACGACTAATTGGGGGCGGTCGGATTACTGTAGGCAGCTCGGGCCGCTTGAACGGGACGAGACTGACGGACGTCGCGGCGGTCCTCGCCGTCGAGGACGGTAGCGTGATCGGTTGTGTGTAGTGTGTTGTGTACTTTTACGAGCTTCGATCTGAGCTAATGTAATAGGGTCATCCGGCTCGCTGAGGGCTTGCCTTGGTCTATGGATACGGAGTATACGGGAGGGCGTGTACGTTGCGGCTTTCACTATAAGAGGGTTGCGGTGATTAACGGCGGTATTGAAAAATCTGCGCGAGGTGCGTTTTATAAATTGTTTTATCGTGGGGAGACCTAAGTCAATGTGGAGATTTTGATTACGCATGTACCACGGGGCGCCCGTGGCCTTGCGCATGAAGCGATTTTGAATCACCTGAAGGCTATGGATCCGTGATGGAGCTGCATGTGCGAACACAGTACTAGCATAGGTCATGATGGGGCGGATACACGTGGTATAAAGTCTAACCTTGCTTTTAAGTGCAAGTTTAGATTTACGGTTTAATAAAAAGTGGAGGCGCCCTAAAACAAAGGCGGCGCACGCGCGGACCGCTTTAATGTGGGCATCAAAGGTCGACAACGAAGATCGAACTATCTTGTATCGTTTTTCGGAATAGACCCTCAGGGCTCTAACGACTTTATTTTAGGTTTACTCCGACTTTAACTTTAGATTTTAGATCGTACTTAGTGATTTGAATGTAATGTGAGTGTGATTTTGTTTTCTAAATTAGTTGAAAAGTCAACATAGTGGATGCATAAACATTTGGTGCGTTGCGATAAAAAAACCTAAATCTTTGAGGGCGATTAAAAAATAAAAGCCATTTAACAATTTTTCAGACCTATTTCAATCACTCAATTTCATATGGACCGCATATATACCTTTCAAAACACAGTCATAACACATTCGTAGGTAGGTATATACATACCTAATCGTAGCTAGGGCTATTTTAACCAGGTCGCAACAATTATAGTTAATCTAAACTACGATCTACGTTGTACCTGTGTATTGTAAATGTTGTATATATATACGTATTATATACCGCATTATCGTTAAAATATGACGGATATGAGTATATAGTTATTTATTTATAGTATGTGAAAGTTGGAGTATGAATTTTGGATTTTAGAGAACTTTCTATGTAGGTGACGGATATAGGTAGGTACCTACCTAAACGACGCCATTCAAACCCTGTATGCCAAAACGGTAGTAAGTAGAGTCAGTTTTAACTTTAGACGTTCATAAAGTACGCTAAAGTTTATTAAAAAGAATTGCAAATGAACTGACATTTTGAGATACTCTCTACCTACTGTAGAATTTTAATAAATCGCATATTATATGTAACGAAGTTTGAAAATTTTCAGGCCTTAAGATTATGATGATTGATAAAAATAATTATTCATTTTATTTAGGGCCAACAATTACACTTATTTAACAAATAAAAAGGTGAAACCAGTAACGATAACCACGGGTTAGGTAGGTACTTAGGTAGGTATAACAAAATGTTGAGCAGATTTTCACAAATAGATTTAAAAAATAAACAAAAATTTATCTGAATGAACATAATGGTGTAGGTAGAAATTACTATATTTTTTGCCTTTATTCCAGTTTTTGATTTGATCTGCACCTAATATTAATACTTTAATTGTTGAAATACCTATCTATTCCTTTAAAATGTTTTTATTATTATAATTATAATGTATTAAATTAATAATAATTTATCTTCCCATGTAATAAGTCTATCCAATTGTCAACTAGTAAAACTTTTGTATTGTATTGTATTGTATAAATGTGCATGTGGTGTTAGCCTTTAAGTAATTGTTACACTCTTAAATGTTAAATTAATTACCAACATCAGTAAATGTTATGTGTAAACAATTGTTGGCTGACCTAATAAATAAATTAGGTACGTAAAGTAGATATTTACTACTTCGTCTATTTTTAAACTTGTGCCGCAACATAAATAAGCTACAACAGCCAGTAGCCACAGCAATTCCGATATATATCAATATGTCATAGAAAAGAGACATTTTAACAAATAATAACCGTGTTATCGTTTGAAAATAAATAATAATTAAGGTTTTATTAAAAATTACCTCATTATCGATGTTATTAAAGTAAGGTCAGTTATAATCACAAGGAGGTGGCATATTTTTTATAAAAAAGTATTATAATGAAAAGAGTCATTAATATTTTATAGAATGTGAAAAATTACGGAATAAAAAATAATAAACTCAAAACTCATTTATTCAGTTTAGGCCCTTATGAACGTCGCAAGTTACAGATGACTCTACCACCGGTTCGTAATACACTTAAACTGAGTAGGTAGACTCCAGCAAGGATCTCAATCTTTTGAATGTGTGAAGCTTCAATTTTTGTTATCTTCTTAAAATAGTATAAAATGAAGTCGCTTCCGTTGTCTGTTCGCTTAGATTTTATTGTAGGTACTTAATAGGTATAATTCATTTAACAGTTTTTTTTCTTTTTATTACACTTTTAAATAAGTTGCAGGGCTATATCGAGGGTTCTATCGGGTTACCTTTATAGGAAACTAGCGACTCGCCCGGCTTCGTCCGGCTTTTCTCAGTTTTTCTGTACTATAATATGCATGTATTATACTTACATATACTTAAACCTGCCTCTTAAGGGGTTTTTCTCTGTATTATTTGTTCCAAGAGATTTAGAAAAAATATATGTTAAACTAGAGAATATGTGACGGGGAATAGTTTTTTAAATTGGGATTTTTCATCAGTAACGTCAGAAAAAAATGGTTAATGTGCCCCTTTTTAAAACGTAGAATACATTTTTCTCTTATTTGGGCCATCCAAATAACTTGAAAAATATTAACATACATTCTGAAATCTATTAGAAAGGGAATAGTTTTCTTACTTTTTTAAAAAAAGGGTTAGTTTCTTTTCAAGTAACATAAAACCATATTTTTTAATAAAAATATTATTTTTTTTACGACTTTCCTGTCTCCCTTGTCCCCTTCAGTTTAGTAAGGGACGGAGACATACACAGATAGCCTCCTCTTAAATCACTCTATCTATTGCTGAAAACTGCATTAAAATCCGTTGCGTAATTTAAAAGACCTAAGCGAACAGACAGAGGGAGCGACATTGTTTTATATTATGTAAAGATGGAAAATTATTAAGAAAACTACCTATTGCGCCCAAAACCAAAAATTTACCTATATTTAGATAGTACCTAAATAGGTATGAGATAAGTACTATATAGAAAATTTAAAATCAGTCTTTTTGGAAACGCTTAATGTTTTAAAATACAAAATTAAGAAGAAATATTCATTATGATTAATATCTAATACATTTCATACTATAGATATAAAATCTCAGTACTATGTGTAGGTGTGTGAGTTGAGTACCTAGGTACCTACCCTTGGGAAGCAAGTTTTCAAGGCTATAAATCTCAACATTGTCAGATCCGAAGCTTAAAAAACATCTACCAAACTTTTTGCTCCTCAAAACAGTTTCATAAGGAACAAAAAAACCCGGCAATTTCCTATAACAAACCTATTTGAATCCGGGAGCAAGTGACCCGCCCATAAAGACCCTCGTATTGGCTACCGACTGCATTGTATCAAATGAAACTCGGAAATATTTCCATCCTTTTCTAACACACTGTAATCCACCGTCTGTTATTGTGCCTCTCGTTTGCGCGCACAGATTATTACTGTACAAATTACAGATGGCTCAATGTTTTTCTACGTTACATTTTTGTGGATAATTCTAGGGCATTCTAATGTTTTATAATTCCATTGGAAATACAATTTTAATACTAATTAAATAAGAGTTGTTTTTCAATGGATTTTCATTGGTGCTTAAGCTCTTTTCGTGTGAAAGAACTCAGGTATAATTTTTAACACAAAGTTTTTTTGCCAAATGCCATAATAGGTAGCTCGCATAATGGCGGTGCAAGGGTTTTTTTTTTATAAATATTCTGGAAACATTTCCCCATGAACTGGTGTTTGTAATTACTCGCTTATCAAGATTACAGATAAGGCACCGTTTTTACATAGTTTATTAGGATGATATGTCCTTCCGTTGCGAAGGCATAAAAATTTCATGGCATAAAATATAGATACAATATGTAGGTAGGTAGGTATAATTCCGCAAACATGACATGGGTTTATAAAAGGAAATATTTAGGTAACTGTTCTTTGCCCCAAACATTGTCTTTGATCCGAATTTAAATTTGGAATTTAGTTTTTAATTCCATAATTGGTCTCAAAGACCACAAGGGTAGTTGAGAGTTATAATGGTTTTGGGTTTCGAAAATTACTTTCATTTAGAGTGAAGAGAGAATAAAATTCATCGACAATGTAGAGTATAATTAGTTATTTATCTATGTACTAACTATTTCCTATTTTACACCCTTAAATAAGAGTGAATTTTGAAAATAAGTTTTCTTAGTAAATGCCTACACTTTACAAAAAATACACCCTTCAAATTTCATGTTTCTAGGAACAGCGATTTTGGCCTTTTTATTTCAGTTAGTGATCAGTCAGGGACTTTAACCTAGGTATACTAATAATAAAGCTGAAGAGTTTGTTTGTTTGAACGAGCTAATCTTCGAAGTTACTGGTCCGATTCAAAAAAGTCTCTCACTGATAGGTTTCATTTTCGCCGAAGGCTACTTTTTATCCAGGGAACGCGAGTGAAGCCGCGGAGAACAGCTAGTTTTTTATACACCTACATATAAAGCAGATATAAAAAATTAAATGATAGTTAAAATAAAAATATGATTTATTACATGCTACTGACAAGTTCTACGAAGTTATAATTCCTAATCTAGACTTGTTATTATTTTTTAGACACTTTAATCATTTGATATTATCTAAGCTCTATATCTGAGAATTCTAGGAGATTTAAATGTCAATTTTAATAAGAGTTACGAAGGTATTTTAAGGTCAAAGCTACTACTGGTTACCTACATAGGACATTCTTCAACTGAAAAAAATATGGCAAGTTAATTAAAATAGCTCAAGTATCCTTACTAACAATATAAATGCGAACGTGATTTCGTTTGTTATATCTTGAGGCCTCATGATATTATATACAGTACGACACAACTTAGATGTAGCATCGACAAATCGTTTTCGTTCACTTCACTTCCGATTTACACAACTAATAAAAATAATTCATTATCGCGCCATTCAACGTTCAACAAGATCATTTTCGCCGATCATTTTTTAACTCATGAGTAATGTTGTAGGCGCACTCTTTTCGGGTACGATCGATTTTACGAATTTCGCCGATGCTTCATCTATGTTGTGTCATACTATACACAGATAGCTTATGGCATGGAGAAAAACATAGGGTACAATTTTTATACTTACTTAGAACGCAGGAGGCCAATTCTCGCGCGGGTAGAGATCATCTCTAATTCGAGATATGTTGAAACAAAATGGCGAATCTCTAATAAAAACAATTTTTCGTATTCTCGGGATGTCACGCTAGAGAAATGTCGAATCCCTTTCGTTCGAGATGCAACAAATGCAGCAGAGAGCCGGATCAGTAGAGATTTCGATGTCGAATAAATAAAATAATAAATATCCTGGGACATTCTTCATTCTTCACACGAATGATGACATTTTGGTGAGATTTTCATAGACATTCATCTCTACCCGCGTGAAAATTGGCCTCCTGATCATAGAATGTCGATTGAATGAACATAAATCTTGAAATTTCCCTTATTTTAAACGCTATAATAATAAAATAGTTAATTTCATATCTTAATAGGTAGGTTAGGTATATAATTCTTCTGTACGTGTGTTTGTCCTAGACCATTTGGATGATATTTTGTGTGTATATTTCAATTAAACAATTTACACAATTGGACCCGATAGGTAAGTAGGTATTTTAATTTATATTCATGTGAAATATTGATATAGGTACCTAAATAATTTGCCAATTCTGTTATCTGAAAGTTATTTCTATAGGTACATCTACTTCGTTTAGTATAATGTCTTAGTATGATGTAAGTGCACATACAAAAACGAAATAAATTTCACAAGTAGTAGATACGTACTGTACTTAGTGATTAAAAAAAATACATATAACAAAAAATAACAGCAACATTTTACGCATAAATAAGTCTCAAAGTATTTCAAAATGAAATAAAGTCGACTAGTAAAAATAAACAGTACATGAACTCATTTATCTGCCCAGCTGTGATGAGTTTATATAAGTTGCAATACTTATTCAAATAACGCCCGACGGCGGT